>OY720676.1:70934151-71534151 GCA_963170755.1 Amphimallon solstitiale
TTAGACAAAAATGAAATATTAGTGAAAACATGGTTATCGTGCTAATCACTCAACTTCAACAGTAATTCATGCTCTGTATGAATACATTATTAAGACTTTGGACACTGCAAAACATTCAGTTGGAATTTTTTGTGATCTAAGCCTTTGGCTGTGTTGATCATGACATTTTGCTTGATAAATTGGAGTGGTACGAAATTCGTGGTGTTGTTTCGCAGTGGTTTGAGTCCTATCTGCGTGATAGATTTCAATTGGTAAGAATAAAACATAAGGCTGATAGTTGTGTTAGAAATATCAAATCTTCTATCTTGCCTGTTGAGAAAGGAGTGCTTTAGGACAGTGTTTTGTACCCAGTTCTTTTTTTTGATTTTTATTAATGATGTTGCAAATTTTAGAATAACTTTGTATGTTGATGATACTAGCGCTGTCGTGTCAAGTTCAAATATTTATGAATCTGAACGACTGTCAAACATTCTTATACAAAATATGACTACTTGGTTTGCTAATAATAAGTTATATCTAAATAATGGCAAGACAAAATTTATGGTATTTGATACAATACAAAATAAGGCTCAGTTAGCTTTACATTTATTTGCGCAAGATAAAGAAATAGAACGTGTTCGTGAAATGAAGTTTTTTAGTATAAAAATGGATGAGACAGTAGGGTACTTTGGAGAGTTCTGGGACCACCACCCCCCACTCCTACTACCCCCCCCCCCCTCCCCCCCTCCCCGCTAGATAGGTAGAACCCTCTGCCAACCCAACTGATGTGGCGCCCCTCGCGGTCGCCAACCCAACTAAAAATTACAGATTTCATCATTACCAACCCAACTAAAATTACAGATTTCATCATTACCAACCCAAGTGATGTGGCGCCCCTCGCGGCCTCCAACCCAACTAAAAATTGCAGATTTCATCATTACCAACCCAACTAAAAATTGCAGATTTCATCATTACCAACCCAACTAAAAATTGCAGATTTCATCATTACCAACCCAACTAAAAATTGCGGATTTCATCATTACCAACCCAATGTGGCGCCCTCTGACGGCCACTAACCAAACTAAGAAATGGCAGATTTCATCATTACCAACCCAATGTGACGCCCTCTCACAGCCACTAACCAAGAAATGGCATCTCTCATGATTACCATAATGCAGCATCCTCTCACGGTCGCTATCCAAACTAAGGTGACGTCAGACAAAATGGCGGACCATCAAGATGGTCTTTGTTTCTAGAGAATTCCTGAATAAATTACCAGGCTTGCTATCGCGCTTCTCAATGTACTTCAAACAGGTCTAAACATGTTTCCAGCGGAAACCGCAACGGCTGTCTGCTTCTGTGATAGCCGCATGCGCAGAAATGCATATCTTACTTATAAAATAAAATAAAACAAACAATGTATTTATTATTATTAATTAACAACATGACCAAGTTTCATACCCTCAAGATGGTCTTTGCTTCTAGAGAATTCCTGAATAAATTACCAGGCTTGCTATCGCGCTTCTCAATGTATTTCAAACAGGTCTAAACATGTTTCCAGCGGAAACCGCAACGGCTGTCTGCTTCTGTGATAGCCGCACGCTTGAAATGCATATCTTACTTATAAAATAAAATAAAACAAACAATGTATTTATTATTATTAATTAACAATATGACCAAGTTTCATACCCTCAAGATGGTCGATAAAAATATAAACTTTATATCTAAGATCGGTATACCATTTCAAAATTATAAAATAAATATACAGTATGCTACTGGACGAGATAGCAACCAAGTATGAATATACAGGACGTTTCAAAGGTAGGGATTTTTAGAAAAGCAAGATGGCGAATCCAAGATGGCCGCCAAAAATCTAATAAACTAATGTCACGTCAAGCATCCAATCTATCAAAACCATGCACTCGAACTCCTATGAAACATCATCTCAAAACCATCGCTAGAATCAGCTCACGTCATGAAGCAGTTCTGAAACCCCTATATTAAAACCACACATTCAAACCACTATCAAATCCCTCTTTTCTCAAAAAGCCATCCAACCAGCCATCCATCCATACATCCATACATCCATCCATCCATCCATCCATCCATCCAACAATCAATCCATCCATACATCCATCCATCCATCCATCCAACCATCCATCCTCAAAACAATACTTTCAAGTCCATTAATCCATCCATCCATCTGGACGAGATAGCAACCAAGTATAAATATACAGGACGTTTCAAAGGTAGGGATTTTTAGAAAAGCAAGATGGCGAATCCAAGATGGCCGCCAAAAATCTAATAAACTAAGGTGACGTCAGGCATCCAATCTATCAAAACCATGCACTCAAACTCCTATGAAACATCATTTCAAAACCATCGCTAGAATCAGCTCACGTCATGAAGCGGTTCTGAAACCCCTATATTAAAACCACACATTCAAACCACTATCAAATCCCTCTTTTCTCAAAAAGCCATCCAACCATCCATCAATCCATCCATCCATCCATCCATCCATACATCCATACATCCATCCATCCATCCATCCATCCATCCATCCATACATACATCCATCCAACCATCCATCAATCCATCCATCCATCCATCCATACATCCATACATCCATCCATCCATCCATCCATCCATCAATCCATCCATCCATACATCCATCCAACCATCCATCCAACCATCCATCCATCCAACCATCCATTAATCCATCCATCCATCTGGACGAGATAGCAACCAAGTATGAATATACAGGACGTTTCAAAGGTAGGGATTTTTAGAAAAGCAAGATGGCGAATCCAAGATGGCCGCCAAAAATCTAATAAACTAAGGTGACGTCAGGCATCCAATCTATCAAAACCATGTACTCAAACTCCTATGAAACATCATTTCAAAACCATCGCTAAAATTAACTCACAACCGGATCATGAAGCGGTTCTGAAACCCCTATATTAAAACCACACATTCAAACCACTATCAAATCCCTCTTTTCTCAAAAAGCCATCCAACCAGCCATCAATCCATCCATCCATCCATCCATCCATCCATACATCCATACATCCATCCATCCATCCATCCATCCAACAATCAATCCATCCATCCATCCATCCATACATCCAACCATCCATCCATCCATCCATACATCCATACATCCATCCATCCATCCATCCAACAATCAATCCATCCATCCATCCATCCATACATCCATCCATCCATCCATCCATCCAACCATCCAACCATCCATCCATCCATCCATCCATCTGAATAACATAGCAACCAAATATTAATATACAGAACATTTCAAAGGTAGGGATTTTTAGAAAAGTAAGATAGCGAATCCAAGATGGCCGCCAAAAAATCTAATAAACTAAGGTGACGTCAGGCGAAATGGCCGACTATCAATATGATCGATCAAAATATAAACTCAACTTCTAGAAAATACCCAACTCCATATCACGCATCACAACAACAACCACCACCACAACCACCCAACATAGTTTCAAACACCACAACACCAGACCAACTTAGGAAGATACATCTAGGTCAAACCCCAACACAACATACTTTCAAACGCCACCACCGCGGATTTACATCTAAGATCGGCATACTTTGTCAAAATCATAAAATAAATATATAGTATGGTACTGGATAACATAGCAACCAAACATGAATATACAGGACATTTCAAAAGTAAGACTTTTAGAAAAGTAAAATAATGAGCCCATATTTTTAAGAAAACAATTTATTAAAAATAAAACAACTACACACATCAAACAAACCTCAACCATACTTTCAATTTCACAAATATCAAAATTTAAACAAAACAATCAAATGCAAAGGCAAGGAATGTTCTCGAGATGACCCATATAGTGCAATATAACAATGCAGTAAAACGATAGAGGTGAGATACATGGTCTATCATAAAAAATTTTTACCCACTTTTTTCAGCAATCAAAACTTTTTTTGACAAAACACTATACATATGAAAATAGACATAACATTAAATATTTCCATTTTAGAGATACCCCAGTTTAATCTCAATTTTAAATAACATAAATTCTTAAATTGATTTAGTTAACTTTCTTATAATATTTAAAAAAAGGTTGAAAAAGAAAACATACTAAGTCCCACAACAGATAAAATATGTACTATCTTTTTACACTTCATGTTTAGTACTATCATTAGAAGAAATATGCTTGAGGTACAGCTTTTAATATGAAATTTAGAGGTTTTTATGCAAAATACATAGTTTATCACTAATAAAACTAATTTTGAAACACATTGTCCACATAGCAAATACCACTTCCTGTACATTTTAAAAAATAACAATTTTTATATATCATAAAAGAACCAAACAAAAAACTAATATAAAGACAGCATTAACGTTCTAACCAAAAGATTTACAAAAATATTAAATATATACTTGTTCTAAAAATGCTTCTATCTCTCTTTTACAGTTTATGTTTGTACAGCAGCGAATGTATTACATTTCCTTTGAAATTACATAAAAATCCATGCAATACACTTAAAACATTTGAAAAATCATGTTTGGTAAGCCCACTATATATCAATATTTAAGACAAAAAATTATTATTAATTTTCCATCTACAGATACCCCTGCTTAATATCAATTTGAATTAACATAAATTCATAAAATGAGTCTATCTTTTACAGTTCGTGGGTTGTACTATCATTAGAAGAAATATGATTGACGAGCGGCTTTTAATATGAAATTTAGAGGTTTTTACACAAAAACATAGTTTATGCCTAATAAAAACTAATTTTGAAACACATTGTACACATAGCAAATACCACTTCCTATACATTTAAAAAATAACAATGTTTATACATCATAAAAGAACGAAACAAAAAAACTAATATAAAGACAGCATTAACGTTCTAACCGAATTCGAGCCATACTTTCCCATGTTTTGTGAGCTGTTGCATTGTCCTGTTGGAAATACCCATGTAAAAGTTCACCATCATGAAGATTTTGTAAAAACGGTTCAAGTAAATTATTTCGATATCTCTCAGCATTTATCGATCCTTCAAAAAACACAGGTCCAAATATACGCCTTCTACAAACCGCTAGCCAAACACCAATTTTCTGCGGATGGAGAGGCGATTGAATAAACTCATGAGGATTCTCCGAAGACCAAATACGCATATTTTGTTTGTTTATATAGCCGGATAGGTAAAACCATTCTTTTTTGTATATATTTGTAGAGTAAAAGCAGCATTCGATCGACTAAGAAATAGTAGCACTTAAAACATTTGAAAAATCATGTTTGGTAAGCCTACTATTTAAGACAAAAATTATTATTTATTTCCATTTACAACAGATAGCCCACTATTTATCAATATTTAAGGGTAAAAAATTATTATTAATTTCCCCATTTACAACAGATTTCCTTGTTTAATCTCAATTTTTGAATAACATAAATTCTTAAATTGATTTAGTTAACTTTATTATAATATTTAAAAAAGGGCGAGAAAGAAAACATACTAAGTCTCACAACGGATAAAATATATGCTATCTTTTTACAGTTCATGTTTTTGTACTATCATTACAAGAAATAAGCCTCGCGATTAGCTTTTAATCTGAAATTTAGATGCTTCATAAAACCACCTCAGAGACACTAAAAAATTATGATTTTCAGCTCAACCAACCATTCAAAAAGTTGATACATCAAATTCGTGAATATTAATATCACTCTACACTCTTAATAAAAAATTTAGCAGAAGTCTCACATTAAATGAATACAAAATTTATATATGCACTACATTAAATGAGGATTGAATTTTATACACTGCTTATATCACCAGAAATTTTGTTACAAGATTATATGATTAGATAGACTCATGACTAAGCCTAAACGGACACCAGGCCTTCAATATGTAGTAAAGTTTTTTTCTTCATACATTTAATATAAACTAATGATCTATCTTTAGAAAGCATCCACAGGTCCATTAGAACTTGTGGGTGGTGCAACATCTACTTTAACCCTCTTCTTAGGCGGTCCGGCAACATGCTCACATGTATCCACACCCTCCCTACAAATACCGCAAACAAAATTGCGGTGGAGGGTATTCACATGTCGCTCCATGTTATCACGCCGGGTGAAGGATTTTCCGCAAATGATGTAATTCATTCTATGAAAAACAAATTAAAAATAATTAATATAATAAATTTAAGAGAATAAAAAGCTATTGAAACCTAATTTTTAATATATCGAAATTGCTAATTTATTTGACTGATCCGCATGCATTTAACTAAAAATACCTGTATTATTCAGATTTTATTTAAATTATTAAAAAAAAATCTCTTTAAAGAACCATATAAAATAATTAACTTAATTATATAAATTTACATACTTATACATTAAAAACAATTTAAAGAAAGCACTAAATGCAAAAAATACTTGTATTATACAAAATTTATTTAAATTATTGAAAAAATCTTTTAAAGAACCGTATAAAATAATCAACTTAATTATATAAATTTACACGCTTAAACGTTAAAAACAATATAAAGAAGCTACTAAATGCATATAAAATACTTTGAGGCACCCTGGATTAATTGTATATAAAAATAATATTCAATAAAATATTCAATAAAATTGGCACCATTAAATTATAAAGAATAGCCTTATAATTGAAAAACAATTTTTAAAAAGTCCTATAAAATTTTAGAGTGGTAGAAAAACTATGATCCGCGCATATTTAACTAAAAATACCTGTATTATTGAGAATTTATTGATAAAACCTTATAAAATAATCAATTTAATAATATAAATTTACGCACCTAAAAATTTAAAAAAAAGAAAAAAAAAACAATATAAAGAAGCTACTAAATACAAATAAAATACTTGAAACATATCCTGGATTAATTGTATATAAAAATAATATTCAATAAAATATTAATAAAATTTACGCCATTAAATTATTAAAAATAGTCTAATTGAAAAACAATTTTTAAAAAAGTCCTATGAAATTTTAGAGTGGTAGAAAAACTAATGAAAAATATTGCAAGTTAATATTATATAAATTAGGGTTTCTAAATACCTTATAGTAAACACAAACAAGCACTAAAAACGATGTTGACTGTTTAAAGACACTGGTTATAATAAAATTAAATATGCCAATCTACGTATATATAGATACACATCTGTTTTTTCCCGCGCATACATATATATACATATATACGTATGCGACCAGAGGTAATTTAGCGCTGTAAAATTCATTTCTCACGGTGGTCCGGCTACAATAGGCCCTTTTTTTCCCACACACACACACACACACACATATATATATATATATATATATATGTATATGTATGTATGTGAACGGGGGCAATTAGCTGAGGCCACATTCCAGTCCCATGGTCGGGCCGTGTTTTAAGGAATGCACTTAAATTTTTCGGTCTCATACCTGCATCCAATGAGGGTTTCGAGTCCGGGAATTTCGTCTTTCTACCTGTACAGATAGATCTGTCTTTATATAAAATTCGTATATATTAACTATGATTTTAGTTTTAAAATAAAAAATGATAAGAAGGTTAAAATAATTCGTTATTTTGTAGATAGTTGCATAGAGCTAAAACATTATTTTGCATGCATATACATTCTCCAGTAGTTTTATTATTATGATAAAAACAATGATTGACATTTTTAATAAGCTTTGGTACATCATTAAAATATTCCAGTAAATTAAATGCTAATGATGTAAAAATACCTAAAAATATTTCGTAAAACAAGAGTATTTTAGTTAAATATACGGAGATCCATATGAAAAACTACGAAAGTTATATTAATGTTAAATATTAAATAATTTAATTAAATGAAAACACATCGTTTCACAAAAATTATGTTTTATTAAACACAAGATGTACATTTCATTTACCATAACAGTACATTATAAACCTTTCTTAATATTGATGATACAGGATCAGTTAAATTAGTATGGTTGTTAAGAAATTGGAGGAGCATTTGATAGTATTTTCTTCATAAAAGTAGTATGTATTATAATATAAGATAGTGTTATAAACTATACAATAAATATTATTCAGTATTGGAATACACAATGAATAACACAAATTTGAGTATAGAAAGATAAATATTTCTAATTGCACATGTGTGAATTTGAATTTATCGGGAATATACAGAGTAATTATTTACATCTGATGGTGAAACATGGTCGCGTATTTTATATCATTCAGTAATTTAATTTGCTCTATAGCTAGACAATGAGGTGGATGCTAAGCATTAATTTGTACACACGTAATGTTATGATCGTCAGTGTAACATATATATTCAAGTCTAACACAAACTTTTTGATTTATTGAAACCCCAATAGAAATTATCACTATTTCGAGAAGAATAGTCATGTACCTGTACATATTCAAAGCCGCTGAAGTATGAGTACATTAACAGCTGTATACGCGTGTCTTTATCATCCACTTTAATGTGTTACTGTAATTCCAGTTACTTTTTTTTTATTTATACATACATATATTGTGAATTATTACACTAATTATAAAACAAAATTAATTATAGATAGACAAACATTATACAGGTATATTGCAAACATGTAATGCTAAGATAATCAGAGTGATATATACATACATGTAAAGAAATTTATAATTTATTCAATCTCTTATTAAAAGAGTTATTAATATTTTTCAAATGAATACCTGACAGTGGTGGAAAACTGTTGAAATTTGGATAGATTAATAGTTACATATGCGAGCTTCAGAATAGCTTCTGAACATGTTGGGTTGTAATTTGGTATACAATAAAAGGCAGCGGGGAACTGAACCACCTCCCAAAAAAAGGTATTTAATATTAAATCATCGTTTTCCCATCACAGAAAAATAGTGTATCATACAAGGGAAAAAAGTATTAGATTTTAGCTCGAGGTAAGATAAATTACCGAGAGCTAAAATCTAATTTTTTCCATTGTATAATACACTATTTTTCTGTGATGGGAAAACGATGATTTAATATTAAATACCTTTTTTTGGGAGGTGGTTCAGTTCCCCGCTGCCTTTTATTGTATACCAAATTACAACCCAACATGTTCAGAAGCTATTCTGAAGCTCGCATATGTAACTATTAATCTATCCAAATTTCAACAGTTTTCCACCACTGTCAGGTATTCATTTGAAAAATATTAATAACTCTTTTAATAAGAGATTGAATAAATTATAAATTTCTTTACATGTATGTATATATCACTCTGATTATCTTAGCATTACATGTTTGCAATATACCTGTATAATGTTTGTCTATCTATAATTAATTTTGTTTTATAATTAGTGTAATAATTCACAATATATGTATGTATAAATAAAAAAAAAGTAACTGGAATTACAGTAACACATTAAAGTGGATGATAAAGACACGCGTATACAGCTGTTAATGTACTCATACTTCAGCGGCTTTGAATATGTACAGGTACATGACTATTCTTCTCGAAATAGTGATAATTTCTATTGGGGTTTCAATAAATCAAAAAGTTTGTGTTAGACTTGAATATATATGTTACACTGACGATCATAACATTACGTGTGTACAAATTAATGCTTAGCATCCACCTCATTGTCTAGCTATAGAGCAAATTAAATTACTGAATGATATAAAATACGCGACCATGTTTCACCATCAGATGTAAATAATTACTCTGTATATTCCCGATAAATTCAAATTCACACATGTGCAATTAGAAATATTTATCTTTCTATACTCAAATTTGTGTTATTCATTGTGTATTCCAATACTGAATAATATTTATTGTATAGTTTATAACACTATCTTATATTATAATACATACTACTTTTATGAAGAAAATACTATCAAATGCTCCTCCAATTTCTTAACAACCATACTAATTTAACTGATCCTGTATCATCAATATTAAGAAAGGTTTATAATGTACTGTTATGGTAAATGAAATGTACATCTTGTGTTTAATAAAACATAATTTTTGTGAAACGATGTGTTTTCATTTAATTAAATTATTTAATATTTAACATTAATATAACTTTCGTAGTTTTTCATATGGATCTCCGTATATTTAACTAAAATACTCTTGTTTTACGAAATATTTTTAGGTATTTTTACATCATTAGCATTTAATTTACTGGAATATTTTAATGATGTACCAAAGCTTATTAAAAATGTCAATCATTGTTTTTATCATAATAATAAAACTACTGGAGAATGTATATGCATGCAAAATAATGTTTTAGCTCTATGCAACTATCTACAAAATAACGAATTATTTTAACCTTCTTATCATTTTTTATTTTAAAACTAAAATCATAGTTAATATATACGAATTTTATATAAAGACAGATCTATCTGTACAGGTAGAAAGACGAAATTCCCGGACTCGAAACCCTCATTGGATGCAGGTATGAGACCGAAAAATTTAAGTGCATTCCTTAAAACACGGCCCGACCATGGGACTGGAATGTGGCCTCAGCTAATTGCCCCCGTTCACATACATACATATACATATATATATATATATATATGTGTGTGTGTGTGTGTGTGTGGGAAAAAAAGGGCCTATTGTAGCCGGACCACCGTGAGAAATGAATTTTACAGCGCTAAATTACCTCTGGTCGCATACGTATATATGTATATATATGTATGCGCGGGAAAAAACAGATGTGTATCTATATATACGTAGATTGGCATATTTAATTTTATTATAACCAGTGTCTTTAAACAGTCAACATCGTTTTTAGTGCTTGTTTGTGTTTACTATAAGGTATTTAGAAACCCTAATTTATATAATATTAACTTGCAATATTTTTCATTAGTTTTTCTACCACTCTAAAATTTCATAGGACTTTTTTAAAAATTGTTTTTCAATTAGACTATTTTTAATAATTTAATGGCGTAAATTTTATTAATATTTTATTGAATATTATTTTTATATACAATTAATCCAGGATATGTTTCAAGTATTTTATTTGTATTTAGTAGCTTCTTTATATTGTTTTTTTTTTCTTTTTTTTAAATTTTTAGGTGCGTAAATTTATATTATTAAATTGATTATTTTATAAGGTTTTATCAATAAATTCTCAATAATACAGGTATTTTTAGTTAAATATGCGCGGATCATAGTTTTTCTACCACTCTAAAATTTTATAGGACTTTTTAAAAATTGTTTTTCAATTATAAGGCTATTCTTTATAATTTAATGGTGCCAATTTTATTGAATATTTTATTGAATATTATTTTTATATACAATTAATCCAGGGTGCCTCAAAGTATTTTATATGCATTTAGTAGCTTCTTTATATTGTTTTTAACGTTTAAGCGTGTAAATTTATATAATTAAGTTGATTATTTTATACGGTTCTTTAAAAGATTTTTTCAATAATTTAAATAAATTTTGTATAATACAAGTATTTTTTGCATTTAGTGCTTTCTTTAAATTGTTTTTAATGTATAAGTATGTAAATTTATATAATTAAGTTAATTATTTTATATGGTTCTTTAAAGAGATTTTTTTTTAATAATTTAAATAAAATCTGAATAATACAGGTATTTTTAGTTAAATGCATGCGGATCAGTCAAATAAATTAGCAATTTCGATATATTAAAAATTAGGTTTCAATAGCTTTTTATTCTCTTAAATTTATTATATTAATTATTTTTAATTTGTTTTTCATAGAATGAATTACATCATTTGCGGAAAATCCTTCACCCGGCGTGATAACATGGAGCGACATGTGAATACCCTCCACCGCAATTTTGTTTGCGGTATTTGTAGGGAGGGTGTGGATACATGTGAGCATGTTGCCGGACCGCCTAAGAAGAGGGTTAAAGTAGATGTTGCACCACCCACAAGTTCTAATGGACCTGTGGATGCTTTCTAAAGATAGATCATTAGTTTATATTAAATGTATGAAGAAAAAAACTTTACTACATATTGAAGGCCTGGTGTCCGTTTAGGCTTAGTCATGAGTCTATCTAATCATATAATCTTGTAACAAAATTTCTGGTGATATAAGCAGTGTATAAAATTCAATCCTCATTTAATGTAGTGCATATATAAATTTTGTATTCATTTAATGTGAGACTTCTGCTAAATTTTTTATTAAGAGTGTAGAGTGATATTAATATTCACGAATTTGATGTATCAACTTTTTGAATGGTTGGTTGAGCTGAAAATCATAATTTTTTAGTGTCTCTGAGGTGGTTTTATGAAGCATCTAAATTTCAGATTAAAAGCTAATCGCGAGGCTTATTTCTTGTAATGATAGTACAAAAACATGAACTGTAAAAAGATAGCATATATTTTATCCGTTGTGAGACTTAGTATGTTTTCTTTCTCGCCCTTTTTTAAATATTATAATAAAGTTAACTAAATCAATTTAAGAATTTATGTTATTCAAAAATTGAGATTAAACAAGGAAATCTGTTGTAAATGGGGAAATTAATAATAATTTTTTACCCTTAAATATTGATAAATAGTGGGCTATCTGTTGTAAATGGAAATAAATAATAATTTTTGTCTTAAATAGTAGGCTTACCAAACATGATTTTTCAAATGTTTTAAGTGCTACTATTTCTTAGTCGATCGAATGCTGCTTTTACTCTACAAATATATACAAAAAAGAATGGTTTTACCTATCCGGCTATATAAACAAACAAAATATGCGTATTTGGTCTTCGGAGAATCCTCATGAGTTTATTCAATCGCCTCTCCATCCGCAGAAAATTGGTGTTTGGCTAGCGGTTTCTAGAAGGCGTATATTTGGACCTGTGTTTTTTGAAGGATCGATAAATGCTGAGAGATATCGAAATAATTTACTTGAACCGTTTTTACAAAATCTTCATGATGGTGAACTTTTACATGGGTATTTCCAACAGGACAATGCAACAGCTCACAAAACATGGGAAAGTATGGCTCGAATTCGGTTAGAACGTTAATGCTGTCTTTATATTAGTTTTTTTGTTTCGTTCTTTTATGATGTATAAACATTGTTATTTTTTAAATGTATAGGAAGTGGTATTTGCTATGTGTACAATGTGTTTCAAAATTAGTTTTTATTAGGCATAAACTATGTTTTTGTGTAAAAACCTCTAAATTTCATATTAAAAGCCGCTCGTCAATCATATTTCTTCTAATGATAGTACAACCCACGAACTGTAAAAGATAGACTCATTTTATGAATTTATGTTAATTCAAATTGATATTAAGCAGGGGTATCTGTAGATGGAAAATTAATAATAATTTTTTGTCTTAAATATTGATATATAGTGGGCTTACCAAACATGATTTTTCAAATGTTTTAAGTGTATTGCATGGATTTTTATGTAATTTCAAAGGAAATGTAATACATTCGCTGCTGTACAAACATAAACTGTAAAAGAGAGATAGAAGCATTTTTAGAACAAGTATATATTTAATATTTTTGTAAATCTTTTGGTTAGAACGTTAATGCTGTCTTTATATTAGTTTTTTGTTTGGTTCTTTTATGATATATAAAAATTGTTATTTTTTAAAATGTACAGGAAGTGGTATTTGCTATGTGGACAATGTGTTTCAAAATTAGTTTTATTAGTGATAAACTATGTATTTTGCATAAAAACCTCTAAATTTCATATTAAAAGCTGTACCTCAAGCATATTTCTTCTAATGATAGTACTAAACATGAAGTGTAAAAAGATAGTACATATTTTATCTGTTGTGGGACTTAGTATGTTTTCTTTTTCAACCTTTTTTTAAATATTATAAGAAAGTTAACTAAATCAATTTAAGAATTTATGTTATTTAAAATTGAGATTAAACTGGGGTATCTCTAAAATGGAAATATTTAATGTTATGTCTATTTTCATATGTATAGTGTTTTGTCAAAAAAAGTTTTGATTGCTGAAAAAAGTGGGTAAAAATTTTTTATGATAGACCATGTATCTCACCTCTATCGTTTTACTGCATTGTTATATTGCACTATATGGGTCATCTCGAGAACATTCCTTGCCTTTGCATTTGATTGTTTTGTTTAAATTTTGATATTTGTGAAATTGAAAGTATGGTTGAGGTTTGTTTGATGTGTGTAGTTGTTTTATTTTTAATAAATTGTTTTCTTAAAAATATGGGCTCATTATTTTACTTTTCTAAAAGTCTTACTTTTGAAATGTCCTGTATATTCATGTTTGGTTGCTATGTTATCCAGTACCATACTATATATTTATTTTATGATTTTGACAAAGTATGCCGATCTTAGATGTAAATCCGCGGTGGTGGCGTTTGAAAGTATGTTGTGTTGGGGTTTGACCTAGATGTATCTTCCTAAGTTGGTCTGGTGTTGTGGTGTTTGAAACTATGTTGGGTGGTTGTGGTGGTGGTTGTTGTTGTGATGCGTGATATGGAGTTGGGTATTTTCTAGAAGTTGAGTTTATATTTTGATCGATCATATTGATAGTCGGCCATTTCGCCTGACGTCACCTTAGTTTATTAGATTTTTTGGCGGCCATCTTGGATTCGCTATCTTACTTTTCTAAAAATCCCTACCTTTGAAATGTTCTGTATATTAATATTTGGTTGCTATGTTATCCAGATGGATGGATGGATGGATGGATGGTTGGATGGTTGGATGGATGGATGGATGGATGTATGGATGGATGGATGGATGGATTGATTGTTGGATGGATGGATGGATGGATGTATGGATGTATGGATGGATGGATGGATGGTTGGATGTATGGATGGATGGATGGATGGATTGATTGTTGGATGGATGGATGGATGGATGGATGTATGGATGTATGGATGGATGGATGGATGGATTGATGGCTGGTTGGATGGCTTTTTGAGAAAAGAGGGATTTGATAGTGGTTTGAATGTGTGGTTTTAATATAGGGGTTTCAGAACCGCTTCATGATCCGGTTGTGAGCTGATTCTAGCGATGGTTTTGAAATGATGTTTCATAGGAGTTTGAGTACATGGTTTTGATAGATTGGATGCCTGACGTCACCTTAGTTTATTAGATTTTTGGCGGCCATCTTGGATTCGCCATCTTGCTTTTCTAAAAATCCCTACCTTTGAAACGTCCTGTATATTCATACTTGGTTGCTATCTCGTCCAGATGGATGGATGGATTAATGGATGGTTGGATGGATGGATGGTTGGATGGATGGTTGGATGGATGTATGGATGGATGGATTGATGGATGGATGGATGGATGGATGGATGTATGGATGTATGGATGGATGGATGGATGGATTGATGGATGGTTGGATGGATGTATGTATGGATGGATGGATGGATGGATGGATGGATGGATGTATGGATGTATGGATGGATGGATGGATGGATGGATTGATGGATGGTTGGATGGCTTTTTGAGAAAAGAGGGATTTGATAGTGGTTTGAATGTGTGGTTTTAATATAGGGGTTTCAGAACCGCTTCATGACGTGAGCTGATTCTAGCGATGGTTTTGAAATGATGTTTCATAGGAGTTTGAGTGCATGGTTTTGATAGATTGGATGCCTGACGTCACCTTAGTTTATTAGATTTTTGGCGGCCATCTTGGATTCGCCATCTTGCTTTTCTAAAAATCCCTACCTTTGAAACGTCCTGTATATTTATACTTGGTTGCTATCTCGTCCAGATGGATGGATGGATTAATGGACTTGAAAGTATTGTTTTGAGGATGGATGGTTGGATGGATGGATGGATGTATGGATGGATTGATTGTTGGATGGATGGATGGATGGATGGATGGATGTATGGATGTATGGATGGATGGCTGGTTGGATGGCTTTTTGAGAAAAGAGGGATTTGATAGTGGTTTGAATGTGTGGTTTTAATATAGGGGTTTCAGAACTGCTTCATGACGTGAGCTGATTCTAGCGATGGTTTTGAGATGATGTTTCATAGGAGTTCGAGTGCATGGTTTTGATAGATTGGATGCTTGACGTGACATTAGTTTATTAGATTTTTGGCGGCCATCTTGGATTCGCCATCTTGCTTTTCTAAAAATCCCTACCTTTGAAACGTCCTGTATATTCATACTTGGTTGCTATCTCGTCCAGTAGCATACTGTATATTTATTTTATAATTTTGAAATGGTATACCGATCTTAGATATAAAGTTTATATTTTTATCGACCATCTTGAGGGTATGAAACTTGGTCATATTGTTAATTAATAATAATAAATACATTGTTTGTTTTATTTTATTTTATAAGTAAGATATGCATTTCAAGCGTGCGGCTATCACAGAAGCAGACAGCCGTTGCGGTTTCCGCTGGAAACATGTTTAGACCTGTTTGAAATACATTGAGAAGCGCGATAGCAAGCCTGGTAATTTATTCAGGAATTCTCTAGAAGCAAAGACCATCTTGAGGGTATGAAACTTGGTCATGTTGTTAATTAATAATAATAAATACATTGTTTGTTTTATTTTATTTTATAAGTAAGATATGCATTTCTGCGCATGCGGCTATCACAGAAGCAGACAGCCGTTGCGGTTTCCGCTGGAAACATGTTTAGACCTGTTTGAAGTACATTGAGAAGCGCGATAGCAAGCCTGGTAATTTATTCAGGAATTCTCTAGAAACAAAGACCATCTTGATGGTCCGCCATTTTGTCTGACGTCACCTTAGTTTGGATAGCGACCGTGAGAGGATGCTGCATTATGGTAATCATGAGAGATGCCATTTCTTGGTTAGTGGCTGTGAGAGGGCGTCACATTGGGTTGGTAATGATGAAATCTGCCATTTCTTAGTTTGGTTAGTGGCCGTCAGAGGGCGCCACATTGGGTTGGTAATGATGAAATCCGCAATTTTTAGTTGGGTTGGTAATGATGAAATCTGCAATTTTTAGTTGGGTTGGTAATGATGAAATCTGCAATTTTTAGTTGGGTTGGTAATGATGAAATCTGCAATTTTTAGTTGGGTTGGAGGCCGCGAGGGGCGCCACATCACTTGGGTTGGTAATGATGAAATCTGTAATTTTAGTTGGGTTGGTAATGATGAAATCTGTAATTTTTAGTTGGGTTGGCGACCGCGAGGGGGCGCCACATCAGTTGGGTTGGCAGAGGGTTCTACCTATCTAGCGGGGAGGGGGGGAGGGGGGGGGTAGTAGGAGTGGGGGGTGGTGGTCCCAGAACTCTCCAAAGTACCCTACTAATGTACAATAAATTTATAAATATAAGAATAAATACCTCATGTTTGCCATGTGTAAGAATATAATAACTTAATTTTACGGAAAGGTGAGTAATAGTTACGTACATGAAATGCTAAAATTAATTAGGTAATCTATCTTAGGTTAGGTATGATACCAATGACATTAATCAATAATATTTTTTTTATTGAAGTGTAAACTTCTTTAGGCGCGTTGCGCTGATTGTAGGCAGTGAACAAGACTGACCTGCAACGCTCGGATATGTAATGCTCGGATATGTAACGCTCTTCGGGTAAAGTCGGCTAAGGGAACAAGATAAATAAATATATCATATAGAGGTATTTAATTTCAATTAAATTGAAATTTAAATGTATAAATAAATTCATGCCCCAGAACAGATTCGATCCCGAGACCGCATGTCTATTTATACATACACATCGCGTAAATGTAATAAATGTACGAATATGTTTTATTTAATACGCTACTGAATATTATATGCGTGTATTTCGTATTATCTACGGTATTATTAACCTCGCCTTGATGAAGTTTACACTTCCGCCGTGTGGTTTTAAGCACACTCATTCTTCTTGTTTTAAAATATAAAGCGTTCTTTACCATATTTCCAACATAATAATGTGTACATAATTTTAATTTTCGCAAGCTTTTGGATGAAAAAGAAAGCGTTATGCGTTTACATAAAGATTTACAGCAATTTCTATAAATTTTTGAATAGCACAGGAGTTTTAAGGCATTTTCAATTATTAAGACAACATAAAACGTGTTTCGTATTCCACAAAATGTCGTATTAAATTATGAAATTTTTATGAACTACAACTGAAAAGAGAGGTACAACCAACCCTAAAAAAGCTTTAGGTTCATTTTATCAATGAAATCCTCTTAGTGACTGTCTTAGATAGTATAGTATGGCTATTAATCTATCGTACTAAAACTTTCAAACTTTATTCAATTAAAATAATATGTAATAATAAACTAACACTTAAGTATTAGGGTTAAGGTTCTGGATGTACAAAACTCTTGATTAATAGTTACTAGACTTCTATATCTACGCCTATTTACATTACCCGGCAAATAAAAATGACATGTTAATGAAACTAGGAATATCAAACCGAATTTTCTTATCCATCGGTTGTTAAGTTTTCCGCTTGCAAAAGATATATATAAAAAAGAAATTAGTTTAATTAAAAAGATCGCGAAGTACAATGGCTTCGATTCAGAAATAGTAACTAAGCTTATTAGGATACATACATTTAAGAAACAAATTCAGGATATTACATGTTTGCTGCCTCAAAAAACTCTTGATAATAAGTTTATTTCTTTGCCGTACCATTCAGTCACACAAACTTTGAACAGTATTTTTAAAGCAGAGGAACTTCAAATCACGTTTAAATCGGGCAATTCATTAAAATCACTCTTAGGGAACGCTAAAAATAAAATTGAGGTAGATCAAAAATCTGGTATTTATGAAACAAGATGTAAAGATTGTAATCAAAAATATGTAGGGCAAACTAGGCCTTCAATTTCATCTCATTACAAAGAACACATTGCACATTTGACCGGAAAAATTAAGTGTTGCTCGAAATATTTTCGACACAGGCCACGGCATGCCTACAGATAGTCTTAGCTTGGTTAAAACTGTAAATAATTTTAGAGAATTAGACAGTTACGAAAGTATTTGTATACATAGAAATAGTAAGTTAATGAATTCTGACAATGGACCGATACCCGAGTCCAGCTTGTAGGCATTATTGTAATTTTAGGTGATTAGTCTGTCACGCTTCACAGTGCCGTTACTGTCCCGTTAGATTTAGGTAGTACATATAGGGATGTCGTTTGTTAAGAAGTCAGTGTTATCCCACTGGTGATTTGGTGAAGAGCATATCTTCTAAGGTTACACTTTAGTCAAAAATACTACGTTTAACACTCTTTTTTGTTTTATAAAAATTTCTACTGTAGATGACAACTTAGTTGCCGAAATACGTATATAGAGTTTTTATATATTTTTTGTGGTAAGGAATTTTTCCTTTTGCATTTTATTTTATGTGTTACCTCACTAAAGTAACATATTCAAAATAAACCATACTGAATGTTTAATCACTAGGGACACGTTAAATTTATATTTTTATTACTCTAACATGACATAGCTTTCATTATATCGAGTTATTGTTAATATTCTTTTAATTTATGGAAGTACACTGAAGCGGACTTTGATAATACACAGAAATGTTATAAAAATGGTGGAAATATGTCATTTTGGCTTTAATTGCAAGAACTGTGGGCAATGTGAAACTAGATCAACATAGAACTAATAAACTCAATAAGGATGGGTGCGAATTTTTAATAATATAGACGAAGTTGACAGGAAGAAAGGTTATGTTTTTGGGAGATATACAAAAGATGTTAAAATTCCTTAAAGAGAATAGCAAAATATGAATATAAAAGGAAATATGTAGTTAAATTCAAAAAGGTATTATTTTATTTGCAATCAACGAGAACTGGAATATAAAAATAATGTTCCAATAACACAAGTTGGAGTCCCATAGACTGTAGCTTGAGTCTTGAGTTTTTCGATACACTAGAAATTTAATAGAGCTAGCGTTACAGTACATACCTCGCTTATTATATTACCACAGAGTTTAACCTCCGAGAAAGCAATTATTTAATCTCGGTTTGGTCAAGACACATAAACACCATAATGTATGTGGTAAAGTCAGACGGATCGAATTCCAAATCTTTTGGCTTGTAACCTAACGTTTTACTGGCTAAGTAAAACGACACCAATTCGTATTTAACCAGTAACAAGCTAAGCATATTGGGACTAATAATGTAATCGAATAAAACAAAAATTCGCAGAAGATATAAACCAACCAGAGACAATGATTCACAACGAGTGATAAACTGATATCCAACAAAACACCAGATGACAGAACGAAAATGACATATATAAATAATACAGAGAATTTCTTATTCCTCGATTATATGGAATGATATGTTAAATTTCTATGAATTATCAGAACAATAATTTGCAAAATGTCATTAGCGACAAGTACTACTCTGAAAACTAACTTTCCAGGAAATTTTATAAAGGCTAGCTCTGTTTCCCTTTTACACGCGTTTACTTAAAGTGGACATTTCATAAGATGCAATAAAATGAAAAGCTGCAATAATGAACAATATAAAATATATTTAATTCAAAATATATGTGGTGGCCATAATAGATGAAGCTTCCTGGAATGCACATAAAGACTGTTTAGATTAGGAGTAATAAATCAAAGTATACTTGAGCCTTCCTTAGAATTTATGGGACTCTTTGTGTTTAACAGTAGTAGAGAACGTCGTACAGATTAGAGACGAATAACCGTTTCAGCAGTGAAGCGTAACTGGTGAAAGTAAGCCAAGAAATAAAAAACCTATATGGCTGCTATTTCCAAAAGAATTATGTTGATTTACGATTTGAAGCAAATAAGAGCAGCAAAAAGAGGCTATAATTTTAAATTATGGATCAGTTTGGACGAAGATGTGAAAAAGGATAGCTCAAATTGATTCCCAAGGTTGAGCTTTTTTGCAAATATCCACCAGTTAAGACAATTAAAAGAATAAACGTTAGATAGAGATGGCTCCCTTCCATACTCATTCCCCTAATTGAGTCCCTTATTCCATTGTTTGCACACTCAAATATTTTCCTCAGTGTTAAAAAAAGTATCCTTAATTATCATCACTGCAATTAGTGCATATTTTGCAGATTTTGAGAAAGACTGTTTTCTCGATAGAAGCACGAATCTCCTTGGATGGAGGGGGGCAAACCAAAAAAAAATTTTTTTTAAAAGATCCAGTTTAATTCGGTATTTATAAAGTACTATAAAAGTGTTTGATAACTTTTTTCCTATCGTTTGTTTTTTTCGAATTATTATCTTTTTAATCACTCCGTTCTTCACTTAGCGGTAACATATGATACATATCACCTACATATTAGTACTGAAAGAGAGGAGATTTCCGTAATATTTACGATAGGAAGCATTGGTGGCATTTCCATACCTAAATCCCTTCGTTATATCAGCAGTTTGTGTAACGAAAGTGAACCACCAAATAAATAAAACAGTGGCTCCGGGGCCAGCGAAAATTACACAGCAATTTATGTTTATTCACGAAGTATCGGAAGTTATATTAAATGGATTCGGTATTTCCGGGATACAGGAAAGCCGGTAATTTATAATATTCCAATGGTGAAATTAATATTCTGCGGCAGTATACTTCGTAGATTTTGCGGACGAAATGTGATTGAGTGTTTGAGTCCTTGGTTAATCGAAACGTATTAATTTTGTTAACACGTGCGTCAGAACAATCCAAATGATTCGTGTAATTTCTCAATTTACTTGTTATTTCACTTTATTAACGATATAACATAATAACTTCATTTCAAGGATATCCTCCATTATTTCAATAATAAAAATATATAATTATAGACATACATAGAGATAAAAGAGGTAAACATATTAATATAGAGAAGATAACAAAATTAAGGTTAAAAAAGAAAAAGGATTTCGACAGAGAAATGCAAGAGGAGACAAATATAGTTCAGTAGGAACAAACATTGATGATGAATGGAATGGCATAAAGGATGGTATAATAGAAACAGCAGAAGGTATATTACCAAAGAATGCTGAATAGTTTGAAGAAAACTGTAACGCAGTGCTAAAATAGAAAAGAGAAGTCAGACTGAAATGGTTAAAAACTGGAAGAACAGAAGCTTATGAAACCTAAAAGAAAATGTGGAAATAGGGTAGGTATGAAAACAAATACATAAAAAAGCAAACCATGGATTGACGAAAATATGGGGGAAATAAAAGCTGATAATATGTGCAAGTATATAACAGTAAGAAAGCAAAATGCAAAACGTATGGCAGAAGAGGAATAAAATAAATGCTTTAAGACATTTTTGAACAGTGTGCAGAAGAAATAATATTTGAAATGATATGCCTAGTGCTTACGAAACAAAGCAGGTATTCAGACTGACAAGAGAGGAGTGTTACGAAATGATTGACAACAAAAAAACAAGGTGATAGATCTTGGTAATATCGGTGGTGAGATGACATAGATTAGTGGAGTTCAATTTAAAATAGAATATTTGAGCTAACTGAAAAAATATGGAAGCAAGAAACAATAACGAAATAAGGGAGCCATGTACTAATACTTCAAAATAAATCTGACGAGAGGAAAACATTGCCAAGAAAGGGGTAATAACTAGATGTTTACACGGGAAGCAATGTGTAAGACAAACAACATGGTAGTAAAACCTATCCTACCTAGCGTATGCTTCCCTAGTCTCATGGCCGAAGACAGAACAAAAGAAATCCGTTGTACAACTAGGAAAGGTAAAAAGACTTACCTGTTTGGGCATAGTGGATTCAATGTGAACCATTACAAATGCTGCATTGGTGACCCTCTTGACATCCTGCGCTTTCACTTTCTGATAGAGAAGAAGGCCAGGTTGGGTTTGTGGGCTACAGTAAATTACCGCCAATAACGAAAGAAGGGGGGAACAAACGATAATCCCAGACTTTGAGGATGGAGATGTTGTAAGCATAAATACAGACCACATGGTAAAACGATAGAGCCTCAATAGACCATTTGTAAGAAGTATCCCAGATAGAGTAGAATGGGAAAATGGTATGTAGGGAATCAAAAGGCGTAACCAGACCTGGTACAAAGACGAGTCAAAAACTGCAGTTGGCACTAGGACAAAAATCTACTCTGCTAGTCAGAGCAAATATTATGCACTGGGCAAGATGCCTCTGCGTTTCAATCAGAGGTGTAAGCCATACTCCAATCTGCTATATAAGATAATAGGAATGTAGTTGTACGAGGATTCAAATATTGTCTGCACTAAGGGCAATATTAAGCCAAGGGCTGTTGCCAAAACTGGTTTGGGAATGCCTCGAAGAAATAAAATTGCTTTCGGACTAGAACAAATTAAAATTAATCTGGATGCCAATAAATAGATGGATTGAGGATAATAATAGTATATTCACGGATGTTGATGAGGCATTCAATTCCTTCTATGGAATATTTTTGTACCACTTTGAGATTAACTTTCCGGAAATGATAGTTTCTGATAGGGTCCGAGATCGTGCTGCTTGGGTTACTCAGGAAGTCAGGGTGTCAAGTAGCAGATTGAGAGATTTATACTACCTGCAGTTGCGTTACCCAAATCTGCGGGAGTTCTATTCTGCTGCTAGAAGGGATCATGCAGCTCTTGTACAGAATACTAAACGATATTTTTATGCAAACAAAACTCTAAATTCTAAGAATGTAAACAGTGCAGCATGGTCAGTTATAGCGGAGCTTACAAATAAACAGCGGAAGCCGAGGGAGAATATTTCCTTAAATATAGATAATTGTTTAATCGATGATCCTATTACAGTAGCTGATAAATTTAACAATTTTTTTATTGAGGAGCCAATTAGCATTGTATCTGGTGTTGCTACAACTATGCAGGATACCATTACTGGTGGTGGTGGTGGTTGTAATTCCATGTGTGCTCTTCCTTTGTCTGAGCATGAGATGGTTAATATAATAAACAAATTAAAAAACACGGGTAGTTCGGGCCCAGATCATGTACCTTGCAACTTGTTGCGTCGTATTGCTGTTGCATGTATTCGGCCTTTAACGCAGATTATTAATCTGTCGTTTGAGAAAGGCTCTTCTCCTAAAGTCCTTAAAACATCGATTATTAATCCAATTCATAAAAGACACTCTACACATGAAGTGTCTAATTATCGTCCGATAACACTGACCTCTAGTTTCTCAAAACTATTTGAGTATGCAATGTTGGATAGGTTGATGGGTCACTTAAATAAAAACAACATAATTACAAATAGACAGTTTGGTTTCAAGGAAGGTTTTTCAACTGTGGCTGCCGTGACTACCTTTATTACAGATGTAATTGATGGCTTGGATCGTGGAGAGTACCCTGCTGGAGTTTTTTGTGACCTTACACGTGCTTTCGATTGCGTGGACCATCGGCTCCTGCTTGACAAGCTGTGTAGCTACGGTATTAGAGGCGTAGTGTCTGAATGGTTTGCTTCGTATTTGTCAGAGCGAAAACAGTGCGTTAGGATATCACACAGGAAAGATAACTTGACAAGAAATTTCTATTCCACGGTTTTGCCTGTGGGCCTCGGTGTGCCACAGGGGTCCGTTCTTGGCCCAATATTGTTTTTACTTTTTATTAATGACCTTGTAACATGCGTTGATGCTCCACTGTACATTTATGCTGACGATACTACTGCGTTGGTTTCGGGATCTGACCCTGTGAGCGTGCGTGACAGGGCCGCTGCGGTCCTTGGGCGACTCTGTTACTGGTTTCAGAGTAATAAGTTGTTTATGAATCTTTCAAAGACACACTTTGTGATTTTTCATACAGCGCAGTCCAGGGAGGTTTTTGACTTGGATCTTGCTTACCTGGATACTGGCATTAGTCATCAGTCTAGCGTTAGTGCCACGGGCAGGTTTTCTCGCGCATGGCATACGGAGTCATCCTATGGGGATCATCTCAGTATGCCTATCAAGTATTTCTTGCGCAGAAGCGCGTAATTCGTTCTATTGCTGGTATTCATTCGACTACATCTTGCAGGCCATATTTCAGGCAATACAGCATTTTGCCTTTGCCTAGTGTATATATTCTAGAACTTTTGGTGTATATTTTTAGAAATAAAAACGATTTTAGAAAAAACTATGAAATACACGCGTACAATACTAGGCGAAGAAATGATTTCAGGTTGCCGAACAATAGATTGAATATTGCAAAGAGGTCACCGCTGTCCATGGGGCTACAACTATTTAACAGGTTACCCGATGAATTGCATGTTTTAGAAAGTGCCCAAAAGTTTAAACGGAAGCTGCGCCAGCTTCTGCAAATTAATTGCATTTATTCGGTGCAAGAGTTTATCGATGTTACTGATCGGTGACACACTGGATATGTTTACACATGATAATTCTGTATATGTCTCTCAGCAACGACTGTGTATATGTATATGATTTGTTATTTACCTTTTTATTTATTTAATTGTATGTATTTATTTGTTTGTGTATTTCTGTCTTCTACAACAAATATTTTGTAACATGACGTGTCCAACACATTTATGTAAAATTTATGGACCAAAAAATTATTTTATTCTATTCTATTCTATTCTAATGACAAAACTGATGAACTCGCTAGGAGAGGATCAAAAACAAAACCCATAGGCCCAGAATCGACTCTAGGGGTACCAAAAAGTATGACCTGCGATCACATTAAAGATTCACAGAAAGTTATTGGTCAACCATGCAAAAAAAAGGGCTATAGATCTACTATATATGAGTAGAAAACGGCTACGAATCATAACTGTTGTTTTTTTACAGACATGCATTAAATCGACGTGCATCTCAACAAGATACGTCTCGATGACGCATACTTTAACTTTGACGCAGATTCTGCAGCAAGGAACCAGAAACAGTCAGGCATATATCCTAGTGAAATGTGAGGCACTGAATCACAGAAGGTAACGCATTTTTGAGGAACCAAATATAGCTTACGTATAGGACCTATACACATCCACGTACACGATACAAAAGCAATAGTGTGGATGTCATAAGCTATACCGGTGCAGGACAAAAAGCCTTATTGGCTGCGATGCAAACTAGGGACCTAAGTCGGACTGGCCTGGAAGGAAGAAAAAACAATCCATGTATCGTCAACTTTTACTATTCACAAGTGATTAGTAATTAGTACAAAATTCAAAAATCAGTCAAATACGACACCAAGATCTCGAACAACTTTGTAAAAGGGTCGATGATTCATTAACGAAAGTAAAAAATGTACTTTTTTCCTGTAAGAGTAAGTATGAAAAAGTAACAAGAACTTTCTGCAAAGTTGTATTGCAATTGTATTAGATTTGAAGCAAGATTTTTCTTTATGAAAATTAAGACTATTCTCGTACAAACCTACATTTATCAACACAAACCTTTAATCAGAATTCAATCAAATGTCTTATATTGTATAGAATTTTTGCAACATTAATTTTTTGATTAAATCGAAAATTTTCATACTTGGAATGAAACACCTTAAGGAATAGTATATTAACTAGATGCACATTTCGTGTGCACTGCAGACATTATCAGTAGTCACTGATTAAACGTCTTATTTACAAGTTTATATACACTTTAAATTAACATGGTATACAGAGACCTTATTTTTACACAAATTTTGGCCTAAGCCTTACGTAATTTCGACAAAATCTTTTCTTTAAAACCAAAAGCGATTCGCTAAACTCTAATAAACTATTTATTGCTTCAAAACATTACAAATACTGGTTTGTAAAGGACTTGCCAAGGAATTAATGTTTCCGAGCTCTGATTTCAAACTTTGTGTTTAAACATAAAACCATTACAAAAACTTTGTCAGCCACGAAAATTTTATTTTGTGTTCAACAATTACATAACTATATAATATATACTTCATAACCTAATCAACATTTACTACCAATTCTAATATTTTAGTTTTGAGGCTACTCTAAGTATTATAAATGACATTACATTTCTTTTAAGTTGTTCGTCTTTAGTGTCCTTGATCTGAAACGAGGTCTCCTTTGAAATATAAAGTGTAGGGTTTATAAATAAAGGGGGAAACGTGACGCGAAAAAATTCGTTCTCGTCTTTGGCAATTTCGAAATCTGGAAAATGTATTTATTACAAGCAGCGCTCCACCTAATACAACAAATTGTGAAAGGGCTAAAAAATCTAATGTTAAATTAATGTTTAATAAAGGCGTTCAAAGGATGCTTTGATATTTTCCCAGTTGTTTTAGAAGCTCGAACGTTGTCATATACACAGTGTTTTCACCAAAATCAACAATGCCAGTATATTTTAAAAATAAATTAAATAAACGTGCACTTTACTTAAGAAATAGTGACAAGTAGTTTTAAACTTAATACTTTTGATAGAGCTATATTAGACCGGAAATATTTTTAAGGCAAACTATGCTATATTTATTTAATATCTGTTATATGTCCACTATTCTCAGTCTTGGTGTAAATATTGAACTTCTTTTTCAGAAATTATAGCATTTTTTTGAAAATAGCACATTCCGTAAAACTTAGTTTGCTACAGCTTTTTGAAAACCGCCTGGTTTTGTCCTTAATAGTGTCGCAAGACAAATTAGATGATTTATGATTCTGAATATTTCTACTGACTCTACTAAACTCTCTTTATGTAATCTAAGAAGTTCGCTTGGCTACGGCTTACGACTCAGCTCAACACGCAGGTTTGTCTAAGGATGTTGAAATTATACAAAGCACAACATTTAACAACTAAGTATATTTAACAGAAAATAAAGTTAACATTTGAAACAAGAAGACACATTAATTTACATTATAAGACAATTAATACATTAAAACATTTAAGAAGACTTACATATTTTTAGTAGACACTAGGAACTGTTTTAGTTTTAAGCACTTAAAATATGACTCGAGCAAGTGAAATTATTGCATGCTCGGGGATCTTTTATATTACCGGACATGCTTCTAAACACACTTTTCCTACTCTTATTATTTCTTGTGCGCATATATAATTTGGTGTCCTATTTACTTAAAGTTCCATGTGCGCAAAGAAACTTATTTTGCACACGACTTTGTGGTTAAGGGTGTTGAGTAACCTTCTGAAGATCGCGCGTGAGCCACGTGTGGAGTCCGCGCGTGGTAAGGTGAAATCCCAGATTTCTCATTAACAAAGAACTAAAAGCAATTTCCACATCCGCAAGTTTATCAATTTGGCGTTTTAATTAATGTACTAATAATTGAACGACTAAAAACTATTCGTCTTGATAAAGAATTAGAATTACTTGTTAAAGTCCAGTATACAATAAATGAAATTTAATATTATAAGAGTTTACTATACAGGAGGTCAATTAACATATTTTCTTTTTGTGACAATAGCATTGTATATCGCATTACAAGTTCATTTAGTTACTAAGAAGCTAAATCGAGGTAGATGTGTTATATCATGTCCAGTTAAAAATGAGTTCAAAATTATAATAATTATGACAGAAATCAGGAATGAAAAACGGCGGAAAAGATCTTTAACCCAAAACCTCAAGAACAAGCTCATAAAACTGCATATAGATCAATAAGTCTAGCAAACTTTATGAGAGATGATTAAACTGAAAATTGAGAAAGAAATTATAAAAACTGAAGATATTGTGGCGAAGAGAACTATCTACACTTCAAACTGTAGGAGATGCCTCCCAAGTGTTATCAAGATATGAAAAGAAGGCTAAGTGAAATACAATTATATATCTTAATGTAAGAAATGTTTTTTATAAAGCGAAATAAAGCTTGATAGTTGAAAATATAAAAACTAAACATATGTCGCAATACCTTGTAAATATAATGATAAACTATTACAATAATAGAATAATCAAAATCGAGAAGGATAAAGAAATCGAGTCAAAGATGGGGGTGTCGGAGGGTTCTGTAGAACATATTACACAATGGAGTATTGAGAACTAGCAGAAAGAATTACCACAGCTGGTTTTGCTGATTAAAAGAACTAATAACTATGACTAATACTAAATAGAAAGCAGGTAAATAATCAACAAAAATGACAAGTATAATGACAGCAGGTTAGCGACATTAGCGGTAATGAAATTAGAAATGGCAAAATGACAACATGGAATTTTACTCTCAATATTCAAAAGAAAAATATTTATAATTTGTTAAAAGAACTATATTGTATGTTTTTGTTAAGTTAAACAATCCGACAATTATTAACACCAATAAAATAGTCTAACAAAAACAACATTTAGGCTATTAATAGTTATTATTATTCATATAAATTTTAAGTTGTGAGGTTGTGATAGGTGTCATTACCAAGAGTGAACGCACAGACACGTGTTTTGGCCTTTAAGGCTTCGTCAGTGTACGTGGTACCGCCAGTTATAAACAAGGACAAGAAATCCCAACATATGCTTGTACCACAAATTATCGTGAGAATATCACAGCGACATTTGCTACCCAATCGCGACACCGAAAGTAATTGTTAAGACCTCGAGAGCAAATCTAATATTACAAATCGAAATATTTAAAAACAAATTAAAGTTCAAATATAGAGTCTGTATAATGTAGATTTAAGGTATGTATACAATGAGATTAGAAATGTAGAATGTTGGTGTTATACTTTCTATTTTTCACATTTAAGGGAAAGTATTTGTTCTTATTTGGTCATTCTAAATTTAAATTTAAATTTCTATACTACTTAAAATTTCAATTTCCGCAAACTATCTAGTATGGAATAAATCAGCATACGTGATTTAGGACAAGTATTTGCATTTAGTGGTGTTGGTTAATGTATCCTCGTGAAGTGGTCATAAAGTGCCTGGAACATATGAGCACTTACGAAACATGCGTTCTCAAGAGCAAATCTGAGATTCAAAATTAAAATATTTATAAACAAATTATGTAGAACTGAGGTGTGTATACAATGATATTAAAAAGTTTGACACATTATATTTATTATAATTATGTTATTGATTAACTGTAGGTAACACCTCTACAACTGATATATACCCTTACCCTTATAATAAAACTTACATACGTATATAATACTTTCATAGAGGCTGGCAAGTCGTGTAAGATAGATATAGACATAAAATTAACAACGCACATTTGTTAAATGTTGGTGTTCTTCCTATTTTCTACATTGTGAGAAACTATTTGTTCCTATTTGGTCATTTTAAATTTAAATTTCTATAGGTACTACTTACAATTTCAATTTCCATAAACTTATCTAATATGGAATAAATTAAAGTAATTTACGAAAGTATTTGCATTTGTGGTATTGGTAAGTGTATTCCTAAAAAGAGATCGAGAAGTACCTACAACATATTAGATTATAAAACACTTAGTTGCATGCGATATGGATAATTTTTAAGGTGATCGTAATGGCAGCCATTATCTTTCTTGTCATTATTTGACGTCATCTTTGGAAGATTATTAAGAAACATGCCAACTGCATTTAGAGGTGATGTTAGCTTATTTTCTTTGCTGGATCGCAGCAAAATCTTACACAAGACTTCGACAATTAGGCGTCCTTGTTGTGGGGTGTGGCAGATTCGATTCTTATCAAGCAAAACCTCTTTTCGTCAAATATGCATCGGCTCTTCCATTACTTCATCGCATGAGTCATCTCTAAATCTGCGGCCCATATTGTTCCTGTTTTTTTTTTCTCGTTTCCACTATATGAGGTATATTATTCTACATACGTCGTGCTCCAGTCACATTCGCATGCAACCAGACAACTTACCATATTCTCAGAGTTAAAAGTTCGTCTAGTTTCGGATTAATTATTCTTTAAGTCTTTTCAGAGCAGCTGCTTGTACAGTTTCCCTCAACATCGAAGAGAGACAAGCCTTATTGAATCCTTTTAAAAATTGCTCTACTTATTAGGTTGTTATACTCTGCCAATAGTACTCTAGGCATTCAGCTCCACAGCTACTGCCTGAAGCTTTTCTACTCTAAAATTTCATGAGTTTGCTGTCAGTAACACTATCAAAAACTACTATTTTTTGGCGTAGGCAACAGACGATTTTAAGATGCGGTGGAAATACAGCTATTGCTCTCATGCATATTGCCGTGGTATCTCGCAAGTTTATAAAATAAGAATAGTTTTAAGAATTAGTTTAAGTTTTGAAATGAAATAAAAATGACAAAAATCGTATTTGGATGTGAAGAACAATATTTGCAACAAATTACATGAATGTATATAAAGTTGGATACACATGGTCAAATACAAGCAAATAATTTAAAAGTCATTATTATTCAATTGAATAGTGAGTGAATGTAAAATAAAAATATTAAATAAGTATGAAATAAAAGACAAAATAAATATAAGCAATATATTTCTTTTGTAAAAAGGATACACAAGATGTATGGTTTACATATCATGAAAAAGATCAAATACGATATGCAAAAAAAGATAAATATGGCTGAATAAATTATTATGATTTACATGCATAAAGTAATAAAACTTTATGAAAGAGTTTAAAAACTAAATTATATTAAAAGATAAAAATTACCTTAGCTTATAACTAGAGACTAGAAAAGGATATAAAAATATATAAAACGTAAACCCGATCAGCAATAACATTTTGTATAAAAAGGTAGCTGATAGCATAAATAAAAAGTGTATGTGTTTATGATTTGTTTGTAACACAATGCTTCAGAGACTGGAAACAGACGTGTACAGTTTCATGACCTACAAAAGATAACAAAATATAAAACTTGTGTAAAGTTTATTGCAGATAGACATATTACCGATGGACAGATGCAATGGAGAAACAAACGTATCTTCCAGGTGCAGGCAGTGTTGGAAGAAAAATATGCTTCCTTTCCAACGTATTTCCAAACCTACCGAGTCACAATCCAGCTACAAGAAAAGTGAAGATAACATTAATAAATGGAAAAAGAAAATATGTATTGAACAATGAACAAGGCAATAGGTTCATTAATAAATACAAAGAAGGATGGTATTAACAACAAGAATAAACCTACCGTCGGAAAGGCAGTACGAGGCGGTGAAAGGAATTCTTAAATAAGAAGACAATTTTCGATGTGTTGACGTTTGGTGAATAAGAACTGTCAGAACAATATGTGCGTGTGTGCGTGTGTGTATCACGGCGGCAACATGTGGGCAGCGATTTCACTGAAACGTATACTCTAATGCCAACCTAAAAGATGGACTAGAGGGCGCACTAGTCAACGTTACATTTCTTTGTCGGTATAAAATTCGAAACAAGATCCGCCAAAAAGGAACTTCTTATTACGACTTCGGGAGAATAAGACGCTTTCAAAATAATTGCGATTGAGATTTTGTTAATTGTTATATAGTAGAATAGTAATTTCTTTATTTTTTTTATCACGTTCATTTATAATAGTTTTATTTTATTAATACATTTAAATTCATTTTGAAGAGTTCGAGATGGACATTCAAAATAAACAATTTGATGAAATGTTTGTAGATAGCAAGTAAGTTTTGTTTTTGAAAAGAGTTATCTAAACTGCTAAACAAGTATTGGTTTTGCGTGCAAATGATTACTCAATATAACGTTGAACAGTATAGATACGCAAATATTATCCTGTAAGGTTTTCAATTCATTAAGAAATTACAAAAAGATATAGGACTAATGGTGTTGGGTAGTTGGAGAAATGCTGCGTGCGAATGAGTACTTTCTTCAATAATTTATCCAGGCATCATTAATCTTTTTCAAGTCATATTAATACATAATTAAACGTTTTACACGGCAAAGATTAAAAGCTAGAAACAACGCGTGCAAATGGTTGTCTAAAGCAATTAATTGAAGCCAATATCAAAACAATTATGTTGATAAATAAAATTATCAATGAACAATAAAAGTTTACAATTATTTAAATACAGGATAAATATTTATTTTTTTTGTTTAGCATCATGAATGCATAATAAAAAGATTTACATACATTACAACCGGCATCTGGTATAAATGATATATATATTTTCAATTATGTATTTGAATAGAGCATTAAGGTGTATAAAGGTATTTGAATTTACAAATGATTAAATAAAAAGTATATGATCATGTTATATAAACATTCCGTTTTCTTCTTTAAACAAAACTATTACCTGTCTCTATTATAAGTAAGAGAAGGGCCACCAGTGAAGGAGAAGGAACTACATACATTGCCAGAACCCACAATAGTTATTAGGTACATGCTATCACAATATAAATTAAATACAAAACCAATTATAAGCTTTTGGTGTAAAAAGAATAAATTTTAGAGCACAGCATATACAGATGACTATACCCACAACATATAGTGCAGCACGTTCTCAAATTTTTATAAGAGGGCACTGCATATATTTATATATGCTATCATAGCATATAAATATTGTATCATATGATCATGTTATATAAACATTCCGTTTTCTTCTTTAAACAAAACTATTACCTCGTCCCTATTATAAGTAAGAGAAAGGCCACCAGTGAAGGAGAAGGAACCACATACATTGCCAGAACCCACAATAGTTATTAGGTACATGCTATTACAAGATAAATTAAATACAAAACCAATTATAAGCTTTTGGTGTAAAAAGAATAAATTTTAGAGCACAGCATATACAGATGACTATACCCACAACATATAGTGCAGCACGTTCTCAAATTTTTATAAGAGGGCACTGCATATATAAATATATTTGGCGATATCTAACGTGTGGCAATAACACATTTATTGTAAATAAAGAATAAATAAAATTTATCGTCAGATATATGCTATCATAGCATATAAATATTGGCGCCGCAACGAAGAGGGGCAATGTATTCCTTTTCTTGTTGTTTATTAATCATATAATTAAATAACGCCCAACATAGAGAGGCAATGTATTACTTTTCTAATTGTTTAAAAGGAAAAAAAATATATAATTAATGTCGCTTAACATAGTGGAGCATTGTATTCAATTTCTCGTTTGTTAATAATTATTTACATAACACTCAACGTTATGAAGCAGTGCAATTTTGTTTTTTTTTATGATTAAACAAAAAAAAAATAATAATTTATTTTGTCCAAACAATTGGTACGAAGTTTGTTTCATTTTCTTATTCATTAACAAACAAAATAGTTATTCAGTGTCCAATTTAGAGACAGAATACATTTGATTTTCATTTACTGGTGAATTATCAATTTCTCTTATTTAGAAAGGGATAAAGAAGGAGGAATAGTATTTAATTAGATAAGTTTCGTTATTAATTCATAAGTTAATAAAAAACATGGCAGAAAAAGATAAGAATAATGGTGAAGGTTCACAGTTCACACAATACAGGGACAATCGTCCGGTATCTTCTGATTCAGAGTCGGAAAAACCTGAATCAGAGGATCGAACACTTGATGGTAGCATACAAACAGGAAGCATCAGTGGTGAACAAAAACTTGAGAATCTTTTCAATAAACTATTCAGTAGAATAGAAGAAAATGATAAGAATTTAAATCAAAAATTAGAACAAAATAATTTGAGTATGAACAGGAAATTTGAGGAAAACAATCAAAGATTAGAAAAAATCAATTCTAAAATAGACGAAGGTTTCGCAGAGTTAAGAAAGGAAACTTTAGAGCTAAATGCAAAAGTAGAATTAAAGTTAGAACAGTCAGTTTCAACTTTAAACAAACAAATAAACAATTTGATGAAATGTTTGTAAATAGCAAGTAAGTTTTTGTTTGAAAAGAGTTATCTAAACTGTTAAACAGATATTGGTTTTGCGTGCAAATGATTACTCAATATAACGTTGAACAGTATAGATACGCAAATATTATCCTGTAAGGTTTTTAATCCATTAAGAAATTACAAAAAGATATAGGACTAATGGTGTTGGGTAGTTGGAGAAATGCTGCGTGCGAATGAGTACTTTCTTCAATAATTTATCCAGGCATTATTAATCTTTTTCAAGTCATATTAATACATAATTAAACGTTTTACACGGAAAAGATTAAAAGCTAGAAACAACGCGTGCAAATGGTTGTCTAAAGCAATTAATTGAAGCCAATATCAAAACAATTACGTTGATAAATAAAATTATCAATGGACAATAAAAGTTTACATTTATTTAAATACAGGATAAATATTTATTTTTTTTGTTTAGCATCATGAATGCATAATAAAAAGATTTACATACATTACAACCGGCATCTGGTATAAATGATATATATATTTTCAATTATGTATTTGAATAGAGCATTAAGGTGTATAAAGGTATTTGAATTTACAAATGATTAAATAAAAAGTATATGATCATGTTATATAAACATTCCGTTTTCTTCTTTAAACAAAACTATTACCTCGTCCCTATTATAAGTAAGAGAAAGACCACCAGTGAAGGAGAAGGAACCACATACATTGCCAGAACCCACAATAGTTATTAGGTACATGCTATTACAAGATAAATTAAATACAAAACCAATTATAAGCTTTTGGTGTAAAAATAATAAATTTTAGAGCACAGCATATACAGATGACTATACCCACAACATATAGTGCAGCACGTTCTCAAATTTTTATAAGAGGGCACTGCATATATAAATATATTTGGCGATATCTAACGTGTGGCAATAACACATTTATTGTAAATAAAGAATAAATAAAATTTATCGTCAGATATATGCTATCATAGCAATATGTTGTACTCATTTATCCGTATAGAGAGAAAGTTTCTGAGATTTTTGTTACTTTTTGTCGATGGTTTCTATTCTCCTTGTGGATATAATCATAACAAACTTCCAGCGTGTTTTAATATACCGTCTTTGAAATGTAGAAGAGCTGTTGTTGGTGTCTCTTTCTATACAAACTATTGCACAATGAAATAGACAGCTCATCATTACTTTCTCAGGTTCCACGATTGGGGTCGCGGCATTCGAAAATGCCTCCCTAAGAAATGCATTTCTTAGATCACCTATTTTCTCAATATGCAACCATTATAACCAAATATTTGGCATATGTGATATTAATGTCACGTGTATAAAATCTATAGCTTCCGTTGCTGGGGTGCACTTTCGGTAACGTCGAGTGGTTGGGGATTGCGGGTGACAATCGGTTCAGCCTGACAATGTTAAGAGGAGCGTTTACCTATCTAAAACTATGGCCCCGTAAGGCATCGCCGTTTTGCGATTTTTAAATTTATTTTGTAATTTGAGAATCTCAAATTTGGGTAAGCGATGCAAAAGAAATAAATTTTTAATGTCAAAGCCAGTTTTTGTATTAATTTATTTTCTTAAAAAAGTTATGTCTTATAGATATAACCACAAAAATGGATACATTTGACTAACTATTTACTAACTAAGGCTGGTACACAAAACAAAAAAACAACCTCTACGCGCCAGCTGCACATTTGATGAACGATATAAAAAAAAATCAAATTTATACAATTATATTTGAAGATAAAAAACATTAAACAGTAAACAGTGTCACACACATTTCACACGATGTTTTTAGAAGCTATGACGTGGTCTATCCGTACTTTATGGTATCTCTACCGGTCCTAGCATAGACTATTGCAACTTAAATCCGAGTGACAGCTTTTAATTAAAAAGGAATGTCATATATACCTATAATATTCGAGTGTATAATAATATAACAGTTATGAGCAAGCGAAAATGGGCTTTTTATAAGACATCAACCAAACAAAGAAGTAGCCATGCAAATCGTATGCAAAATCAAAATACGAGGTAATTAATTTTTAGTCTACAATTTTATTTTCATTATTTGGATATTTGTTAATTGCATTTAGTTTAACTAAGTACTTAATACCAGTATGCGAGTAGATTTCAGAATTTAAATATTTGACTATTCATTTTATGTATATATTAAAGTTTTCAACCCAGGACAGAATCTGTGAATAAAACCGAAGCGCTGTTACGAACCCGAATATAGTCTAGCTCCACCTACTCACACCCCCTTGCGTCTACCCGTCCCGCTAGTAATATAAGTTGCATAAATTTCTATTTGTTGGTAAACGCCCCTATTAATTGCTTATAACTATAATAACAAGTGTGCGCGTGTGCGAGTACATGCGAGGTTGTACTTGTTATTGCTTTCTGTTGTTATTACTGTGTTATTTTGATGTATTTGCTAAATGTTGCATATGGTTGGCGAAACCTATTTGATAGTAGAATAATATTTAAAAAAAAGAACATATAAACATTTAAAAATGCAAAATATTCTATAATTTATTATAAACGTCATACTTAACCCATTAACGCCCAGTGATACCGTATGGTATCGACAAATCAGTTGTTACTAATAGCGTAGCCATTTCAAGAAAAACAACTGAATTATTGTCGATTTGGCGTAAACATAGACCATTAGTCGTACGTCGACTATTGCGGGAGAACCTCTGCTGTCGTAGCATTTGTGAATACGTGTTTTTAGTCAAGCTGTTTTTAGTTTCGAAAAACTATGGACATTCGGTTTGTGTAAGTAAATTTATTCCGTTGACTTTACTTTTTCTTAGGTTAAGCAATAAAACATATTAGGTTTTAGGTATAGTTTGGTACGATATTACGTATTTTATTCAATTTTTAAAAATAACATTGTACAGGATGTCCAAAAGTCGGTGATACCATATGGTGTTACTGGACGCTTGCACTACTATAATATACGGTTTCATTTCAGAGGAGGGCTAACTTCAAAGCTTTGGATATGGTTTTTGCCGATGAAGATGTAGCAAGTAAACGAAATATTTATTGAGCCCCCTGGTGCCAACGTTGAAACTGACAAAGACTCTGCAGATGAGGACGAGGGAGGTATGGTCCATAATCTAACGCGTAGACAGTTGCGGGCACCTGTGGAAATCAAACTGATAGACAACACTCGAATGGGTAACAATGATGACGATCGTTCGACGGTGCCTGGAGCGCATTCACCTTCAACCGCCAAGGTTGTTCATAAAGAATCTCTTAGTGAGACAAATCAGACGGAGCAGTATGTACAACTAAACACGAAGTGGATCAATGACCGTCTTGCTAATAAATTGGACTGCTGTTGGAGCGAAGGTGACTTAGAACATGGACCGCACATTTCTGCAGCGGCAAAATATTTCCAGTATGAAAACTTGTCATGTGTCGATATATTTGAATTCTTTTTTGACAATGAAATTATCGACTATTTGGTAGAAGAAACCCAAAAATATGCAATTTGGTTAAACCGGTCCAATCCAAACATTACAGCAGCAGAAATTAAATGTTTCTTGGCGATTCTAACTTTAAGCCGATGTAATTCCCTTTCATCCAAGCGTCTGTATTGGGATTCAAAGGACGATGCGAAAAAATTATTGGTCAGTAACTCTATTAGGCAAAATCGATTTTTACAAATTCAAAGATTTATCCATTTTGCAGACAATACTAAAATATATGTTTCAGATACGGCATGGAATTAAAAAGCGATGTGTGGATAATTTTGTACCTGTTCAGAACCTTGACGTTGATGAGTCAATGATACGATACTACGGCCGCCACGGATGTAGACAATTCATCCGTGGCAAGCCGATTAGATTTGGCTACAAAATGTGGTGCCTAAACTCAACAGAGGGTTATCTAGTCAATTTCGACCTATACCAGGGCAAAAATCCTCGTGGAAATGAAAAATACGAAACACTCTTTGGGAAATCAGCATCACCGTTAGTAGTGATGCTTGATGAATTACGATATCCAGATTTAAATCATGTCCATTACTCGATAAAAAATCTTTTTCCAAATAAAGAGCGGCGATTTAGAAAAAAATTCTGACACCCTTCTACTTAGATGGCTAGATAATTCTGAAGTCGATATGGCTTCCACAGATGCAGGAGTATGCCCGTTGGGATCCGTCAAACGATTCTCGCAGACAGATAAAAGACATATATTAGTAAATCGCCCACAATGTATTGCTCAATATAATGACAACATGGGCGGAACCGATCTGATAGATTAGTGCAGTTCCAATTATCGGGTTGGTGTGAGAGCAAAACGTGGTATTGGAATATATTTACATGGTTATTAGATGCCGCAATAAACAACGCTTGGTTACTGTACAGAAAACACCATAAAGAAAACACAAATTTAGAGTTTAGAAGGGAACTTGTACAGGTATACTTGGCACGTTATGGTGTAGCTCTTAATATGCCAGGCCCTGCAAAAACATCAACTACCCGGACTCTTCTTCCTGCCATACGATTTGGTGGTATGAGCCACTAGGTCGCCCGATGCAACAGACGCCGTTGTGCTGGTATACACTGCAAGTCTCTTGGTAGAACAATGTGTACAAAGTGTGACGTTGGGTTATGTGTTCCTTGTTTCGTCAAATATCATAAAAATTAGTGAACAATAATTATACCTAGATTTTATTTCTGTGGATATTAATATGGTGTGTTTACAGTTTTTAAGAGATACGTAATATAACGTTTTATTTATGCAAACATAGATTTTTTTTTATGTTGTTCACTCACTACACTTGTGAATAATTTTTTATGATAATTAATACACTAACGTCCACTAGTAAATTCATTGGAAGTCAAAACAAAAGCAAAAAAAATTGTTCTGGGTGTTAACGGGTTAATAGTTTAGCTTAGTTTATTTATCATCAAATAGTACATGACAAGTCAATACAGGGTTATACTAATTTACATAAATAATACATAAAATATAGAAGAAATATGAAACATTACAATTTAATGTATATGTTGCATAACAATAACATCTAGTATAATGTATGTATATTACAAGGGCAAGGAGAAAAGCTATTCCCAAATAAAATTCTCATCTAAATACTCTTGAATTTAGTAGTAAAAATTAATAACGGTATTGGAAGCATACTTACAGATCATTCTTTTAGTTAGATTTTTTCTATTGTGCAGTAGTATGTATTTCCCTTTTTTGAGCTTCGCACTGTATACTGCCTATATAGAACTCCACAGGAAAAGAAGCTAATAATAGTGATGTTAAATATTGCCTAACTCTGTAATTCTCGAATTAGAATTTATCAGATTGGAACTTCGGTAAAACAAACTTAAATTTACATACTATTCTATACCAGCTTGCTAGCAAACAGACTATTATTAAGAACGTGACTAATAAAGTTAGTACTTTATATTTAGCTATAAAAGGTAACCGTATACTATGCGAACAATTTAGATCTCTTATCACCAAGAAATGCATACTTTTTCTGTGTAATTGTACATACTGTAGGCATTATGTTTCTCTTTAGTACAGTTTCCTCCAAATTGCTAATTGCATTTCCGTAATAAAAAAATTTCATGAGATGTTTTATTTGTCAGGTTTGTGTTACCCCCGTGATTTTTTTATATAACGCAGGACATTTTAGTAACTGAAAGTTGGAGCATAAACATTTAAGAGGTCTTTTGTTTTATCTGTTTTTTTTTTTGAATGAAACCAGTAACCATTAAAGAAATGAACAAGTGTCCAATTCGATATTAGTCCACGTTACTCTCAAAATATATATAAAGTACTGTCAATAAATTTCTACACATTCTCAGCTGTAAATTCAAATTTCATTTCTGATATTATCAAGTTTTAGATGAGAATACGGCGATCCTAAAGCTGTTATTTGAGAAAATATAAATATTATTCCTAGACAAACCTTTAATACAAATGCCGTCGGATAGTATGGTGACTGAAATAATCTTTAATAGCAAATTAAATACATGGACAGCGACAAGGTCTGGACGAAAAAACAGTTGAGCAATCGAAGTACTATCCTGTTGTTTACGGATTGATAGCTATTCAACGAAATTACTGAGTCCAAGAAGAAAATGTGACAGTTTTTAGGTCGCGTAGATTACAATGTAATACCAGCGATCAGAATGTCAAAATGTGAGGAAGTTAAGAGCAGAGTCAGAGAATGTTCGAGTAGAAAATTCTTAGCTCGAGAGCGTGTATCAGCGATTTCCAAGAACACTGCTAAAGGAGAGATCTGATCATGACTAGAAAGAGAGCATAACAAAATGGGAATTGGCTAAAGCTTACTTAATTAGGCGTTGCAAAACCGAAATTACATCCATTACCAGTTTGATTACCGGACAGTATCTCTTGAGGAAACATTGTTAGGTACATTTATTGTGAAATTGGCTAATGCCACTAATCGGATAGATTGCTATGGAAAAGTATGCTGACCAACGATGGGATTCCTAATACTCCACAGAAGACTTGATTTTCATAAAAGTACTATTATATTGACATGCAACTAGTTCGTGGAGAATGATCAAGTATTCTGCACAGTTGAATCGCTTTGGCGACCGACTTGCGTCAATAAATTAAAATGGCTTGAAATTTGAGATGTTGCAAAATTTACGAAACCTACGAAAGCCATTTGAGAACGTCGTAAGTAATAATATTCATACACCTTTCGATATTTGTCATAATTACCTTTTGACGTTTATTATAACTGTCATCCAAACAATATAAATGTGTCAACAATCATTGCCTACTAAAGAGAATAGCCAAGTATTAAATAAAATATATGTATAGAAAAGTAATGTTTATAATATTCTAGTTGTTCCCTGTCGTTGAAAATTTGTAGCGAATATTTTCATTGCATTTTCAGTTTCTTACGTCATTTGTTTTTCATATTAAGACGTCACTCACTTTTTTTCTAAATAACACTATTTTTTTTAGTTGATTTCGATAGCACTTTCAATTCTCTATCCAACGGTATAAAACTTATTATATGCTACATTTGAAAAAAATTGAGAAAGAAAGTCTTAAAATTCAAATATTAAAAATTCACTATATTTATTTATTTATTTAAAGAAAAATTGATGTGTTGGCCACCTGTATGTGCAATTACATTACAAATTCTAAGAAATGTAGTAACCTAATATGAATACATATTTCGCGTACGCAAGTGTACGTTACTAAAACTAACTAACTAACTATAAGTATAACTATTTCATTAAGAAGTAACTTGTGTCCTTAAAACAACCCCGTTAACACCCCTAAGTTAATAAAAGTAAAGTTTCTTAAGAGCATTACGTATGTTTTTATTTTAATAATTTTTATTTCAGATAGAATCTTGTTATATGGTTTAGGTCTTAAGTAACAAAAGTATCTTTGGTAAAATGTGGTATTACTTGTTGTTGTTTGTAGATATCCTATTATTCTGTTTCTTGTAAGGTATTTGTGATTTCAGGATGTTTATAAAGAAAAGTACATGATGTCAATATATATAAAGATTTGATGTATGTGTACGGAATATAACTGTATTGTTGGATAAAGTTTATCTTTCCTGTATATTGTTTTGAGCAAGTATTTCTGAACAGAATTTAAGGATTTTAGAGTGACATTATAGGCTCCGCCCCAAGCTATTATACTATATCTTAGTACTGATTCCGCCTGGCTTCTGTAGAGCATGAATAATAATTTTCTGTTAAAATTTCACGTATTATATAGAATTTATGAGACAAGACATCTAACTTTATTGCAGATGTACTCTATATGTACCTCCTATACATATTCCTAAATATTTCACCTGGTCTGCTTCCTTTATTACCTTGTCTGTAACCCTCATGTTTAACGCTTCAAAGTTGGGAAGTTGTTCAGTTGTGATGGAGAAACATACGTAATGCGTTTTATTTATATTAAGTGATAATCTAAAAGATTCTATCCAATTTGATATTTGAATTAATCCATTCTCTGCATATTCCTTAACATCACTCCAAGTGTTCCCGTTGAATATCACTGCTGTATCATCCGCGTATGATATAATTTTTCCATGAGGTATATTTATTTTCGTTAAAGTGTTAATGTATAATATAAAGATAATGGGTCCCAATACAATGCCCTGCGGTATGCCAATTTTCATTGTTCTGGGCTGATTAAGTGTGTTTATTATTTCAACAATTTGTAATCTTTCGGTAAGATAACTTTCGAAAACATTCGGTGCAGTATCTCTAATGCCATGTTTCTGCAAACAGTCCAATAGTAGATCATGTGGAACCGTATCAAACGCCTTTGCCAGATCCAAAAAAAATCGATAAACACCTTGATCTAAGCGGTTAGTAATTGTTTGTGTTAATTCGTGGATTGCGTTTTCTGTACTGAGTTTTTCTCTGAATCCGTATTGGTGGTCAGATAGTAGGTTGATTTGATTGAGGAAGGAAAATGAATTTAGTTACCGGTTCATAAAACAAAAAACATTAGTTACGGCTGTCAGGATAAATTAATTTGTCAGTCCCACAATAAAATAAGTGTATAGCAGAAGACAATTTACAAAATCTTTCGTCCACAAACTCTCTACATATTTATCAAAACAAACTTTTATAACAGTTGTACTATTCAACATGGTAAATAAAAGTCAATAGTAGCATCCGAAAACTTATCATCCAACTCTGCTTAACAATTTATATTGCTAATTAGTAAGTGAAATGTTAGCATGTGTGCTTTTTATTCTTTGTACAATTTTATTGCACATTTTTGTTACTTTAAAGGCTTATATTTTGACATTTAAATACGATTTGGTTCCATTTCTTTTGTTACCAACTTCAAAAAAATAAAATTAGCGTGCGATAAAGTAATACTTTATGCAACCAAAACGGGTGTCGTAAAGTGAACTTTATAGCACCGGAATAGAAAAATGAGTTTTATCATCGTCTTGGATATTTTCAGATGGTACAGGGTCGTCATTTTGAACACTTAGTGTAAATGTAATTTAAAAAGTGTTATTTCTACTTTTATTTTTGTGTTATTGTTAGAGCTTTTTTTGGTTAATCAATTTAGTTTTAATGTAATTACTAACTTTGTATGGAGTAGTAAGTAAATTTATATTTCGGTTTTTCAACATTTTTATAATTTTGTAATAAAAAAGAATCTTTCCATCAAATTTATGCGACTAAATTTGTTTAATGGATTATTAATATTTTAAATTTAAGTCTCTTATTCTCATTTTTTTTTCAAATGTAACATGTAAAATGTTTTATACCGTTGGATAGAGAATTGAAAATACTATCGAAATCAATTAAAAAAGTTATAGGTTGTCATTTAAAAAAAATGTCGGTGACGTCATAACATGAAAACCAAATGACGTAAGAAACTAAAAATGCGATGAAAATTTTTTCCTTGGTTAAAATCGCTGTACCCCTTTGAGATCTTTTTCAAAAAATTAATATTAACGTAGTTAATCCCTCTATCCGTTGCTTTATTTCCATACTGTATGATGATTCTCCATAAGTTACTACGAATGAAATATAGTATCTACGTAAAAGTGCTAAGTGCATGTTATAAATATACACCGGACGTGTCAGGTTTAAATTACGACGGAGCAAAGAAATTATGTAAACAACACGCAGTTACTGAATAGCACTATACATATGGTGAACTGCAACATCTGTGGTTGACACGAAAATGACAAGTCCATTCAATTAGTAAATATCCTTTCTTCATCGGCGTAGGTAGAAGGGTGACGAGTTTTTAAAATTTATTCTATTTACCTTATATTTCCTAAGATAAATAAAGTTATATATTGCTATAGGGGGGGGGAGAGCTATGAGAGCTATTGAATGCGTATAATTATATCTATTATGCAAGAGACTGATAAAAATAATATAATTATAAAAAACTTACTTAATATGAAATTAAATGGCTAATGTCCTAAATAATTATTTAATTGTTGTTCCAAATATAAATCTGCTGGCTAGCTAAATGGGGATGCATTCTTTAAATACTGAGATAATTATATATAGAGTTTTTGTGTAGATTAGTGTCTCAAAATTACCCTAAGTGAAATGCACAAATTCATTTAAATTTCAAAAACTTCGCGGTATTCAGCGTGCAACTGCGCAAGTTTGAATTAAGATTTATCCAAGTGGGGGTAAATGCTCTGTATTAGCGCGAAATAGCAAGAACTCTCGTGTATGTGTGATTGTTACGGTGATAAAATGAAAATTAAAAAGTGATGTAGTTATCTCAGTGGGGTGATCTCTACCTCAGGGCGTTAAAGGATTCGAAATTTCATTACCTTAGTCCACGATACAGCAACTTTTCAGCACTCAGGCGCGGATCTTGTAGTTTCTAACCTGCAAAGGCTATTTTGTGGCACCGCTTTATCGCTGATGCACAAAATACATATGTGTACCTCTTAAACGTTAATGTGAATCAGGATTTATCAATGGTGGAAACAAACACTTTATTTTTAACAACAAACAGATCTTGGTTTATTAAAAAAAAAGAAAATGAATACGCAACAAGATACAACAATGATCGTATAGACAAATTAACAGTAAACAATAAATGAGAATAAAATCGTGAATCGATCTAATATAATTTGTAGTTTATATAAACAAGATTTCCATAGGAAATGTTCTACTAAAGCAAGATATAACTGTCAAATGACAATGTATACGAACTTAAACCTTATGTGCATGAAGTTAAATGTGGATGCAACGGAATAATGCAATAGAATGAAAAAATTGTAAGTATGTCCTGATATTTGATTTAAATAAGTTTATTCTAATTTAAAAATGTAAATTTGACCCAAAAGTTTATGTTAGATATTACTTGAAGAGTTGATTTTTATTTACGTTCGTGAATTAATAGGATTGAAAGATGTTACAAAAGTTTGACCTAATTTCGGCACAAAATGTGCGTAGTGTTAAATAGACTTTGTACCTTATAAGTCACTAATTCCTATTCTTGTTTAAGACCAGGTATTTCGGGTAGTTGAAGGTGTAATCCCAGGTGTCACGGCCTTCCTGGTTCAGTTATACTGCACGGCAATAGACTGCGAAGCCCTTTCTCTGATGCCCCTCTTTGGATTGATTTCACAGGTATCAGGTGAGCAGATGATTAATTTATTCTTGACTTCTTTGGTTGTAGATGTGTGGTAGTATAATCTCTCCTATGTTGTCTTCTTTTACAGCTACGGTTTATTTCGTTCGACCTCGGATTATGCTTTGGCGCGAACGTCTTCAAATGGGCGACCTTCTTGCGTCACTTGAAAGGTCACACAACGTGACTTTAAACTCGCACGTGGAAACGAATGTATGACTGGATCAATACAAACAATGAATTGATAATGATGGATCTCGCTTCAAACTCTTAATTAATAACAATGGATCTGATTCAAACGATGAATCAATAACACTGGATGAATAATAATGGATGTGATTCAAACAATGAATCAAAAGAATGTTCCTTCATTCTCGTCGGATGTGCCTTTTTATAAGAATCTTCTGTTGTGGGCGTAGTAACCATAGTGATAGATACGGTAAAATTTTACAAAGTCTTATTACGGACAAGTTTATTTTGGAATATTAGTGGAATCATGTTTTATATTAGTTAAATTAATTCGTCTTTCAATCGGTACAATAAAATTACTTTAATTCGTTTTCTCTTAGAAAAACAAATTTTTTAAAATTTAAAGGGCAAATTTAGCATTTCGACTGTCATATGTTCGATGACGTCATGGACGCTAATAAAATAAATTAAAGTATCAGAATTTTGGATTAAAATGCCTTTTTAGTAGAATCTTTCCTTCACAAATTAAACTTTTAAATACATTTAATATTTTTTCACCTTTCAATCCTTTTAAAAATCTTTATTTATACAAAAAATTAGTGTGGTTAGTTTTTGAAGTGTAATAACTAAATGGTCTTTTAATTTATTTATGAATTATTGTTATAACATGAAACTATGACCTTTTCTTAATCTTTTAACATCTTTTTAAATTATCTATATAGCTTGTAATTAATATTTTTAAACTTTTCTTTTACCTATGTTGACAACTGCCAAATTATTCAAAATGCTTATTTAAATATCTGGACTCAACCTACAAATATGACACTCAGAAATATTTCCACATAAATAGGTCTTGATCGACTTTGTATCTGTTAGGTTTTATTTATAATTGCTTTAATTATGTATATGAAATATTTGAAATTAATTATGATAGAGCAATATGGCGCATCAAAATTCCAAAAATAAAATGATGCTTAGCTTAATTGTGCGCATCTAACAGATTTATCTTTAGTGACAATGATTATAAATTGACAACATATTTATGGGGTAAATGTTGTTTATGTTCAACATTAGTTTATTTTGGTTTATAGCAATGCATTTTTAGTTAGAAATTAGTCATGTATGTGCTATACTTTTACCAATGTTTGGGATGATGCTTTCGAAGCTATCAACCTTGCTTTAACTTTAAACCTGTAACTTTTTGTGACATATTGATCTTGAAAATTCACACTATAAAATGGCAATCATTTATATGCTCATAGTGTGATGGTAAATGATAAAACTTGAATTAAAATTGGCCTTTTGTAATGGCTGTCAAATTCATTTTATATTATTACTTTGCCTATATAACATTTTACTAATCATTGTTGTATTGTGAAAATATGCTAATTATAACTATAAACATAAGACTAATTTGTTTATTAAACTAATTAAGTATTTAATTCTAATATTTAGTATTTAGTATGGGGGCTTCAGTTGGGGTTCCTGAAAAGAGTAGTCATTGGTTTGGTTTTTTAATTTTGGGGGTGATTTGCTTTCTAATATTTAAAATTTGATGGGGTTCTCAGAATATACTAGTTTTGTTAGCAAAATCTGCATTATTTTTCAGGGATTTTTACCTATACTCTTATACAAGGGTCCAAACATAATGCATCGCCGATGTATTTATGGTTGCCTGTATTCAAGGGGTTTTAAGGGGTGACAGTATGTGTTTGTGGGTATTTGACTGGTGTTGTCTCATATTCAACACTAGTTCAATATGTATACAGTGCGTTCATGATGAAAGGAAGAAATTCATTTAAAATTCAAGTAATTATTTTGCAGAAAAACGCTCGGACAGGTCGATTAGTATTTTTAGTTGTGAATTTAAGAAAATTATATACAGGGTGTCTAAAGAAGAACATATGCAGCAATCATTGCTTTTTTTTAAATGGAACATACTATATATTATGCCATATTTGAATTGCATGGTAAATTCTCAACACTTTTTGTGTAACATACCATATCCCCAAAATCAGCGGTTTTCGGAATAATGACGTTTGAAATGTGATAAATTAAAAAAAAATAAATGAAAATCGATTAATTTGAAGTAGAGTTTTTTGTTGAAGATAAAATTTGCAATACCAGGTTGTTTTTGTTGGCTTTTAAAAAAATGTTCAAGGTGTCCTTGTTCAATTTAAACATTTTAATTCATTACCTACGTGTATTTTAATTTATCACAAAACTCATTATTTCGAAAACCGCTGATTTTGGGGATATGGTATGTTACACAAAAATGTGTTGTAATGTGTTTAGAATTTACCCTACAATTCAAAAATAGCATAATATACAGGCTGTTCCATTTAAAAGAAACAATGATTGCTGCATATTTTCTTCTTTAGACACCATGTATATAATTTTCTTATGTCAAAAAAATTCAAAACTAAAAATACTAATCGACCTGTCCGAGCGTTTTTCTGCAAAATAATTACCTGAATTTTAAACGAATTTGTTCCTTTCATCATGAACGCACTGTATACTTATTCATACTTATGTTAGTTCTGTTTTTTTATTGTTTTGACTGTTAATTACATATTTCGTAATTTTTGTAATAGTTCCTGTTTAATACCGTTTCACTGAATCTACTTCTCCCAATTATCTTGACGTAAGTGTGCACTGGATTTCGTTAAATTTCAATAACATTGTTTATGTTACTATGATATGAAAGAACATCGAGAATGTCACTGTGAAACAATGGCGAGTTGGAATAAGGGTCATATTGATTGTATGTCCATTGTCAGTAATTCCGAAATTTATTGCAAAGTCTGTCAGATATTGTTACAGAATGCCCAAAAATCGCACTGTCACTTAGAATCGCTAAAAGATACACAGAAATTGGACCCGTTGGAAGCTGACAATTTTAACAAAGTACTCTGTAAGCTTTAATGGCGGCTAATATCCCATTAAATAAACTTGACAAACCCACTTTCAAAACATTTCTCCAAAAATATGCTGGTCAAAATGTTCCGAATGAATCCACCTTACGCAAATATTATATTGACGTATTCTACACATATTTTTATATATGTTAATAGAATAAAAACATTATTATTATTATTTATTATTATGTTTCTAAGTGCTTCACGAAAACAGTAGAATGCATTAGAAGACATCTTTCAAATCAGTACCTATGGAAGTGCTATGGAAGTGCTGACGAAGCTGTCGATATATTAAGACGCTGTGTGGTAAATGTTGTAGCTGGTGTACTACATTCAACTATTCCATATAACGCATATGTAATAGCATCTAAAGTTATTTATTTATTTATTTATTTATTTATTTATTTAATACACTAATCCACAGACATATGTCTAATTACGGATTAGGGACACAAAACATTATAACAAACATGATATTAAAAATAAGAGGAAAAACACATGACATAAAAACACAAGGTAATAATAACTAAAAGTAATAATAACAATAAATGTATATGTTGTACTAAAAAGTAACGACAGCTCTAATATCCCGGATGTTACAATTAAAAATATCAAGAGACGGGTATTCATTACAAATGTTACACATGTGGTGCAAAGGTGAATATCTAAGGATATTAGTGCGCGGTGTAGGAAAGTAAAAAGTAAAAGTTAACCGCGAAGCTGCCCGAGGAATAAATAAAGGCAGTTGTGCAAGAATTTCGGGGCAATCAATTCTGCTTTTAAATGTATCAGATAAAAAAAGTAAGGACATAACAGTGCGTCTGTACTTCAAGGAGTCCATAAAAAAACGTCGTAACATTTCCCTCTGTGCCACACCAATGACAGGATATTGGCCATCAACTTTAAAGTATAAATATTTCAGAAAACGACGCTGAACGTTTTCCAGGGCATTAGAGTGTATGTCATAGAATGGATTCCACACTAAAGAAGCATATTCCAATCTCGACCGAACAAATGCAAAATATAACTTGGATAACGTTGAACAGTTATTGAACTCCTTCGTATGCCGAATAATGAAACCAAGACTTTTCAGAGCTTGCGACCTGATGGACGCTATATGATTTTTAAATGATAGCTTGCAATCAAAGGAGACACCAAGATCACAGAGAGTGTCAGGCCTATGGAGAACTGAATCGTTAACATTGTAATCGTAAATATGGGAGTCAGTCTTTGTCGTGTATGACATGACGGAACATTTATCAATATTCAGGGGCAGATCATTAATTAGACACCATTCACATACCTTGTCGAGGTTCGCCTGCAATTTTAAACAGTCATCACGATTGTTAACGTATGCGAATATTTTGAGATCATCTGCATACAACAGGTGCCCTGTATCTAAAGACGCAGTGATATCATTAATATAAATGTTAAAAAATAATGGACCCAATATAGACCCCTGTGGTACTCCTGATGTTGCAGTGATGTTGTGAGATCGAAAACTATCAAATAAAACAAATTGTGTACGCTGTGCAAAATAAGAATTAAAAAATAAAAGAAGGTTCTGTGAGATCCCAATCGTCGATAGCTTACCCAACAAGATGTCATGATTCAACCGGTCAAAAGCTTTAGAAAAGTCGGTGTACAACACGTCAGTTTGAGACCCATTATCGATGCCAGTCGCGATGAACTGGGTAATGGAAAGAAGATTGGTGACCGTTGAGCGTCCTTGCATGAAGCCATGCTGCGCAGTGGATAGGCGATTCTTCACGAAATTATAAAGCGGCTTGTAAATACATTTTTCAAAAGCTTTTGCAAAATTGCAAATGATCGAGATTGGACGATAGTTTCTGATGCAATCCCGTCGGCCCTTTTTGAACACCGGGCAAATTTTGGAATATTTCCATATTTCCGGAAATTGACACGATTTTAACGACAAATTAAAGAGGATAGCCAGAGGGGATGACAAAACTGAAGCACAATCCTTAAGAATAAAAGAAGGGACGCCATCAGGGCCAGCAGTTGCATTTCCCTTGAGACTCCTCAGGGACTCGTACACATCGCCCTCCGAGAAGTAGGTTACATTAAAACTCTCAGAGCCATCATCGCGATCCATCCAAGTCGAGGAGTTAGAATGCCTCACAAACGATGATTGAAAATAGTCGGCAAATGCATTGGCAACGTCGCGAGAATTGGAGATGAGATGATCATCAAACAGAAACTCACGAGGTAACATTGCAGACTTACGCTTCCTATTAACGAAAGTCCAGAATTGTTTAGGATCAGATGGAAGGCTACTTTCTATGTGAGTGATATAATTTTTGTAAGCCACATCAATCATACTCTTCACCAAACTCCTTAGTCTACTGAACTCTGTATATAATCGCACATCATGATTGCGTTATAAATACAATTGATGCGGAAACAATTACTAAAACCATTGAAGAGAATTTGCACAAAACGTTTCCTTCGGACGACAGGTACAGGAACAAAATACTTTTATTTGTTAGTGACACTGCCGCATATATGTTAAGAACAGGCAGACTATTAAAGAAAACATATCCTTATATGCTGCATATTACTTGTGTAACACATGCTCTCCACAGAATATGTGAATATATCAGACACCTATCCGGAAGTTGATAGCTTTTAAAAAAGATTTCAGAAAAGCACCATTCTCCCTCGCCAGTAATAACTAGATGGAGAACATGGTTGGAAGCCGACAGTTTTTATGCAGAGAATTTCGATAGCTTACAAAATTTCGTTACATGTTTAAATGACGATGCTCGAAGTATTTCTGAGTGCAAGGAACTAATACCAACCCCAAATTTAAAAATAAGTTGTTATTCCTTCAGGAACACTTTGGAAATTTGCCTAAACTAATTACATATTTTGAAAATCGAAATCTCAAATTATAAGATGGATGGCTATCAATATTTTCAAAAGTGTTCCAAGTGACTTGGAATGTGGCCTACGGCAAAAGTTAGACGCAGTTTTTAATAGAATTCCAGATTTATTAACATTGCGGCAATTGTGTATGGGGACAATGATACCAAATCTAACTGGTAAATACGCTGAAATAATAGAACATTTCCAGTACGTACCTATAACCAGTTGCGATGTAGAAAGGACGTTTTGTATCTACAAGGATGTACTTCATTCAAAGAGAAGAAATCTTACAGAATAGACCCTTGAGAAAGTATTGCTAGTAAATATTAATACTCTTTAACTCCACTTGAACTACAAAATGAACAAAAATAACGTATTTTGTATTTTATAGATCACCACCCACTGGTTATCCAATTATATAAATAACATTAAAACCTCTTTAAAAATACAACATTTTAATAGTGCGCCCATGGGCGATGAGTCATCAACCTTTCGTGTTCGGTCTGCAGTTATAAAATTCCTTTAAGAAAATTTGAATAAATATGTAAAAATAATATATAATTTATAGCACTCCAAAAAAGAGCGTATCTACTTATGAATAGGATTTTTAAATATAGAGCATATTTTTATAGATTACTTTAAGAAATAAATAATTTAATAGACATTGTTCCTAATCTTCTTAAAGAAAATGTTTCTAGTTTCTTTAAATAATTTTTATAGTGTTATTGAAAACATCGTTCAATATAAATACTCTGACAAATTGTTATATAAATTAGCTGCAGTATTTGAAAATTTTCTGGTACACAGTCTCTGAATTTCCATATTGCAGAATAACTTCCAGATGCCTTAAGAGTTTGGCATAATATTACATAAACAGACACACTCATAAATATCATATCGGCTTCCATGCTCGAACAATATACGTACACATTTTGTAAGAAAATCGCCTACAGTTATGTATATTTGTTGTATAAAAGTGCTGTATATATATGTACGTTTTATTTTTCCACGAAGAACATGGGTTTTTCCGTGTTATAAAGAATTGTTTAACAATCATACAGGAGACAGCCATAAATTACAGCACGAAAAGTTGAGTGAAATAAAATAGTATATACAGTAATTAATTATTACATGGGTAGATGTTGTAATAGCAATGACTACGTTTACACGGGCCGCTAACTCCGGTGTTAACAACAACCGATGTTCTAACACCGGTGTAAATTGTGTAAATAGGGTTCAACGCCGGTTTTACTAAAACCGGTTTACTAACGCTACACCACTTGGCCAAAAGGCGTGACGTTACTAAACCGGTGTAAAATGTACGTGTAAATGGATACTTTCGATTTACACCGGTTTTTAATCAGGAGTACCAACATATTGCAAAGAATACACTAATCGTACTTCATCTTGCTCATCTCAAATCAGCTGTTGTGTCGTTGTGTGTTCTCTTGTGGATAATAGTTGTTTCATTATATTAATATTGTGAAAAAAATATATAACATGCCCAATAAGTGTAAAAGAGAGTCGTGGGACACGGAGGAAACAAACTACTTATTAAGATTAATTCGAGAACAACAAGTTTTGAAATGTCTGGACGGGAAACGGTTCAGAGCAGAAGAAATTTTCCAGAACCTGGAGAGTCCAATGCACCAAAGAGGCTATTTAAAAAGTGCAAGACAAATGCAAACAAGGTTTAAAACTCTACGCTGTAAGTACATACAATATTCTTGTGATGTATTTTTTTTGTGTAAAGTCCTTGTTTCTATAGTTCAGTTCAATCAATATAAAAGAAGAATGGGTGTAAGTGGAGAAGCAAACCGCAGAAAAGAGTGCCCATTCTACGCTGAAATGGAAATATTGTTGGGAGATCGACCAGTAGCGACGCTGGAAGGAATCGATTCGGCTGGTAGTTCTACCCACAGCGAAACAAGTAATTCGCATGAATTAAGTCTAAGTGCTACATCAGGGCAAAGTGACGAAGTTGATGGTATAAAATCACCTTTATTATTATTTGTATATGATGAACTAAGAAGTTTTTGTTTATATAGATTCATTAGAAGAAAATTCTGATGACGAGTCAGCTGGAGTGATCAATGAATCAGTGGAGGTGATTCTAGGTAGCTCTAACACTGATGAGGTCGCTTCACCAGCCACTTCGGTCAATGACGTGCCAAAAATTGAGGAAAACACAACGCCAAGTACACGTCGCAGAGTAAGAAGTGGAAGAAAATCCACAGAAAAAACTTTGGAAAAATTTGCCGAACTGTGTCAGCAAAATGCATTGCAGCGACAAAATGCTTCAGCTGACCGACAAGAAAACGTTATTGCTCAGCTTTTCGAGAAACAAAGGGACTTCGAACAGGAGCTTATGACACAGTTTTTCGAAAAGCAGAGCCAAATTATGAAAGAAACCACTTCTTCTCTCCTGCATGGATTAAGGGGTCTTTTTCAACCCCCGTATCCTCAGTATCCCCAGTATCCACAAGGTCCCAGCAGGCACGGCCAAGGATGTCAGTGCCCTGAATGCTTGAAATAAAATTGTGTTATAAGTAGACATATTGTTTAGTGTTTTTTTTTTTAGTTTGAAATATATGTTTGTCATGTAGTAATAAAATGGTTTTGTTCTATGTAATTATTATTACTTATTAGGAATGATCGAAAAGGAAAATATTGAAAATTAATTTTTTTTAACAATTATAATGTAAATACAAAATTATTATTTATATAAACGTTCTCCTTAAGAGGGAGTTTTGTGCAAGGTATCTTGTCAATGTTTCTCGAATTATATTTGCATTATAATTATCTCTTGTTCGATCATGGTGATCATCAGGCTGCGGGTATATTATTTCTGCTTCCTTCACATCATTTGCCCATGCTGTGAGGAACTTTTCTTTTTTGGATTCCACAATGTTGTGTAAAATACAACAGGCTGTGACAACACTAGGTACAAACGTATAATGTACATCCAAACGTTTTAATAAACATCTCCATCTTGCCTTCAACCTTCCGAAAGCTATTTCAACACTTACTCTCACACAACTCAAGTGCACATTAAATGATTCCTCTTCAGGGGATAGCCGTGCAGTTTTAGTGTAACCTTTAATTAACCATGGAAGCAGTGGATATGCAGGATCTCCCATAATTAAAAAAGGTATATCTACGCCATTTACAGACTTCAATTTGTTAGGAATTAATCTGTTTGAATCTGTATAAATTTGAGATTTCCTGAAAACTGAGGCGTCATGGCAAGATCCAGGGGCCTGACAGTTGATGTTTCTAAATCTGTATGCATGGTCTACCACTGCTTGTAGAATAATTGAAGGCCAACCCTTACGATTTACAAAATCTCGATATCCATCTGAAGGTGGCAATATGGGGATATGAGTACCATCAATTGCCCCAATTAATTGTGGGATGTGGCTTTTTCCTTCGAAATGATAAGAAATGTTTTCACATTCTACTGCATCTGGCATGTTTAAACAACTCGCTGGTAACTCATCAATTATGGCATTCACCACTTTATGAACACATTTACATACAGTAGATTTATGCACTCCAAAAGCATTTCCAACAACCCGATATTCAGCACAACTTGCTAAAAAGTACAGTGTCATGGCAACTTGTTTTTCGACAGAAATTGGTTTTCGGGTACCTAAACAGTTTTCATCAGGTTTCAATTTTTCTTTCAGTTGATAGCAGAGCCACAAAAATGTTTCTTTCCTCATGCGAAAGTTCTCTAGCCAATCATCTTCCTGAAAATGCTTCATTACAATATTTTCCCACCAGTCATTGCTCCGTATTTTCATCCATAAAGTTCGGTTGCTCATACTAAGAATAGCTCCAATATTTAAAGAACTGTCATCAGAATTGGTTTTAATTAAATGCAGCAACAACATTTGACTGAAGACCTTACGATGTTTGCTTAGAATAGACAAATAAAAATTGGTGGTCATTGTTACAACAGTACTTAGGATATGTTGTATCCACATTGTTGTGAAGGATGCGATATGTTGATTCATCATGTTGTTTTCGCTCACTGAAAGAAAATAATTTAAACATGAAACACAAACATTTAATAAATCAAGATAGAACGTTACCTGAGAAGTAGATGTGATGTATTAATCTTATAGGTCGCAAAGTCAAGCAAAAAGTGGATATAATACATACGATCTTATAGGTTAAGGCAGTTCAAACACCGCTTGTCAAAGTGACAGGTGACAGATGGAATTATGGAAAATCTCGAAGCAGTTGGTCACACTGCGAAGAGGTTTTAGCTAACACCACGCTAACACCGACGTACACTTTAACGCCTGTACAACACCCTTTGTGTAAACACACGTTTTACACCGGTTTTAATAACAACGGTTTAAATAACACCGGCGTTAAATTGCCGTGTAAATGTGGTCAATGATAATTTAAATATTTCCAAGCATTTGACAAAACAAAAGCGAGTAACCTTTATTTTGAAGTTTTCATGAATAATTTTCACTAATTAAAATTTCCAAGGCTGTGGAAAAATAGCTGCTAAATATGAAATGCAGCAGTGGATATTTAATAAGAACGCGCGATTTGTTTCTGTACGTTTATTCTTACAAAGAAAGTCAATTTTATATAACACGAATTTGAAAAAAGATAATATACATTGTATTAAAATTTAAATAATATATCAGTGTCTTTCATGTATATCTTTTATCTTTTGTACAAGAAAATTAATAACTACCTATATTCCATAATCTTTCTATTATTATATAAGTTATTAATTATCGAGGAGACATTGTAAGGTTTTTTTTTTTCATGTATTCTAATTGTAATGAAAAAATAAAACTAACGTTAATGGTATGTATGATAAGTAACATCTTTGTTAGTGTGTCAATGTCATTATTCCCAAGACTTAATGACGAAGATACGGAACACCAAAATGCTCTTGGCTTCGGTAGATTCGCCAAAAAGCTCTTATGAGGTTGGTTCGTTGAGGGAATTTGTGATAGTTATGCACTCTCCGACTTTTCTAAATGGGCAAACGCCAGTCAAAGTTTAATATCAAACTAGTTTGAGGTTTTAACAGTACGAACGCTTTACTTACTAATGTTAAAATAAAATATTTTTAATCTTTGATAATTTTAATTTAATAATAATCGAAATATGGAGTGTTTAGTTGCAAATCATTTTTATACTACTTCAGACATCATAATATCTGTTTTAAGAGATTTAATAGAAATTTTAATGAAAACGAAAATGAAAAGTGTAAACACATGAATTTTAAAACTAACATCAAGCAGTAAATAAATACTGTGACTTACAAATATACATTTATATGTAAGGCACAGTATTTATTTACTGCTTGATGTTAGTTTTAACATTCATGTGTTTACACTTTTCATTTTCGTTTTGATTGGTGACGCCACATAAGGCTAAATTACACGGGATACACAATTAACATACAGGCCTCTGTATAGCAGAACATGCCGTCAGAAGCCATCGCTTTTTCTGTGTCGTCTTTTGGGTGTTAGATGTCGCTGTGATACTCTCACTGCATTTAACACGCAAAAATGACATAAGTAGCGTTTTAAGTTTTAAAGCCATTGTCGACAGTCTCCACGTACACTGATGAGACCTCAAAGATCGAAACACCAGTGTCTGTGCCTTCGATTGTCGGCAATGGAACTTATTGTATGTGTGTATCCCAAACACATGCATATATGCATATACGTTTTACGTATAAATGTATATATGTAAGTCACGAAATTCGAATGTTTCCACGTACAAGCAATTGCATTAAAACTGAGACGCAATCTGCAAAAAAGTAATGAACAATATGGGCCTATGACAATACAAAATTATTAATATTAATGGAATTTATTTTTGTTTTTACACGCTTTATTTTGTGTAATCGTGTCTGTTCTTAAAGATGATCTTTTATACATCTTTTAAAATTTTCATTTCAAATTTATCTTTTATATACAATTATGATTATATCTTATATACAAATATGAATATAGTCGGAGGTTATGAATTTTTACTATCTGCAACAACAAATTAAGCAATCGTGACTGATAACACTTGATACAACTGACCCTACCAAGCACAACAAAATGTATGGAATTCTACTTACAATATATAAGCACGCATGTGCAAACTTTTCGTCAGAGCTAAAACACCAAATTCATGTGATAGTTTAAAAATCGTTTGCAAATGCAAATTTGTATTACTCTGTACATACACCAAACTACTAGTTGGAAACAAATCGAATTTGTGATTCTACCCTCCGAAAGCATCAAAAAGTAAGCATGCGTCATATACATCGTGGTAGTTGCCAATTCCTCGGCGAACAAACCTATAGTGAATCTAAGTCGTAGGCATCCACGGTTGTCGTTGATACCCTCTTGGGGCGTCGACGTCTCTGCCTCTACTGCCGACGTTCCGTCCATTATCTTAATGGACATCTTCAGGGCTTTTAATCTGCGATTACTTGAAACAGACTGGCGTGTGTTGGCAGGGGGGCGGTTTATATTGTGATTAGTGTTGCGGTTTAGTGAAAAGTGGGTGTTATGATTGTATGATGGATTTCCAAGTGTGAGAGAGATATAGCAACCTTCCTATCGGTTCAAGTTGTTGGATGTCTTTGGATTTCGATGGATGCACGGATTTTAAGACTGGAATAATGGGAATCTTTGGAGAGAATTTTAGTGGAGTTAAACTAGATTTGGCACCCGGTTCCCAATCTGTGCCCAGACAGTGCAGACACAGCCGCGCGCAACAACCGGATGTAGCGCTGGCGTTCGGAGACACAAGTGCTGACCGATTATTTGGTCTCGCCGATGTATAGAGTGCCGCAAAAGCATTGAACCCCATACACATCGGAGGATTCAAGAGGTTTTTTGTGAAATCCGACAATTTGGCAGGGGGTTTGAAGATAGTTTTGATGTTGTGTTTGTTCAGGACTTTGCTGAAGTGATTGGTTACACCATGTATGTAAGATAGGTAAGCATGTGTAGGGCGGTCAGTGTTAGTAGATGTAGTTTTGGATGTGGAATTTAAGTGTCGATGAATGGTTCTGTCTATGCCTTTCTTGGTGTAGTTGTTTTCGAGTAAAGTTTTTGTTATGTGTGAAAGTTCCTGGGGTAGTGCGTCAGGCTCAGACAGAGCAACAGCTTTGCTTACTACGGAGTTGATGACGGATTGTTTTCAAGAAGGGTGGTGATGAGACTGGCCATTGAGGTATCTGTCATTGTGTGTGGGTTTTCGGTATATGGAGTGTCCCTGTTTGCCATCTGACCGACGACGTGCTAGTACATCAAGGAAAGGAAGGGAATCGCTAGTCTCGACTTCCATGGTGAAACGGATATTGGTGTGTTGGGAATTAAAAAATGAGTAGAAATTGTTAAAGAAAATCTGTCCATATGGCCAGATAACCTATAGTGATTTTTACAAAATTATTAAATACAGTGACCAACAAATTACAACTTGTGGTTTTACCAAGAAATGATATTCATTTTCATAGAAAAATTTATTTTATAGAAGATAGATGGTCTAGTTACCTTTAATTTCTTTTAGATTTTAACAAAAAATTTTTTGTTTATAATGTATTTCATTGTATATTTAAATTTTTTACTTTTCGGATATGACGAAATATTGCATTATCTCTTATAAAAAACATCCACAACCTTCCATTTCAACATCCAACAATAATTTGCAATGTTCATTAGTAGAGTGTAATTTATTGTTTTATCGTTTCTCAAAAAAAAAAACTGGCAAAAACCTGCACCATGAACACCCATACAACTCCATCGCTGTTAATTTGGTTTCAAATTTTCCTTCACTTACTACTTTTCATACCTGATGTCCAACAAAAATATCATTTCGAGTTTTAGTTGTTTTTGGGAACTTTCCTCAAACGCATTCAAAACCACCGCTTTTTTAATCCACTGCTTTAATAACGTTTTTCATCAGCTTTAGCTTTACGTGCGAGAATGGTATAATTCTTTTTGACTAATTATTGAGGTCGTACATTATTTTTTCGTGGTTTGAAGTTGTATTGTAGTAGACACTTCTGTTTAACCCCCATAATAACAGTTTTTTTTAACACCATAAGTTTTTAATAAATGGTATTCAAGAATAATAACAGAATTAATCATTTTATAGTTCGTTTGTTTTACGTTCAAAGTAAATAACTATCTGACGGTCATTACAAATAAATCGAGTGCACTCCTAATATTCATTGTTATACCTTTTGTCCAAATTTGGGGCATTTTCAACACCTACCAGGTTTAAATTCTCAAGTGTCTTGCGAATGGTATCGTGATATCGAAGCCTTTCTTAGTTGCTTGGTAAATTCTTATAGTTTGTACCTTTTTGGTTTAACAATCTTCTTTTAGATAAACTCCCATATAAGAGTTCAATGCACTAACGTCTTTTCATGTTATAAAATACTCTCTCACGTCATTTTCTTGTTTTCTTTTTCACAGTGTACGGTCGGAGCAATTTGTACGTAGTGTCTACCCGTGACTTTGTTTTATTGTAATCAATAACTATAAGCGGCTTTTTCTTTTTAGCTTCAGTAATTTTACCATTGCCATGCATATTTAATAGCAAGGTAATGATTTTTGTTTTTTCAACATTAAAGGGCTAACATGGCTTTGACTTGATTACCATTTTTTTTTTAATATACATACTCTCTAGAACAAAACCACTAATTTTTTTTCCTGGCATTCCTCTTAATATATCAAGGCTTGTACAAAACTTATCAGTGGTCGCATTTCTCCCTGATCTTTCCAAAGCATTCGTCATTCCTTAAAAATTCATTTGTCTTGGTTGCGTTTACTATGGTCTTCTGTTTTACCAATATATATTTAACAATTGTAAACACACGCAGTTTTACTCTCACAAGCTGCCCGGGCATTCATGCCATACTTCCCTTACAATTGAACATATCAATAACTGCATGTTCAATTGTAAATTTCTCGATAACTGTTGAGTTTGGGTATAGGACATGGTACATGAAACATACTTAGAATTCGATGCAGAATTAACAAATTAAATAAAAAATATATGTTTCCATTTGAAAAAAAAATTGATGGTCGTAACTTATTTTTATTGTTGTTGTTGTTTTTTATTTAATTTGTTAATCTGCATCAAATTCTAAGTATGTTTCATGTACCATGTCCTATACCCAAACTCAACAGTAATCGAGAAATTTACAATTGAACATGCAGTTATTGATATGTTCAATTGTAAATTTCTCGATAACTGTTAGGTTTGGGTATAGAACATGGTACATGAAACATACTTAGAATTCGATGTAGAATTAACAAATTAAATAAAAAACATATGTTTCCATTTGAAAAAAAAAACTAATGGTCGTAACTTATTTTTGGACCATTCGTTGTACATCAATTTACCATCAAAAAATCCGCAGCTAAAAATAAAAGTCGACCTATCTGAGGGTTTTTCCATAAAACAAAACCAAAAATTTTAAATGAATTTATTCCAACCCGCGCGTCCTCACTGTATAAGAAGCCATGTGTTTGAACTTTTGTTAATTTTGCTACTACCTTAATTTATGTTAAGTTAAGTGGATGTGAACAACACTTAGAGTTATTTTACACCACACTTTGGGGATGTAACAGAATTAAAAATGGGTAAAATGAAAATGTAGTATACAAGAGTGATTTTATTAGAAATTAAAGTTGGTTCCTAAGATCAAATAGACAAAACAGAAATTGAAACAAGTTCCAAGCAATGCAATAGAAAAGATGGCAGCGAGAACAAACAATGTGTAGGTAGTGTCTATTACTTTAACCCTGTGTGGTTCGCGCGTGTCCTCAAAGGTGTATGACGTATATATTTTCCAATTACGTCTGTAATTCCCTGACTTTTATGCTATGCGTTTCTTCTCGTACGTCTCTACGCTGTTTACGTTAGGATACGGCAGCAGTTAGGGCTATAAATAGCTAATTCCGAAGCCTTTGTTGTATTTACATCTGACAGATACGGCACGATGTTTTTTGTTAAAACTGTGTAGGACGTCTGCAAATATAGATTCAAAGGGAATATTTGATCTTACGAACGCCGATGATATAAAATATTTTACACAGTTTGCGTTTCAAGGGAATTATGAACTTATACACGCAGAATACACCTTTATAGGGAAAGGCAATACAAAATGGAATAAAATTGTAACTAGGAAATCCAAGAAAAAAATTCCGGATAACATCCTCAGAAAAGTAGCAGCCAAAGGTATGTAAGCTGCTTGATATTTATGAAAGTGGGAAGTTTCTGACGGAATGATTTATCTTATATTAAAACGCACAAATTTTAATATACGGAACATACAGCTGAATTATAGTCGTAGAAGATTCAATTAAAATGAGAGCCTTTTTTGTTCGTCTTTATGTAGTGGAATTTTTGAGAAATGGTATAAAATCTTTAGAAGATTTGCGGTCAAATGGCGGCGTGAATGTTCAGAACATACATATACTGGGTCTCTTAGGAGGTTCAATATTTTGTACAGGTGTTGTGCATTTGACTAGAAAAGTACTAGAGAAGAAAGACAAAAAATCGACAAGTTGGATCGCATTCGCGAATTGTTTGACCTCTTTGTCAACAATTGCAAAATATTCTAGTCTATTAACTAAAATGTTAAAATAGATGAAAAACCTGGGAGATTTAGTCGAAGATTTTTCTTTTAGATAATATATTCCTTCAAAGCCTATAAATAAGGCATAAAAGTATTTGCCCTTGTAGATTCCAAATGATTTTACTCCCACAATCTAGGAGTGAAGGTGGACAAGCAGCCTGTAAATTTCTTAGAATTTGGCAATAAATCTACTGAATTGGTAGTGCGATTTGCTAAACCTATATAAGATACCGAAAGAAATATCTCCGGAGATATAATTGGTTTACCTATGTCTGTCTATGCCGAAGGCTAAATAATAAAAAATTTTGTATGTTGAGATTATAAGTAAAAAAAATAGGCACTTTTCTCCAATCTTTTTGAACGTCAAAGTTAAATTTATATTTGGATTCAGTAGAACAGCCACCTTGCATCTGTATGTATCAAAAATGGAAAAAATGAGTTGCTTTCATCAACGTTGCAAAGCACAGGATAACAATAGAACCCTGAAATAACCAGTTATTATGATACCACAATATCCAAAGTTTAGATCAGCTATTTAACTGTGACCGAATTAAAAACAGATCGACAGGGGTAAGCTTTTTTGGTGAGAATAAAAAGATTGTTATCGCAAGTAGAAGGTAAACCCTACATATTGCTATGGTTTTTTCATAATCTATGGAAAATTTAAGATATACAGGGTGTCCAGAAACTCTCCTGACAAACGAAGACCGGAGATTCCTCAGATAATTTTAAGACAATTTAATCCAATTCATCCGAGTCCGAAAATGATTCCTAAGGGAGCTAGAGCTCTTTGAAGATGGCGCCTTGTAATTACTTTTTTTTAATATCTCCCGAACGCTTCTATTTAGAAAAACAAAAACTGGTATGCTTATTTATCCTACAGAGATGAATCGATTCCATCAATTGCGAATTTCTAGTACCGGTCATAGGCGTCCGTTTTGGGTAGGTAAACGGTTATTTTAACGCATAACTTGTTGTCCTTAACTTTTAAGCATTTGTGACACTAGATTATTAAATTTTCAGGTATTCTAGTACTAAAAGGTACTCTTACTTTAAGTCGGTAGGATACACCGTTTTCTAGAAAAATCGATTTGAAAATTTTTCGTTTTTTCGTCATTAAAATTCAATTTATTATGTACCTACTTATTTTTAGCGACGAAGTTGGCTAGGACTATCAAGGCATGGATGAAAATTAATTTAATAAATCATCTTTTGTTTCAATAAATGCAGCACACAATTCGTAAAAAAAGTTTGGGAAAAGAAGCAAAAATCAATTTGAAACAAAATTTTAGCTGAAGGTTTCTAAAAACAAAGTATTTATTACAATGGAACAAAACTAACAAAAAAAGAACAAGTATCAAAGGTAGATAGTTACAAAAGATGCTCGATGTGATGACCATTGGCCTCTATGCATAAATTTACCCTTTTGCTTAGAGAACGCCGAATTCTTGCAAAAATTCCAAAGTTATTTCTAAATTCGTTGCAAGCATCTTGTATCCTTAGCCAGAGTTGTGCACGATTTTGTATCGGAACGGAATAAACAAATGCTTTTATGTATCCCCAAACACAATAATCGCAAGGTTTCAAATCCGGCGACCTTGCTGCCAAGCAACTGGACCGCTCTTCCAATCCAATGGTCTTCGTAGTTATTATCTAGAAAGTCTCGTACATTCCTGCTAAAGTGGGCCGGACAGCCGTCCTGTAGAAACTATAAGTTTTGCCGAATATTTAAACGCACCTCATCTAACAAATCAGGTAAAATATTTTGCAGGAAATGTAAGTAATTAACACCATTTAAACGAGCAGGTAATTCCACAGGTCCAAGTAGATAATCGTCAACTACTCCAATCCAGACGTTTATGCTAAACCTATGCTGATGCTTAAATTCTTGAACAACGTGGGGATTGTCACCAACGTACGAATAATAGTGTGCATTATGTACATTAAAAATTCCATTTTTTGAGAATGAAGCTTCGTCACCAAACAAAATGTACCTGAAAAAATCTTCATTTTGATTTATCTGATTTTGTAACCATCTAGCGAATTCTACACGAGCAGGAAAATCTCCTTCTAGCAGTGCTTGCACCTTTGAAAAATGAAAAGGATATAAATTTTCTTTGTGTAAGATATTTCCTACGGAAGATTTTGAAATTGTGGGGTACATGGCAGATAGTCTTCGAACGCTAATTTCTGGATTTTCCTCAACTTCCATTGAAATAACATCTTCATGTTCTGCTGTTACATCATTATGTCTCCCTGTTTCATTTTTTTTGGGACCACTGAACCTGTTTCTCTTAATCGTTGATGAAGAGCTGTAAATGTTGAGTGAGTGGGATGCTGACGATTGGGAAATTTTTCAGCGTATCTACGTTGCGCTGCTCGAGCGTTACACCTCATTTCGCCATAAACTAAATGCATATCGGCGTATTCTTCATTAGTAAAAACCATTTTTTTTTAAATTGAAATCGTTGTGTTTGAATGCTACAAAGTAAAAAATTAAAAGATAAACTTCGCGAGCTGACAACAATTTGACAATTAAAAACGTAGATTTTATTTCTCTTGGCAGTTCAGAGCGAACTAGTGCAAAAAATAATATATTGAATTTTAATGACGAAAAAACGAAAAATTTTCAAATGGATTTTTCTAGAAAACGGTGTATCCTACCGACTTAAAGTAAGAGTACCTTTTAGTACTAGAATACCTGAAAATTTAATAATCTAGTACATCATTGTATATGGATGGTTGACAAAGTTTCATTGTTCTGCTAGTTTCACAAAAAATCTGAAAAATAGAGAATTTAGTATTAGATGTGCATAATGATGTGTATTTTTATATTGTTAAAACTTGTTGAATTAATATTAATGATGAGTAAAGATATAATGGGGTTGAATTTGTAAAAAGAGCCGTCAAAATCAATTAAATATTCCCTCTTAAATTTGAATCTGGGATCTGACAGGTCATTGTCAATCTTGACATTTGATATGAATTTTAAGGAGAAATACATAAAGAATATTATAATTACATAAAACTCTGTCTAAATTCATGGAAAGTTTTATTAAAATAGCAGTACTGAATTATAAAGAGTATGAAAAGCAAGAATACTAATCTGAAATCTATTTGAGCATTATAACCGTGAGTACTATTTATCATTGGTGGAATTCAAATTTAATAGATCACTAAGCAGACATAAACAAACAAAATAGAGAGATGAAAATAATTTTCACACGACGCGGTCGTATTTGTCGCTGAATTTAAATAAATTCATCGATAACATCTCAAATTTATTGAATTTTGTGCTAAAAAGCATTAATAGTGATTAATTTAAATGAAGTCATAGAGATTATTACAGATTAAAGTGAAAAGTGATCACATAATTTATTATATGTCTATAAATCATAGCAAAACAATTTATAGATAAAGAAAGGATTATTTAAACAGGTTTAATAATAATTTAACAAAAGTACTTACATATATCGAAGATTATCCATCGACGAAGTTCATAATAAATTTTCAAGATTACCCAAAGACGAAGTTCCTAGTTTATTATCAAGATTAACCAGAGGATCATATTGTTACGAAGAGAATTTTTCTGAGTCCGAACGAGTATTTCCAAAGGAGTCCGAACGTGTAGAAATCATTTCTTATAGAGTTGCAGTACTTTATCGTGGATAGGATTACGAAGAGAATTTTTAGGATTCCGAACGTGTATTTCCAAAGGAGTCCGAACAAGTAGGAATCATTTCTTCTAGAGTTGCAGTACTATATTATGCAGAGAACTTCGAAGAGAATTTTTCTGAGTCAGAACGTGCATATCCAAAGGAGTCCGAAGTAAAGGAGTACAAGAAGGACGTCGTAGATTGGAGGACATCGGATAATATCATCTAGATATCAAATCCAGGTCATATTATAGTAGCAGCACTTACAAGTAAATATAAATTAATATTTGAAGTAATTAAAATTATATTGGTACAATTCGATTTAAAAAACATATATTTTATATTAATATGTAAAAAGTTATTCATTTTTATACCAGAATATATTGAATTTAATATCCAATAAAAGCGTTGAAGAAAGACTAAATTAATTTTATAATAATCGTATACGTTCTGTATGTATACATATGATCTTAACAGTATATGTTATTTTATTCTCTATTTTTCAAAGTTCTAATGAAATGGCAGTAATATTTATCATTTAAATTCATATTTTGGTTGAATTTAAATATTTAATTAATTTAAGCAACAGGTATATGTATAAAGTATCCGATTATGATTGTTTAAAAAATAAAAGCATCTTGTCATAGCTTACCTTATGTGTGTTGAAAGGTTAGACACATTTTACATAATCATTATTGGTTTCATTATTAAAATTCAACAAGTTTAAGCAGATTCTTGTTTAATGGCATTTTCTCCTTAACATAATTTAATATTCTGTACAATAGTTACAGTAAATATCTCGATTGGTATTGAATTGAAATTTTCTTTTACTGTATCATATTATTCTTGGTTGTAAGGTTAAGATAAATACTTGTAGGAATAGAAGTTGTTTCAACATTATTCATTTACGTATATGCAAATATTGGAAGGAATACTTACGTATGAGAGGTATATAGAGATATAGTAAAGAAATTTGAACCAGTATAACCATTGATAGATTCAATATAGTGAATTTATCTGACAGATATTATAAATACAGTGATTTATTTAGCGCCTAAATTTCTGATAATTCAGGATTACCCAGAATAACGTTGCATGTTACTAGATGCATTGTAGATGTCAATTTGAATATTTAATACAGGTCCGGGCTAAGAATATTTGGTTGATTTAAAATATCATTTATTTTATTTAAAATAAAAATTGATTTTCTTATTCATTTACAGTAATATAAATAGTAGAAAAGTATATGAGTCTCGTGTTCTAAAGAATTAGCAAGAAATAAAACAGATATTATGATAATTTTACTGAGCTAGTTAAAAAGGGTTTTTAAAAAATAAAATTAAATAGTACATGTAATAGTGGAGTAAATATTTGAAATTTGAATCTACTGGTTAGAATTATATGGTTTAACTATATTTTAAACTCCCCAGTACAATATATATATATATATATATATAAAATTATAGGTTATCAATTAATTTAATTTTAAGTATTTATTCTTGATACATATTGTGTGTAAGTTTCAGTGATTATTTTAGGGATTTGAATTGTTGCTTAAATTATTTTGTTTTATAAGGTAATTTGTCGTGTTGGTCATTGCAAGTTGTTTTATCCTACTTTGTCAGCAAGAGGGTAGGGTTTTTCTTGTTAATTTGTTATGGTTTTTTTTTTTAATTATATAATTATTTATATATATATATATTTCAGATTGTTACAATTTGATAAAGACTAATCGAAAATTCGTCGTCAGTTAGATGTAGGTCAAATTTGAGAATCTAGAATAATTAGAAAATATGTAATTCATTCGTAACAATCTCATACACAGGGATAGATGAAAGAAATTTTCGGAATCGCTTACATTTTTGTCAATAAGCAGCAGATAAATTTGCCAGTCTTTTTCATTTTTGTTGTTGTTTACTGACGAAGTCAGCTTCCATTACAATGGATACGTTATTCGTCACAATTTTCGTTATTATAACGCATAAAAACCCTCACTTTATCAAACCGGCAGATCTTCAGCACTGCAGTGCTGAAGATCTGCTACCTGGATAGTCATTGATGGAACTACTTGGCATATCCATTGAAGTCAGCGTGATCTTTATTAACTTGATAAGGAAAATAATCTACTAATAAACACAGAACTGGTTGATATTTAATAATAAATAGAAATATTTAATATTTAAGAATGTAAATAAGATATCTAATACTAGATGAATAGTTTGGAAAGAGATCTTAGGCACTTACTGCACTACCGACAGTTTTAAGGAATTTCTCCTTGGGAAAGTATATTCAATTCTTAATGCAAATTGTTATTATTATGATTATTCCTTCTACTATTATTTGCAAAATTTCGATATTGGTATGCCAGTCATATAGATAAAAAGGTAGAAATACAATTAGTTATGTAAATTATTTGCATTCGAAGAATATGTTATTTTTCTTGCAGCTATTACCGTTTTTTTTTAATGCCGTTGAACAACTAATAATTACGTACCTTCTTTATTTTGCCTCCTCCTATACAGGAATATAACCATTAATTACTATTGTATTCTGGATAAAACAGCTTTCATACTTAATCGACTTTGGTTATTTCTAAACATTTTAAGCGTGAGAGAAATCAGCAGGCATTCGAATTTATTTCATGGATAATGAAAATTAATTATAAACAAACAACGCCAGAAAAGTGTGAAATTAACGAATTTGGTTTTCTCTACATTACACAAATTAAGATTAAGTGTAAAAGAGTATTGCCGTATTGAAAACAAACAATAGCATGTATTATCACTATAGCAATTAAATTTGATTTCCGCTTCATCTGAATTTTATAAAACAGCAAATATCTTAAATTTCGTGAAATATGTATTTATCCTGTACCCTTATTGAATTTGATGAAACGAAACGTCGAGTAATCTCCATATTTAAAAATCCAATTAGTAAAATCAATTACATGTTTTGTAATTTTTAGCATCACTGTTCCATATAAGCATTTAATTTTTCAGTTAATCAATACTACCTACGTAGGCGGATATTTTTCTTTAAATTTAATCATGTGTTTCCTTTGGATTTCGCTCAGAGTAACTCCAAAACCAAATTTTGTTCACAAAGAGAACATATTTATTTAAATATTATTAATGTTAAGAGGTACATATTTTATATGCAAGATATTGAGATAGTCCTCATACCTAGTGGTCGTAATAAATGCTCTCTGTATATTAATATTAGTATTGAAATCACCACTAGTTAGTAGAAATTTCTTGAATGATCCCTGTATATTCAAATTCAATTACGCTACTATATATTTAAGTTTAATAATGAGACTCTTTCTATGTGATTTGACAAATTAGTTCTAAATCTTTTTAGTTTATGACCTTTTGAACTTGCGCGCCTAAAAATACGTTTTAATTCGGTACTAATGCTTATTGAAAAAATGAGGTGTGGCCACCACACGACTTTCTTATACGTATGAAAGTGTTACTTCCGGTCCGAATTTTGAAATTTCATTTATACAAATAATATTCCAAATCCAACTCTAAATACTTTTGTACTCTTCATAAATATATATAGAATGCATAATTTACGAAATTTTTGCAAACAATCGTTATTCGGTAAGAGTAAAAGTGATACTTCCGGTTCGAATTTTGAAATTTTTTTTACATAAAAGATATTGGAAATTAAGTTCTAAATACTTATAAATTCTTTATAAATTAGTCTAAACTTACAACGAAATATTTGCAAATTTCGATTTTTTCACTGAAGTAAACTACTACTTCCGGTCTGCCGATTTTGCTCAAAATCTAATCAGTTCTCAAGAGGGAGATTATATTCGAAAATACAAAATTTGGAATTGATATGTCCAGCGGTTTCACCGCTATCGTGGTCACAGCCAGACACACAGACATTTTTTTAAAAACTACTTTTTCGGCATCAGGGGACTTCAAAACGTGTACATCTGCAAAAATCTCGAGGTCGAAAATTTTCATCATCACAATACTTCCTTATACTACGAATAAGAAGGTAAAATGGAAGTCGTCATGGCTTCCTGCTTCGTTAGCGCGATGCGCTCCAACAGATCATGTTTAAAAGTTTGTGAATGTAGATAAAATCCCAAGGTCTAGAAGTGGGAATTGCTGCATTTTGTAGACTACACTAATTCATACGTGTTACCTTTTTAATCCCTGTACATCTTCGTGCGTGGGTGGTTCGGCTAGCTGGTGGTTCACCTAATCAAAATCGCTTAGAAACAATTTACACATGTCGCCACGTGTATACAGTACGTCTGTTGATGGTTCAAATTACTTTATTCTTATACAATGAAGATAAATGCTCAGGTAAATACTAAATATGTTTCAATACCAGAAAGTTAGATATATTTACAAGTGATACTTGACATTTGTAGGTTGTGACGATACATAAAGAAATCGACAAGTTTATATTACATGTGAATATTTAAATAGCATGGTCATCACAATTGGATTTGATTTTTACCTCAACTTATCATTATGGTGATATGATGTGATAGCATTGATCGGAAGTTTTGTTCTACCAAGATTTGACAGTTATGAAACATAATTATATATACACATATATATCAGCTGTGATGTATAAAACAAAAAGCAAACAGGTAATGAGTTATTTGTAATAATATTGGATTAAATTTATATTTTGATTTAAACTATGAAAAGTTGAAAGTTGAATTCTATTTGCATGATTCATTTAAATTATTTCTATGCATATTGAAAGTATAATTTCAGTATTAATCTAGGTTTCAGTAGTGGTAAACACGGATTGCAATAATTTACAACTTGTCAACACTGTCTCGTACGTTGTTTCGTAAAATAATTAAATGCACCTTTAATTTACTGTGTGTTCATAGGAGAGGGTTATGGATAGTGATCTTGATTGTCAGTCAGCCTTCCTTCGGTCAAATGGACATTCTCGGCAAGGAACTCGGACAGATTTCTTCAGGATTATCGTTCTTGATGGACACTAGGAACGGGATGGAGTACCTGGATAGTTTCAATGCCGGTGATTCGGGATGGCTGGACGGGAAGCCTTGTCTCTTGCTTCATGCTTGGTAAGTATTTTTGTTTAAATTATTTTCGTGGTTCTCCTTGGTAGTTTTATTGTATTGTTATTTGTGATATGTAAATATCCTGGTATCCTTGAGTATAAGTTGGGTTATGTTCGCTTTCTAATTTATCTTTCTATTTCAGCATACTGTTTCTATCTCTTTCTTCTCCATTGCCGGTCTGACAGGAGTCTACTTTACCGATAGGGCGATGACAATTTCAAAACATTAAAGCGCCGCTTTTATTTAGATTGTAGAATTCGTTGATTTAAAATTTTAATGTTAAATTACTGGATGAAAATAATTGAATGAATGAATGAATGAATGGGCCTTATATAGGTGTCTATGTTTGTAATCTAGTTTCCATAACAATAATCTCGAAACCAAATGAGCGTTTTTCTATAACCGACACCGTAACCCAAAACCGCTGAGCGACTTTGATTCAAACTATAGTATCGCTTTAGTCAGTGATATTGTGTAGAACCACGAGCACTGTACTAGACTGTTAAGTATAGCTGCTTCAGCACTGGCAGAACACAAACTTAACTCCACCCATCAAGTTTCATTAAAGTATACCAAACTTCTATCATGAAATCCACAAATATATCCGCAACCTTAATAGATAATATGGCTATAGCAATTAATAGAGTTTGAACCGTTAAGTGTAATGTATAAATTTCACTCAACGGGTCAAACTCTATTAAACATCGCATTTGACTATCATATTCTTCTGACGCATTCGATTGCTCCAGCCAATTACAGACCAGCGTATGACTCAATTCCTATATAATGTCATTGTAGTCACACTACCAACAATTAAAATCTTCTACAGTCAGATGAAAATCTGAATGAAACGTTTAAACAAGCACTTGAATAAGACGTAAAGCAAACATTAAAATACCAAAGACCAATAATGGTCATCCCCTAAATAGGTAATAAAAGTGAACCGCAAATGGAATCATGCTTAAGCTAATTCACAAGAGGAGTAACAGACTATTGGTCAGACTCGCAGCAACAATAAAGAAGACGAACTCTTAGTGATTTCTTCAGCTACAGCAATTTGACGAACACCGACAGCTCTGAAAATGTCTTTTGCAATGAAGTACAAAACGTCAACATCTACGGCAGTTAAAATTCAAACATCAGACCTGTGTTTGAAATATGTATTGGATAATTTAAATAATCTAAACAATATATTATGCAAAAAGTACATAGAGTCCAAATTGGGTTTGTGCAACTAAATTACTAATAAAGTGCAAAGATAATTCAGTTTTTCATTTGATATCAACACTTTTATAACATTCCTACATACAATCTATTTTACCTATACATAAGTATCACTTTAATTATCGACATTCTTCGTATATCTTCCTCTCTAACATCAACATGTAACCTCAAACACATGGGACATAATAATTTAAAATTAGTATTCGTCGCGGGTAACATTTAGAGAATATCCAGGGGTACTTAATGAAGACGCGTCAGGTTGTTTCCATGTAAAATTTAACGTAGAGGCTTTTATGGGCACCTTAAAATCGTAAAAGCAGCTCAATGCATTGAAAAAATTGCACGAATGTTTCAAATGTTCTTCATAAATTTCTGTATAAAAACCTGAAGTTGTGTAGAAGTTAATTGATTTTTTTTTTATTTGGATAAAATATAGAAACACCAACTTCACAATGTTTTGTAAAATTAGGTTCTCACTTTATACTGATGAGATGTTATTTTTGTTCAAAATTATTGTGAAAATTCTATTGTTGGCAATTGGTTACTGTAAACAGGAAAAATAATTGCTTACTTTCAATAACTTCCAGGTAATCCTTTATCATAAAAAAGGTCTATCAAATTAATTAAATGATTACAAGTAACTTTCTCATTGCTTATAATATAAAGTATGTTTTCTTTAACAGTATAGATTCTACATTAGTATGTGAAACAGTTAGTTGTGATAATATTAACTCCTTCATTAATTAAATACATAGATATTTATTGAAAGATAGATAATTATTCAGTTTCCAGTCGTATAATATAAACACAAATAACGGATAATAATAAAATATCAGTAATTATGTGAGAAGAATCATAGCAAACCTAGCGCTAGTAAAGGATAGAAGACTGAAGCAAATGGGTTGGTTAACACACCAACTAGACTCCAATAAAATATGTTTAGTAATAACTAATCTTAACAAAATTCTAATAATAATAATAAAGTTCGTAAATTTTGTTCTAATAGTGACTACAAACGGCAGTCTGTCTCTTTAGTAGTAGTTCACTGAGATATTTAATGAAATTATTAAGTCAAGATGACAGTTTAGAATAGTTTTATACGTTCCTTTAATGTGTGCTTATAAATAATATAATGTTTTAAGCTATGTATCTGACTGGAAATACGGAATTTACACGGTATAGAAAACCTAATAGCTACTGTTGGTGAACATTGTACATGTTGATAAGGTTCCTGGAATTTAGGATTATTAAGGGTAAGACTTTATGGTACACATATTATTCAATCAATAGACATTGCATCAGTACGGCATAGCTACGTACTGATAAAGATATTTGGAGTAATCCGCTTCTAAGAACGGGGGTGTGGGTTGTGCCTCCAACACTAGTAATATTTTAATATATACATATAATGTACTAGGTAATATCTCATACATACCAGTTCAATCCTCCAAATAATTATTAAATCCGATTACAGTTTAAATGTCATAAATTGAACTGAATATGCAATGAAATAACACTCTAGACATATTTTGAAAAATTATTATCATTTAATGAACAACCCTCGTATGTGTTAGTTTTATAATCTCTTTATATATCATCTACTATTTCACTCATAATACGAAGGTATTTTATTTATATGCCCGACTAGCTTTATATTTTATCTTTACTTAAATTATTTTACTCTCTCCTAACTCTTAATTTAATTTACAGTATTTAACTTTGCCTTTAATGATATGCTTTAATAAATCTCAATAATCCTTTTTGAATTACTTATTTTTTTCTCTAAACTAACATTTTATAAATTACCGATTTCTGTATTATTTTTATACATTCCATACTTTAAATAATCCAGTTTACTAACAAATGTTCAATAAAACACCTAGATGTCACCACTACTCATTCCATTTCAATATATCAAATGACATTTATTTCATTGAGGTTATAAATAAACCAAAATATTTCCTTTAGATGAAAATTTTACTATGATAAAATAAAACGATAATCTTCTAATAAATAATATGTTTATATTCAAAATTCGTGTGTTTTTTTTTAAAAATATGGGACATTTGCTAACAATAACTATAACATGGAAACTTGATATTTGACGTTTATAAAATATTTACTCAAAGTGTTTAGTTCCAAACCCAACTAAATAATGCAGGTACGTACTCTGATATTATTAATTATTGATATACAAAATTAAGTAATTCTTACTAATACTTTCTTCTCAAGTTAATTTATACTATTATTATAATGTGTTCAAAACTATTTACTGGCTTGATAACTCCATAAATTTGTATTCAAATGAAAATTATTCATATCTTGACATATTACTGGATAGTAGAGAATTAAAATAACTTATGTTGTTTATAACAAATGTACTTGTTGTAATAACAATTAGTTCAGTCTATTTCTATACTGAATTATATTGCAAATAATTAAATCTTCTCCAATATTCACAAAATGTTATCTTTCTTTAATACTGACACAGAAAAAATACTAAATTGGTAATACTTAATTGCTTTCTTCTTTTAGATGAGTACTATCCACTTCTTGATGACGTTTTTTGGACGGATACCACTTCTCTGATGTTGATAAACTTCAATCTAGTTCAAACTCTTGAAGGAAAAATACCAACTATCCTGTACAGGAACTTGCTCGATGTGGGAATAAATTGTCCTTACGATATTAAGCCAAATCTCTTCGTGCACAGCAAATTCTCCTATTCACCCGGAAACTTGTGAAATTCACCAACCTTTATGGATCTCTTGTGATAACCTGCCTCTTTTGAACACCAGTACTTCTGGAATCTGCTACCTTTTATAATAACCGGATCTTGAAGATTTCTTCACCCTTTATGGATCTCTTGTGATAACCTGCCTCTTTAAAACACCAGTACTTTTGGAATCTGCTACCTTTTATAATAACCGGATCTTGAAGATTTCTTCACCCTTTATGGAATTTCAAAAACTCTGGTACTAAATAGCCTTCTGAAAACTTATATGATCCCGGAGATATCAACCCTATTTCGGATATACCTGGATCTTGTACAAATTTGTAAGTACAATTACTTTTTTTATATTAATTTATTTGTAGTTAACGAAGTTCACTCAAAACACACTTTTCTCATTTATAAATATCTATTATCGCGTTAATATCAGAAAAGATATTCTCTTTTCCAAAAACACGTCTACCGCTTTTTAGAATTCGAAAAATTCTCTCGTTTATTTTTTCATTTCCCTAGTAATCCTTTCTCATCTTGTATTCTCCAATCAAAGTTTTACAACAGCAATAACCATCAACAACATAGCTTTTAAATTCTCTAATATACCTAGAATACTTCTTAAAATTGTATTATCTGAATATCTAAATTCTTTTCATAATTTTATCACCCTTTCTTTTCATATTCATATCCCAATACCTCTCTACATTTATATTTCTGAACACATGTCAAATAATGACAGTTCCTGTATTTCAAATTATTCCCGGGAACTATTCTACAATACAATCTATACACCTTTCAAAATAAGATTCTAAATATTTTTATCACCTCATAAACGTCAATTACCCAAGTTTTTACAAATTAATAATACATTTTACACAATAACAACTAATATTCAACTCTCTTCTTTCCAGAATATTTTGAACTTCTAAGAACAATGAACATGGTCAACCTTTCCATATACAGGTGGTTAATTATAAAATTCGAATACTTGTTAAATGCGATAAACCTCTTTTATAATTAACTCAATGAATCTTATTTTAAACACATCATAATAAATTTTTCTACGTTTATTTAATTAAATTTGGTAACTTTAATAACTTTCCATATTATATTGTTAACGTATGCCTTTATACTATAACATATGCCCCTTTTAATAAATGTAAATTTAAACCTCAAATAAACAAATTTTCATTTATTAAACTAATATAACTTCAATAATTACACTTTCAGTAATTCCTATCTTGTAAACAATGTTATTACTATAAACTATTCATTTTCAAATCCAATGTACAAACATTTCACAATTCTCAACAATTACCAAATATGTTTAAGCAAAATTTTTTTTTTTTTATATATAGTTTATCCAAAGTAATATAAGTACCAATTATTTTAATTCATCATAAGAAAATTTTACATACATAATAACTATGCCCTGTACATTCTATTAATATTTAGCAAGTGTTCTCTACATATAAATATTTAGCCTCTATACAATTTTTATAATATCATAGTAACTGTATTACTCTTAACATTTCTTTTAGGTGATAGTTTCAATTTTTTTTCATTCAACTCTTTCTCGTAAAGATTATTGCCTCTATAAAATATTTTACTTATGCTCACTTATACATTTATATTATATTTATTATTTCTATTCCCTTTGCGCATGTATCCCATAATATTCCTATAGACATATTCGTCTTCCCCATACTTTCTATTTATGAAAGATTATACTTATATTTACGTTTTATTGGCGTACGTTACCTTAATCTCTTATTAGACATTTTAGTCCTATATAAATCATCATATTAGGTTATCTTTAACCCATTCTCTATCATTTATTTTATAATTCCATATTTTAATGGTACATTTTATATTTATTAATTATTGCAAGCATATTTCCTTCAATTAAAATATTATATCATAAAGGCTTTTACTATCTTTTTATAATTAGCTTTATAACATCACCTACTTTATTAATCTGCAAATCACTTTTACTGCTTCAATTATTTTACACTTTTAAGGCTTTAGATAATTCTTTCTTTTCCTCAACTACTAAATATATTCCTTCTAAGTTTTATATTTGGGCATATAATTAGACATTTAATTCCAAATAAATTTTCTTATAGTACTTTGGTTTTATTTTTCTTTTTATATATAAAATATGTAGGAATGAGAGTAACATATGATACAATTCTTTAAACAACATTCTTCAAATATTTCTAATATTCTAAACTTTATATTCTATATTTTGATTCTGAACCTCTTTCTATATATCCATTTTTATACTAGGCTTTATTCACCCTACTTATGAACTTTAACATGCCCCTTTCTCAATAAATCAAATAAGTCAACATTTTTTTTTTTATATCCGATTATGTTCTTGTTATAAAAAATACTCCTACTATGCCCCTAACTTCTATACCATATAAAAATTTGAACTCTTGAATATAAAAACATTTCTTGTATGGTTTAATGATTCTTCACAAACAACATGTGAATGTATTAACAATATTTGGATACGGAAGTGACGTTACCCACTTATAAAACACAATCAATTCTAATGTAATGTCCTGCCTATAACTTGAGATCTAATTTATACTCGGAAAGCAGGTGTCGTAAATACCTTCAGAAGACGACCTCTTTTTTTCTTCTGTCCTGACTATAACTTGCTGTTCTTTTTAAGAATCACTTGGATAATCATGTAACATCGACACATGATAAATACCTTTCAAAAATCCAGTATCTTCATCTATTAATTCATAATTATTTAACCCAATTTTCCTGTATACTATATATGGCCCGGAATATGGTCTCATTAACTTCGCAATAATTTTATTCTTTCTATCAGTTACTCTTAATGCTCGAACTATAACTTTCTCATTAATATTGTAAATTTTATATTTACTCTGTTTTTCCTTCTTCTTTTCTTCCCATTTATTCTTTCGATTAATTAACTTTAACCTAATTTGTTCGTATTTCTTTTCTATATTGGCAATTTCCTCATCTTGCCATGGTCTTTTTGGTGATTGTCCTGTAAAAATTGTAATTGGACACGATTCATGTACAGTACTCGGAGTATTGTTCATGACTAATTCTATTTGTTTCAAACACCTCGCCCATTTGTGGTGATTATCTACTAGCAATATACGTAAATACTTTATTACTTCTTTGATGTACCTCTCAGAAGGATTAGCTTGTGGATGTCGTATTGATATGTGATGAGACTTAATGTTCCTACTATCTAAGAAATCGTGATATCTTTGGTTCATGAAATACGTGGCATGATCTGAAAGAATAATTCTTGGCGTTCCAAAATCGGTAATGTACTCTTGTAAAGCTTGTAAAACAGTGTCAGTATTACATTTTTGTGTAGGAATTAAACGTACATGTTTAGAAAATAAGTCGCAGAATACTAATATGTTGCGATATCTCCTGGTACTTGGTATCAAATTTGAAATAAAATCAATTGCCACTATTTGTAATCTGTCTACAACTAAAATACTTAAACTAATATTTTGATTAGTAAAATTCTTTTCTTTGGCTAAAATACATGTTTCACATTGTTTAAGTAATCTTTTAATTATTTTTTCATCATTTCGACAATAAAAAGCTTCTCTGTACATTAGCCAACATTTCCTAGCTCCTATATGAGTATAAATTTCATGAAGATGTCGTATAATTTCAATAGTATGTTTTTCATTTGTAACATACACCTCTACATCACCTATCTTCTTTACAATTATCCCTCTTCGTAAACTCATTCCTTTATATGAACCATCTGTCTGTAGTTTATTTTTAATTATTTCCAAATCATATGACTCTTGTGCTTCTCTGATACGTTGCATTGAAAAAATACCTTCTCTTTCCAATTTTACCAAATTTATATGTACATTTACTGCCTTTGCTTCACCATGCTTCCTACTTAAAATATCAGCAGCTATCATTTCCTTACCCGGTCGATATACTATCTCTATATCATACTGTTGTATCAACAAAGTCCATCGATAAATTCGGTTATTATTCAACTTGGTAGTCATGATATTTATAAGTGCCTTGTGATCAGTTTCCAATTTGAAACGCTTCCCTATTAAATAATAGCGTAACTTAGTTAATGCAAAAATGACGGCAAGCATTTCAAGTTCTGATATGCCAAATTTTCTTTCGCACGGCTTTAGTGTTCTAGACGCAAAATATATTGGAACTTCAATACCATCTTTTATTTGTACTAGTTCTGCAGCAACGGCTACATTCGATGCATCTGTTCTCACAATAAAATCTAGGTTAAAATCAGGATGATATAATTTAAGATTTTCAACAAAATTTGATTTTAATTGTACGAAACATTCTTCACACTCACTAGTCCATTTCCATTTTGTACCTTTCTTCAATAAATTTAACAATATACTTGTCTTTTGGCTGTAGTTCGAAACAAATTTCCTATAATAATTTAACAATCCCAAAAATCCTCTTAACATCTTGAGTTTCGTAGGTCTTGGATAATTCTGAATTTCTTCCAATCTTTGAGGATCTAATAAAATGTTCTGTTGATTTACTACGTACCCTAAATAGTTAACCTCTTTTTGACAAAATTGACACTTAGATAAATTTAATTTCATACCGTTTTCTTGTAACGTATTTACAATTATCTCAATATGATTAATATGAGATTCAATATCATCAGAAAATATTATAATATCATCCAAATAATGAAGAGCAAATTTCTCGTACTTATCTAGTATTATATGAAGAAATCTGATTAACCCAGCAGGACTACTTCGGATTCCGAAAGGGCAGACCTTAAAATTATACGTAATCCCATTTACATTGAATCCACAATACTTTCTCGAATTCTCATCCAATCTAATCAACCAAAAAGCATTTTTAAGATCTAACTTACTATACCATTTTTTATTTCCACATTTGGTAAGTAAGACGTCAATATTTTGTGGTGTTTCGTGCTCAGGCATGATCCTTAAGTTAATTAATCGAGCGTCAATGCAAAGGCGTATGGTATTATCCTTCTTTTTTACTAATACTACAGGACTTATAAAATATGTATTCGACCGCTCTATTATATCCGCTTCTTCTAATTTTTGTAATTCCTCGTTTACACGTTCTTGAAAAAAATATGGAATAGGATAATTCTTACATGATAAAGGCGAATCATCCTTAATCATTAACCGATGTTCATAGTTTTTGGCAAACACAACTTCGTCATTTACTAACTTTATATTCTTTGCTAAAATTTCTATTAAACTATCTTCAATCCACGGTTCAGGTAAATTCTGTTGTAATATAAAAGTTTGAATGTCATTTTTATTTCTTATTACCTTCACCTCCTGTTTTTCTTCTAAAACTACCGTATTTCCATATTCTACATTAGTATCAATTCTTGGCAATTCGAACATTGCTCCTTCCAAATGTTCTTGTGCGTCATCATCCTCTTCTCTATCCGCGATAGTCACATTATTCACTTCATTTTGTATGTTTTCTTTATATTCAATATATGCATTTATCTCCTTTAAATCTACTAATTTGTCTAATAACATTTCCTTCCCTCTTATCTTAATTTTATTCTCTTCAAAATCTAAATTCATTCCAAAAGCTCTCATATTATCAATCCCTATTATACAATCATAGAACAGATTTTCTAGTAAATAAAATTGCATGATAAATTTTTGTCCATTTAAAACAACATCTATGCATATCCTTTTGTTAATACTACCCATTTTTCCCCTATTTGCCGATATAACATTTGTACTTTTAACTTTTATAATATAATTTGAATATTCAGGTATATTCATAACCAATTCTTCTTTTATAAGGGAGATTTCCGCTCCAGAATCTAACAACGTCTTAAATCGAATATTTCTAATATAAATTGTAAAGAAAGGTAAACTTTCATAATTATTTATAATCTTTCCTATATCTAATAAATTATTTTTATCTCTCATTCCCATTATTTCTTGTTTTTTACTACTATTACTAATAACTCCACCTATATCTACTCTATTCTCTAGTGTGAGGATCCTGGTATCTGATCCTGGAAAACCCTCGAATTCTCCAAAATTGGCGTTTTTTTTTCTTCCATGTTATCTCTTGTTAACTCCTCTTTGTTATGATTATTACAATCGACACTTCTCCATTCCTGTGTTCGAATATTATTCACTGTTCGAGAATTGTTATACCCATAATATTTATCATTTTGTCCTTGATATGACCTTTCTTGGGGAAGATGCTTTGAATTTTGATTATTATTATTAAAGGAATTATATCTATTCGCATTAGGTCTTGTATTCATACCATTTTGAGCACCTCTATTGTTATTCCAGTTTCCGTTTCTATTCCCCTGTGAATTATAATTTCTGAAATTTTGATTCTGTTGCTGATTAACATTTTGATAATTCTGTCTTGTACCAAATCCATTATTATACTGATTAATAGGATAATTATTCCTAGAATTGTTCAACTGATTCAAAGCAATATCATTTCGATTATTATTCTGAGTAATACCATTATGTTCATTAACACGTTGATGACTATTCACTCCTTCTTGTCGACCATTTAATTGCCTATATTCACGATATTTCAACCCATCTGAATAATCATCCAACCGACGTAGTATATTAATCAAGCCATTCATATCAGTGACATTCTGACATATTATTGCATGTGTGTCGACTGGTATAAAATGTTGTAACAGATGTTGCGAAATAGTTTGTTCATCTAAATGTGAAATATATCGGCAATAATTGAACATCCTTTGTGCGTAAGCCTCCCTTGAAGATTTACCTGGTTGATATCTCCCTGTCAATAACCTTTGATGAGCTCTAGATTGCTGCGTCTCACTCCAGAAGTTATTTTTGAATAGTTCAACAAACTGTCTTAAATTCTTACAATCATCTTCAATACGTTGAAACCACTCCGCTGCTCCATTATTCAAAGTAGCTCTTATAATATTCATTTGACTTCTAAATTCAGGTATCTCTTCGATATATCTTAAAATATTGATTAAATATGCCATAGGATGTGTTGACATTTTCTCTCCACTAAAATGTGTAATATTTTCTATTCTAATCCCATTATTTAAAATATTGTAAGACGGAGTGTAAGTAACTGGCGGTATCTTCATATTTTGGGACTTCAACAACAGTTCTTCCAACTTCAACTTCTGTTCCTCACATTCTTTTAAAATCTCTTCCATTCCTAATTTCTGTACATTTGTGGACACAGATAAAACTCTAATATCTTTTAAACATTTTTCCTCTGTAATTTCTATTTTCTTATTAAAGTTCTCTTCCAGTTTTCCTGTTTTCTCTGACACATCTTTATTTACTATATCTACTTCCTCTCGTATCCGTTTAGCCAATTCCTTATATTTTTCATTACTATCTTTCTCTATTTGTTTCACATTTACTTGTATACTCTTTACTTTACTATCAACCTCTTGTACTTTATTAGTAATAATTGTTTTAACTTCTGTATCTTTAATTTGTATCTTATTATCCATTTCTTTCCGCATTTTCACTTCCCTGCTATCCATGTCGATAGTAATTTTTTTAACATTTTCTTCTGTATTTCTCAATAGCGTTTTCTTTAATTCTTCGAGATTTCTTTTATTTTCTTCTCTATTATCCTTACTTGCCTTATCCAATTTCCCAATTAATTCCTCACTCGTTCTAATCAATTTACCACTTAATTCTTCCTTCAAGTCCACTAAATTCTTCTTATTCTCTTCACTAGCCTTATCAAATTTACCAATTAATTCTTTTTTATCCTCTTCTCTAATTTTCTCGCTTCTCTCAATATCCTCCTCTCTAATTTTCTCGCTTTTCTTTATATCCTCCTCTCTAATTTTCTCGCTTTTCTTTATATCCTCCTCTCTAATTTTCTCCCTTTTCTTTATATCCTCCTCTCTAATTTTCTCGCTTCTCTTAATATCTTCTTCCCTATTTTTCTCTAATTTTTCAAACATTTGTTGGATAAACAACATGTCTATTGAAGACTTTGATAACTCTATTTTCGAGGTCTCTCCTTGTATTACCACCTTATCTCCTTTGTCCTGTATCTCTTCCAACTGTTGATTTTCTTCCTGGACCTGTAATGTAATATCTCCTCCCTCTTGTAAAATACCTTCCTGACTATCCTCCACCTCATCATCACTAGATGATTCTACTCTATTCATTCTTGAACTACTTTTAGACCTAGTATTCATTTTTAATAACTATTATATGACAACGATACAAATATACTTTCCAATATTATCAATATAAGTTTTACTATGATAATCCACTTCGTAAAATGTTTATTTATGTTCACACATATAATAATGTAAATAAAATATTGAAAATATTATATTGCGAGTCTTATTTTACATAGCCCCACGTTGGGCGCCATATAATGTACTAGGTAATATCTCATACATACCAGTTCAATCCTCCAAATAATTATTAAATCCGATTACAGTTTAAATGTCATAAATTGAACTGAATATGCAATGAAATAACACTCTAGACATATTTTGAAAAATTATTATCATTTAATGAACAACCCTCGTATGTGTTAGTTTTATAATCTCTTTATATATCATCTACTATTTCACTCATAATACGAAGGTATTTTATTTATATGCCCGACTAGCTTTATATTTTATCTTTACTTAAATTATTTTACTCTCTCCTAACTCTTAATTTAATTTACAGTATTTAACTTTGCCTTTAATGATATGCTTTAATAAATCTCAATAATCCTTTTTGAATTACTTATTTTTTTCTCTAAACTAACATTTTATAAATTACCGATTTCTGTATTATTTTTATACATTCCATACTTTAAATAATCCAGTTTACTAACAAATGTTCAATAAAACACCTAGATGTCACCACTACTCATTCCATTTCAATATATCAAATGACATTTATTTCATTGAGGTTATAAATAAACCAAAATATTTCCTTTAGATGAAAATTTTACTATGATAAAATAAAACGATAATCTTCTAATAAATAATATGTTTATATTCAAAATTCGTGTGTTTTTTTTTAAAAATATGGGACATTTGCTAACAATAACTATAACATGGAAACTTGATATTTGACGTTTATAAAATATTTACTCAAAGTGTTTAGTTCCAAACCCAACTAAATAATGCAGGTACGTACTCTGATATTATTAATTATTGATATACAAAATTAAGTAATTCTTACTAATACTTTCTTCTCAAGTTAATTTATACTATTATTATAATGTGTTCAAAACTATTTACTGGCTTGATAACTCCATAAATTTGTATTCAAATGAAAATTATTCATATCTTGACATATTACTGGATAGTAGAGAATTAAAATAACTTATGTTGTTTATAACAAATGTACTTGTTGTAATAACAATTAGTTCAGTCTATTTCTATACTGAATTATATTGCAAATAATTAAATCTTCTCCAATATTCACAAAATGTTATCTTTCTTTAATACTGACACAGAAAAAATACTAAATTGGTAATACTTAATTGCTTTCTTCTTTTAGATGAGTACTATCCACTTCTTGATGACGTTTTTTGGACGGATACCACTTCTCTGATGTTGATAAACTTCAATCTAGTTCAAACTCTTGAAGGAAAAATACCAACTATCCTGTACAGGAACTTGCTCGATGTGGGAATAAATTGTCCTTACGATATTAAGCCAAATCTCTTCGTGCACAGCAAATTCTCCTATTCACCCGGAAACTTGTGAAATTCACCAACCTTTATGGATCTCTTGTGATAACCTGCCTCTTTTGAACACCAGTACTTCTGGAATCTGCTACCTTTTATAATAACCGGATCTTGAAGATTTCTTCACCCTTTATGGATCTCTTGTGATAACCTGCCTCTTTAAAACACCAGTACTTTTGGAATCTGCTACCTTTTATAATAACCGGATCTTGAAGATTTCTTCACCCTTTATGGAATTTCAAAAACTCTGGTACTAAATAGCCTTCTGAAAACTTATATGATCCCGGAGATATCAACCCTATTTCGGATATACCTGGATCTTGTACAAATTTGTAAGTACAATTACTTTTTTTATATTAATTTATTTGTAGTTAACGAAGTTCACTCAAAACACACTTTTCTCATTTATAAATATCTATTATCGCGTTAATATCAGAAAAGATATTCTCTTTTCCAAAAACACGTCTACCGCTTTTTAGAATTCGAAAAATTCTCTCGTTTATTTTTTCATTTCCCTAGTAATCCTTTCTCATCTTGTATTCTCCAATCAAAGTTTTACAACAGCAATAACCATCAACAACATAGCTTTTAAATTCTCTAATATACCTAGAATACTTCTTAAAATTGTATTATCTGAATATCTAAATTCTTTTCATAATTTTATCACCCTTTCTTTTCATATTCATATCCCAATACCTCTCTACATTTATATTTCTGAACACATGTCAAATAATGACAGTTCCTGTATTTCAAATTATTCCCGGGAACTATTCTACAATACAATCTATACACCTTTCAAAATAAGATTCTAAATATTTTTATCACCTCATAAACGTCAATTACCCAAGTTTTTACAAATTAATAATACATTTTACACAATAACAACTAATATTCAACTCTCTTCTTTCCAGAATATTTTGAACTTCTAAGAACAATGAACATGGTCAACCTTTCCATATACAGGTGGTTAATTATAAAATTCGAATACTTGTTAAATGCGATAAACCTCTTTTATAATTAACTCAATGAATCTTATTTTAAACACATCATAATAAATTTTTCTACGTTTATTTAATTAAATTTGGTAACTTTAATAACTTTCCATATTATATTGTTAACGTAAGCCTTTATACTATAACAATATATATATATATATATATATATATATATATATATATATATAATATATATATATATATAGGGACTACGCAAAGTATTGTAATTAAAGAAACAGAAAATTTGTTATTAAATGTGACTTTAATCAAGCGTATGAAGATAACTGTTTCTTTAGAATTTATAATTTGAGGCAATTAGCATGAATATTGAATGATTGAACCTTTTCAAATTTTACTGATCTCTTTTAAATAACTATTTACACATAGTTGTTTTGGGCAAGAACTCGTCCAGTAAGTGATTTAATTATATATAAGATGAGGGATTGTGCAATCAATAAGTGTGTTATATACTTTGGTTATATCACTGACCAAGCGTGAAAATGCATGCTTACGAAATCAGGGCACATAAATAGTTAAGCGTATTCAATTCAGTTTTGGAAAGTGATTGTGTATACTAGGTTTGTGTTTACTGGATTTACAAAAGTTTGGCATTTAATTTACCTGTGAGCTTGAACTGGGAATTAAACAGTTTATCATGCTTTTATTTTTTTTACTAATTAACTAAATTAGATATTTGATTTCGTTTTTCATGCTATTTGTACCTCCCATATTTTTTTATAATTTATTAATCTTAAAAGTTAATTTTTAAAGAGTCATACTATTCTGTATGTGTATATACGTTGACGATTTCTTCATATTGATTTGCGTTTATCGGATATTTATTACTCAAGTATACATACACGAATTAATTCATATATGAATAAATGGTATGAATGCAAATTTACACCAAGCTGGCATTGCGAGCAACAATGTACAGACAGCTGTTTCGATCTTACATAGATCTCATTTAATTACGAGCAAGCTGTTCACAGTGTCTTACGTACAAATGCCTATGAGAGATTTCCAGAGGCATCTGGCACACAAACACGACAACGCAAGGTAATGTTGAACCCTCCGCAGTACAACTACTAATTGGGCAACTGTAGATATACGTGCATTCAATAAACACGCCTAGTGGTGGCGGTACCTATTACAATAAAATGCAACAAAGTAATTTTTGAAGAATAAGCTCTCGCACTATTAAATCACTCAAGTATACATACACGAATTAATTCGTCTATGAATAAATTGTATAATTTGTATGAATGCACATCTACTCCAAGCTGGCACTGCGAACAAAAACGTGCAGACAGCTGTTTCGGTTTTACATTAGATCTCATCATTGTACGAGGTACTTGGACTACCTGCATATATAGCCGATATACGTACAAATGCCTCTGCAGTACAACTACTAATGGGGGCAACTGTGTTGGTGTAGATGTGCATTCATATCATCATAGTATGAGCGCTTATTCTGGAAGAATTACTTTGTTGCATTTTAATGATACTTACGTAAGTTAATAGGTTTGTAAAGTTTAAAATTCTGTATTATTTTACCTTTTCCATACAAAGAAAAATATTTCAATAAAGAGAAAGTTAGTACTGCACTTCAGGGAAAATATCTGTGTTTTTTGTATGAGTACATAGGGTCAATACACAATGTATAATATTTAGTAGTAAGGGATACATCAGGTTGCTTAATACATTTTCTAAAATATTAATGGATTGTACATATATCGAAGCTATTGCACGGAATCCTCTACGAGAATGATATATAATTGAAATAAGAATTTTAACAATTTTATGTATATAAATAACCACAACAAACGTATATATGCCACAAAATATTAATTCAATTCAATAGGGGACCCTAAAATGAATAATTCTGCCCCTAAGAAATAATGCAAAGACAATAGTATTAAGCAGTCAACATTATTTCGGACGGGTTTCAAGATCAAATCAATAATGGACTGTAACAAACAACAAAGAAACAAATACTTGTTAGGGTACTTTGAGGTGTTTAATGCTTTTGAACTTCATAAATTTTATATTCCTTACTTACACAAGTTTGCGAAGGAAGGTACCGGTGCGAAAATTATAATGACTGTAGGAGAGGGTTTAATGATATTAAATGATGAATGCGAGAACTTGTACTCGTCTAGAGCAGCAGGTTATAACAAAGATATCACATTTTACTGGCCGCAAAGTTAATTCATTACAACCTGAATTTTGTCAGAAACATTTTTCAATCGAGAGGAACCATAGGGACACATAAAATAGATCTTCAAGTGACAAACAGTAGCCTCAAAGATTACCGAAGTTACTATATGTATTTTTGTAGCGAATGCACATCCAGTATTTTGCAAATAAATCACATCTAAAAACGAAAACCATCTTATTTTTCATATGTTTGGTCGCGTATACATATTTATTTTTCTTAAGACATTGTTTGTTAAGTTGGGTTAGCTTTGACATATAATTACATATATAACATACACAATTAAAATACAGATATTAACGTTTCGATTATTTATTGATTTCGTCTTTTTCAAACTCTCTATATATACTTGTTGAAAAATAATAAGCCTATAGGGGAAATGTGGATAAAACGGCATACTTTGATAAAACGGTACGGGTCCATTTTCTTCAAAACCATATATATTTCCGAACTACTAGTGCCATCTCTTTGTGAGGAATTGCATTAAAATTGCACTACCCCAAAGTTAGGAGCGATTAGAGGCCGGTAATGTAGATTATGACTAAAAATTTACTTTAGCGTTTGTCCAAACTTTTAACAACAGTGTGAAGTTCGGAGTATTCTTCAGGTAAGGTGTTTTGTATTTTCATAATATTTGTTATAGGCGTATTCAGTGTCTTTTGAAGATTATTATGCATAATTTAGATGATATCATTTTTTACGTATTATTGCAATTTTCATTTAAATAGCAAATAGGTTAGGTTTATGATAAAATGGCATACATTGCGCTCGGATAAAATGGCACTATGCCTTTTTACCATAGTACAATGATAGAAAAATGTTTACTAACACAGTTCGTTCATTTAGAATGTGTCCCAAGTATGAAAGAAAAACAAATCGTCAGTCGTGGTCGGAGGAGAGTATGAGGCTTGCGATAAAGGCTGTCCAGACTAAACAAATGGGTTGGCGTCGTGCTTCGCAACAATTTGGAGATCCTCATACAACCCTGAGGAGACATGCTGCAAGTAAAAACAAGAAGATAGATAAGGGAGCCAAAGGTCTGGGTCGTTACTCAACAACGTTTACTGAAGAAGTAGAAAAAGAAATAGTGGCTCTGATCCAAGAACAGGAAGTAATGTTTTACGGTATCACACTTAACGAACTAAGACGGTTGGCTCACGACTATGCAGAAGCAAATAAGATCAGCCACAGATTTTCTCATAGCGAAAAAATGGCAGGAGGGGAATGGGTGAGAGGATTTCGTCAACGCAATCCAGAAATCAGCTTATGCTCTCCAGAGCCAATTCATAATATTTTAGCAAGGGCTGCAGGATTTAAAAGACACCAAGTTGGATGGTTTTTTGATCAATTGCAAGAACTTGTGGCAACACATAAGATCGAACCTTCAAGAATGTATAATATGGACGAGTCAGCGTTATCTACGGTTCAGAAACCAAGGAACTTAGTGGCAACCAAGGGCCGCAAGCAAGTTGGTGCCATCACCAGCGCTGAACGAGGAATTCACAGTACTATGGTATGTTGCATTAGTGCCGCAGGTGGTTACATTTCACCAGTTTAAATTTTCTCTAGAAAAAAGTGGAAACCGGAATTAATTGATGGCGCACCACCTACATAGTGATTCAGGACTTATGGTAGGACGGATATTTTTAAAATGGTTAAAACATTTTGCAAAATATGCTAATGCTTCAATTGACAATAAAGTTCTCTTAATTGTGGACGGTCATGGAAGTCATAAATACTTAGAAGCACTGCATTTCGCAAAACAGAACGGAATAATTTTACTTTGCCTACCTGTCCATTGCACCCATAAGATTCAGCCTTTAGATGTTGCACTTCTTGGTCCGTTGACGACATATTTTAATGAAGAGATAACCAAATGGCTTCGCAATAATCCTGGCCGCATTGTAATGCAATTTCAAGTAGCTCGACTTTTTGGTTTAGCCTATAGAAGGGCAGCAACAATAGGAAACGCGACTAAAGGGTTCCAAACCACTGGAATTTATCCAGTAAATCCAGGTATATACTCAGATGACTGTTTTGCCCCTTCCACTGTATTTATCAAAGAAACAAATGAGAACATTAGAAGTTCATCAAGTATTGATACTCGTGCAGATGTTGCAACCACCAGTTATGAACCTAATACATCTTTAAGGAACATACTGCCTTTTCCGAAGAAAATTACAATAGACAATTGCAAAAGAAGAAATAAAACACAAACACAAAGAGAACGATAAACGTGACTTAGAGAGAAAAAGGCAACAGCCAGTTGCTGCAAAAAGTGTTCAAAGAAAAGTATTGCAAGACAGTGACACGGATGAAGACGAAACAATTAGAGGCCCATATGAAGAAGTAGAAGACGATAATGACGAAGCGTGCATTTATTGCAATGAACTTTATTCTCTTTCAAAAGGTGGCGAACAATGGATTCGTTGCCAGAGCTGCGTAAGATGGTGTCACATCCTATGCGCTGATGTATCTGCAAAATGTAAGAGTCTCGTGTGTGAATTATGTGTTTAAATTAAAGTGTAACGTACCTATTATTTATTATTATTTTCTTTTGCAATGATGCCGTTTTATCCAAGCATGTATGGATAAAATGGTACATTGTAATATATATATTTTTTGCAAAAAGTATGTTGCTTTTCACTGTTTTTTATTATTGTTTACAGTAATATACCAACACTTTAAATTTCTATGGAGTAGTATTATTAATGATTTCTATAAACAATGAACTAAGTTACTGAATTTTTTTTGGAAAGTATGCCGTTTTATCCGCACTCCCCTAAACTGGCTTTGTTTGTGACATAAAAACACTCACAATTCTTCTTCTTTTGTGTAATTCAAATGTTACTCACTCACTACAAGTTCTACTTTAACACATGTCATTTACTTAATTCGTGTGTATATGTCAAAATTCTAAATCATTTTGATTTTAATCATAAGTAACATTACAATTACTATCGTTTTCCTGTTTCCTGTATGTACATTTACACGCGCTCATCTTAAGGGGAAACTGCCGATTACCGAAATCAAGAGGTTAGAAATTCAAGTTTTTCTCCGTTATTTTTGAAGCGATTTTATTTAGACAAAAACCAACAAATATTTTAAGGTTTTTCCGAAGTACCTAAAGAATTAGATTTTATAAAACTTATTAAAATATTTATAAATGGAGTCTAGAAAGTGACTCAAGTTTACCATATGTTTTCTATATTATTTTTCCACAAATGAAAAAAAAAAATGAGGTGTGGCCACCACACGACTTTCTTATACGTATGAAAGTGTTACTTCCGGTCCGAATTTTGAAATTTCATTTATACAAAAAATATTCCAAATCCAACTCTAAATACTTTTGTGCTCTTCATAAATATATACAGAATGCATAATTTACGACATATTTGCAAAAAATCGCTATTCGATAAGAGTAAAAGTGGTACTTCCGGTCTGAATTTTGAAATTTTTTTTATGCAAAAGATATTTAAAAGTATGTTCTAAATACTTTTATACTCGTAATGTACCTGCCTAGAAAGCATGACTTGCGAGATATTCGCAAAAAACTGATTTTCGATAAGAGTAAAAGACCTACTTCCGGTAGGAATATCGAAAAACTTTATTAAAACAATTTTTCTCAAATTTAATTTTGAGTACATTTGAATTCTTTATAAATTTGTTTAAACTTAGTAATTGACGAAATATTTGCAAAATTCGATTTTTACACTGAAGTAAACTACTACTTCCGGTCGGCCGATTTTGCTCAAAATCTAATCAGTTCTCAAGAGGGAGATTATATTCGTAAATACAAAATTTGGAATTGATATCTACAGCGGTTTGACCGCTATCGTGGTCACACACACACAGACAGACAGACACACACACACACACAGACAGACAGACACACAGACATTTTTTAAAAACCACTTTTTTGGTATCAGGGGACCTCAAAATCTCGAGGTCGAAAATTTTCATCATCACAATACTTCCTTATACTACGTATAAGAAAGTAAAACGTCCTTTAGGTAGCTTCAATGAATCTTATTGTAAACGTACAACCTTAATTCAACTTAATTTACAAATAGTTATTGAGAAAAACTTGAATTACAAACGTATGTTTGTAAGTGCAATAGCTCGGTATCCTAATGCAGATTTAGTCGTTATCCGCAATTGCTTTATGTACTTGCAAGCAAAGTATGAGCAGAAATGTAGTGGGAATATTGTTTTGACTCCATATTTTATAACAGTCCCACAGTAGGTCTCAATAAAAGTAATGCTCATATGTATAATATTATACAGTGTGATTTTGTTTCTGATCTAGTACTCAATGACTTTGTCGATTCTAATATAAAATACAGGATGTTTCAAATAATTTTTGTCTATTCACTTGCAAAATTAAAAAACCGCTTTAGAGAAAGAGATGTTTTTAAATTCAAAAAACACTTTAAACGAGATTGGATGATGATTTAGGTAATGAGAACAACTTGATGAATGAAGGATAAAGCAGACTAAAAAGTGCCATTGATTAGTTTAAATTTAATCAATATTTTTTTTAATGTAATTAACTCGAGTGCTTCTGTATCATTGTTATCACATTCAAACTAGTTTCGCAGTTCGATTCTTTGTTCGTTTATCACATACAAATTTCATTGCCACAAGACAATAGTTCCAAATGCTTGAAACGTATTACAGAATTAGGACTACCTGCGATTGGATTGTAGTTATTACTTTCTGCTAATTCCACATTCTGGGTATTTTCTCCAGAACCAACGAATTTTACACTATTTTGTTATCTCTTGTTTTCGGACTGAAGCTCAGCATTTGAACATATATGTAAACAGCTAGGTTGTGAAGTTACATTAATGTTTTCTGCTATTTCTGCAGAAGCCCCATAGTCTTCTCGTATATTTTTTATTTTTCGTCCCATACTTTTCCTTCGGGAATGTGCTCTTAGTCTTGTCTCAGCTGACTTTGTAACTCTTCATAAGAATGTTATTGCTGCCAACTAAAATAAACCAACAACGTGTCAAAGTTGGTAAGAAGCTCGGGAGCCGCATGTGAATAATTTGGTAAATAAAAAAGTGAATTAGCTTTTGTACAATCTTTACATGTTTACGGCATTTTGCGGTAGGTATACCGATTTGTGGTTATAGTCTATTCCACCTAGGAATCAAAGTAAGGACTCTTATGGAGTATAGCCCTCCTTTGCTATTTTGTAATGATTCGTATATAGCTATCCTTATTTGGTACATAGAACATTGTCAAGTTGCTTGACGTAATCAGGATATGTGATGAATAATATAAAAATATGAAGAATATTTGAACATAACCACTAATGTCAATGTGACAATCAGCCATTAGCGCCATTACTGTAATTATAAAATTTACGTAATATAGGTCGATTACCCAAACACGCGATACACGTCATATGAAACGTCACTGTGATGTCATAACAGTGTTGACAAATAACGTTGCCTTGAGCAAGCTGTACTTTGAAAATAATCTGTGGTTAGGACTAGGTTGACATTTTAAAATATTAGCAAATACTATTAATATGTTTTAAATTATTCGAATATGTCTACAAAAAATATAAACAAATTCTAAATACATGTGAGTTTATTGATTTTAGACTACATTCACAAAAATAATATACACAAAATCTATATATTATTATACATATTAGTGATTAAAAAACTCGTAACATTGCGATAAGCATATGATAAAAAGAAAATAATATTAAGTTGAAATGCTAGTTTTCTTCATCCTTTAACACTGTCTTCTGAATCGGAATCATTTACATTATTTATAAAAGGTAATATATCTCAAAACCTACTTCTCTATCCCACCATCTTTGAATTTCAGTTTCACAGTTGTTAACGCTATTTGCCCAAATGTCTGGGGTTACTTGTGTTAATGCCTCTTTCCACAGTTTTATGCATTCGTCCACTTTTCTACCATATTTTCCAATGTGATTGTTATAGTATGTTTTTGTTATTCCCCACACTAGTTCTATGGGGTTAAATATACAATTAAGGCCATATTACAATTATGAGTTGATTTGTGTTTGCATTGGTTGCACATTTTTTGTATCCAGAATTTATAAATAGTTCGGTTCCAAAATTCTATTACTTAGAATATCTGTAAATTTCAGGTCACTTACAGTTTCTCCTAGAAATTATATCTATCGCATTAGTTAATTTGGATCCACCAACAGTTCCCTAATAAAACTAATTTCTAGTATACATTTTGTTATATTATACCGATAAAATTATGTCAACTTTCTTCATCCGAAACTTGAATACATCGCAACACATATAAAACGCAAAAACAACAAAGATTTTAATAAATATAACACAAAAATATATGATATTCAACAGTTATCTTGTCAGAACGTAATTCCACATACTTCCTATTTAATCTCTAATACCAAATTTTAAATGAAAGACAATATTTGTCGACTATACCGTTTAAATGTATACGCCTACTTAGCATATCTGCTTCTTAATATGTTAAATAATGAAGCTGATATGTATATATCTATACAAAGAAGTTATAAACAATGGGTATTATGCTATTACATATACTAAACATTGTTAAAGTGATGAATGGAATTAGTTCAGAATGGCTTCTCGAAGTAAACTTTATATACATTTTAGGAAAGTTGTCAGGCATGTAGGTGATTAAAAACTAACCAGCTTTGATTTATATAATTTAGTTAACAATAGTAATAATTATATGTCATGTGTAGTTGCAAAACTTTAAAGAACTGCTATGGTTCACATTCGTTATTTGAATTATAATGACATCTAACATGGACAAATAAAGAAGCGATTTTATTATCTAGAAATCGTTGGTCAACCCTAAAAGAAATTGCCTAATTAAATAGTACATAATTTATAACTTTCAGCTTCTTCTGTAGACAATATCATCAATTATGTTCAATTACCTTGAAGGTGAAGAACTGATACACATAATAATATTGTATAAAATTTATATATTTAGTGCTCACGTTGTTTTTGGTACCCTTTTTTTCAATCATTGCTATCATGTGCCAATCTTCTAGTCTCGCTCCACTAAATCTCCTGATTGTCCACCTTTTTCCGTACTTGTTCCTCATGTTTTATTCGTGGTCGTCCTTGCTTGTTCTTTCCATGTACTCTGGTTTCATAGACTTTTTATTAGTCTAATTTCATCCATCTTATATGTACGTGAATCAGCGAAAACAGTTGCCTATCTCCGATCACCAAATCTATTTTCTTTAATTCGGCCAATACCGGCTCATTTCTTACTCGATCTCTTCTACTAATTCCTTTGATTCATCTCAGGAATCTAGCAAGATCCACTGTTATATGTTTTTGTTGTCCTCAGTCACTCTCTGGTATACCGGTGCTTTTATTTCTTGTGGTATGTCCTTCTTAACAAAAATTTTTTTTTCAGGGATTTTTGTTGTGTTGTATAGGTATGTTATCCACTTGGTATTTGATTAATCATCGATTTTATTCACAGCAGATATTTCGGTAACAGTTTTCCTTATCACATGTATGTCTCAATAACAAAAGGCAAAAGTGTATTACTAAACTTCTTCAGTTACTACAAAAAGTAGCCACGACATTTTATATCTACGACAATCGATATGACAGCGTAACTGGTTGTATCTCATCCTTCCTAGTTATTGTTGTAAATTGTTAGCTTACAATAGTTTCTAAAAATACAAATATGTTGTAAAGATTTGAACGTATTGAAAATGGATTGATACGAATTAATCCTTATGTATCTCTATGTTGGTACATTTTTTGTACATAATATTTGAGAAAGTGACTGTAACTGAATTAATTATTATATGGTGTTGTGTACTGTATTATATAGCAATAAATTGTAATAATTACTATATCCCCTGTTAGGTATATAATTAATTGCAAAGAATGAGTGTTAATAAATAAAGCTTGACTTATATCAGTTCTTATCTTCTTGTATATGAAGGTCTATTTAAATCTCCTTCATACGAAAAACACATTTTAAAAAATTTAATAACATCGATATTACTAGTAACACATATTGCAACACAGCACATTGTAGACATAATATACTTTCCTAAGAAGCATTTCCAAAAGAAACAAAACAGGTGAAAACATGTTTATTTTTGACATCCAAGTAAACTAATATCAATTGAATTAATATCTACGTTATTCTAGAATAGTGATACTTAAAAGTGGATCAATACATACATTGCACACAGAGATTATATAGCATGGCTATAGGCGATCATCATATTGATTTCATTTTGACAGGATCTTGGACAACTCTAATCCAAATAATGTCAAATGTTCAAACATAGTCATAAATAACCAATTCGTCAAAACCGTATGTCAGAGAATTTGATACCAACGTTAGAATAAGGAGTTATAAATGATATAAGTCGTCTGCTTTTTAAATTAGACTGTAGGTAAAGATTTCTGTATATAAGTTTACCTTAGTTGGTAATTAGCATAAGTATTTTTGTACTTGTTAAGTTGTGTAATTGAATGTCTACTGATGATAACAAAGAAGGTATCGATATGAGTATCCGATGATGATGTCAATTTACTCCTAGAGGTGTTCACTATTGATTATTATTTTATGTATAAATCAAATATATCTCCAATATTTTTAATTTTTGCTTTCGATAATGTAAGGGGATTTTTAAAGGTAGGATTATCTAACAGCTTAAAATTACGTTTGAAGTAAAATAAGTATGTCCACGCTTGAAATATATAAAAAAAAATCTCAATTCAAAAGCACATAAACGAAATACTATGCGTGTATATGCTTCTATATTAATATTAAAACAATCTGATTGAACCGACAATGGTTCAACTCACACATTTTCTGAACCATTCTACAAAATTATAAATTATGACTTTCCAGAAAGCGGTCCATGTAGTATAAAATATTTCAAGACGAAGCTTCTAAAACTTCAAAATGTATTTTTGAAAGGTTGAACTATTATATGCCTTTTTTTGCTTTTGCCACGACATAACACTATAAATGTATCCTCTATTTGTCATCATATTTTGGGCTGATAGAAACCTCAGTAGTAATCCAAGTATTTTTCCAAGCACTTGATTTATAATTGTAGATAGGTACATCATTCATAGTAAATGTTCAACATGTATTGTCCTTAATTCTCTTATTCGTTCACACAGAATGCGCTTGAATTGTAAATACAGTTGATTTTTTCTCAAACACGAGGAATTACATAAAACATTTCAATTTATTTGTAACATAAAAACGGAATATAAGTAGGAGTGGCTATAATGTAAAGGAAACCGGGTGTGATAGATGACCCTTATATGTAAGGATGAGATTCTAAGCGTTTACAAAAACAAATTTCATCAACCCACAGATGTTTGTGTGAACTAATAAATGCGTCTATGTAAAATGACATATTCGCTGAGAAAAATAAAGCACCATGCATTTTTTGCGGCAATCTGACTGTGACAGAGATAAATCTTGAACGTAATTTACTGAATGATTTATACCTACCTTCATTAAACCAAAGATTAACCACAAGCCAAATAAATAGATATGGTAGATTAATCTACTAACTACATTAACCGTGAACTAGGTTTTCATTGTGGGCGAATTATTAAATACGAGGAAACGACATATAACGTAGGATATAACTTTACTAAAAAATTCGGGTTTTAAATGACAGATTATTCTATGTTGTCCTTTTGTATGTGCCTATATCATACAGGGTGAAGAAAAATGTTTATTTGTAGAATTGATTGTAAACCGTTAACACTATAATGATTTATAATAGGGAATTAAATTCTCATGTGAAATACTACGTATCGGTTTCCGGATTACAATTTTAAAAAAACCTTTCATACTTCTCTTATTATAAGATACCATGAAAGAGTATGAGTGAGGCCTATAGTAACCCACGATTAAAGCAGAAAATATTTGTGGTTTAAATGAAAATATTATTATTTCCCAATGTGAAAGATAATATAAAAATCTATGTTTCTTTCTATTATTCATACAATTAATTAACAAAATTTTCGTAAATAACAGGTGGTTAGTTGCCAGAGGTTAGTGCTCTAATATCACGAATTATGCCAGGAATTCCACAGTCACTTTTCCGAAGCGTAGGAACTGCGAATGAGAAAAAATATTATTAAGATGTATTTAATTTACTGAAATAGAGCAACAAAATACGTTCTGACATAACAAAAAATAATATACACGTTTACACTGATATAATACACTTATAAATAGGATTTTATCAATACTGTATGTAGGACACAATGTATTAAATTAAAAACAAGATTAATAATTAGATTAAAAAGAAGATTTAATATTAGAAATTGACACTCTAAGCTCTTTTCTATATTTAGCTGAAATCTATATTTTGTCTTCATAGCAGCCACCGAAAAAAATCCGATTTCACTAAGGCAGGGTGTTGAAAATGGAATAGTGTAGCTTTCAGTGCAGAAAACTCATCATCGAATCCTGCTCAAAATTCAAAGTGTGATTTATTACTAAATTGTCTTTTGATCTTGCCGTGAAGTCTATAAAGATTCTTCTTCGGCAGTTGAAAGACCTTCGAGAGTATTTTGAAATGGGTCCCTAACCCACTCGTAACTTGGTATCAAGTTGAAGTCCGCAAGAAAAACTTTTAAAAATTATTTGCCAACATAGTTAAATGATATTCAATGGTTACGAAAACAACTTCCACATGTTGTTCTTCAGCCTTGTAAGTTTTAACAAATTCATCCACATTTGCAGACATTTCTAGGTTTCTTTCACTTTAAATTTCTTCTCCACAATTCCAGTTTTCTACAAAAAGAATTAACTCGTATCCGACATATTGCTGTGGATGCAATATTTAATATAAATAATAAATATATTTGGAATGGAAATATAACATTGCCCCACGTTGGCTTGAGCCATAAAAATTATATGCTGTGATGCCTACTTATATAATTGATACAAATGATGTAACACTTTCATATTCGATTTGTTCATAACAGCATAAATTATTAGATTTTATTCGTGAATTCATACAGTGATTTACTTCTTGATTTCTGGTCTTTCTCTTATTTAGTATATTTTGGGATAAAGTGAGGAAATTAAACACAATATCTATGTTTTATACTAACATCAGATATATTTTGTATTATAGTTATTAACAACATCTACATCTTATAAAAACTTTGTTCATAATTGAAATTATCTATACTCCTTTTTGTATTGTAATATGTGTCAGATATTTATATATAATGATGTTTAAATGGATGTTCACTATGTTCTTTTGATTTTGAAAGAATGATTCTTGTAAAAATTATTAATACGATGCCGTCACTATTTTACCAAAATAAACATTCACACTAGTGCTTTAGTAATCTAGAGTCTTGTTAGTCAAATGTTCTGAAATTGCTTCACACTAACTGCTAGCCGCAAATATTTTCACATAGCACTTCTAGCCATTTAGTGTTTACCCATCAAAAACATCCTCGCATGTTCGTATTAAGTTGTTTGAAATTTTATTAAATGATTATTCAATACTTAATAATCCCCAACAATCTACTTAAGGCAAATATTCGCACATAGTACCTTTGTAGCATGTCCAACATCATTAAATACATTTATAATTGAAAATGACTATACGAAATATTTAAAACAGAGTGAACATTCATTTGATATTATATAAATTAAAATATTTTCATATTATAACTCACTTCATTCGATCGTAGAATTGATCAAACTCCATCTTATTAATGTCTTCCATTTTATTTTTAAAACGATGAAAAGATTAATTAAACGAATTTATTTGAAAAGAAATACTTAACTAAAATCTTCTATTTCTGAATACAAATTTAGAAATAATACCTAAATAACTAACGAAAAAATGAGAAAATTTTGTATGCTTACGCTTACGTTTATTGCAATAGATTTCAGTAAAAAAACGAAGTAATTTTAGTTACTTAGTGTAGCTTTAGCGTTAGAATACACTTAAATTAAATAGAAACTAATATTAAAATTACAACATGATTTGAGTGAAAATTATTGCAGTGGGGGCGATGAAAATTTTGATTAAAAATTGGGTCACAAACACTAAAAGGTTATGAAGGCTTGTCCTAAGGTCTTCCAATATAAAAAGACCATGAGTATATTTGGCTTTTTATATTCCATTTGCAGAGGATTTCTTAGTTTTATATCGACAATTCAATTTGACGCTAATTGACAATGCATTTTCGCCTAAATATAAGATAAGAGATGTACGTCATAGATATTTATGCTTTGTATTAGAATGCCATGCTTTAGCAATATCTCTTGTGGACAAACGTTTTAGCATGAATCGGTATTCTCTTTAAAAATTATTGAGCTTGCACAATTATTATGTTGATTCCTCTTTTCTTGTAATTAAAAGTATAGAGCAAGAAATTATTACTTATCATTTACGTAGTGTTAGTGCTATTGTGTAGGTGTTATGAAAGTTAAAAGTCTTATTTATCTGATTTTCAACCAATAATAGGTATACACTCGGATTCAAGAAAGATGATCCCTGCGTCACTACTACATAATTCTATCAAAGAATTATGTCTATATCCGAATAAGAAATAGTATCAACTAAAATCAACTTGTATAACATGGATAGCATAAGCGAATGCATGTGTTTTCAGTGTTATGCAAGCACGACATACGTTTCATAGAATTTATTTGAGCAACACAAAGACGGAGTGATTGCATGCGCTGTATTATTTCATACACTTCAGTTTAGCGTTTTGGCTTTGACATTAACGCTTTGACATTTCTAGTAGTTTGATCGTTTGATTTCGTTTCACAATTTGTTTGTTGTTTCAATCTTTATTAAATCAGAATGTCACGACGCGGTAAAACATTACGGTCACAAGCTCAAGGACTCGTTTTAAATTTATTAGAATATTTCGAGCAAGAGAAGGTTAATGGTGGTCCTCTAATATCCCTTACATCTGTACACCAGGTAAACATTGTGAGATTTAACATTTTACAAATTCTAATGAATATCTTTAAGCGAGTAGCAGATGCATTGAAGGTAGGAGTAGCTTCAGTAAAACGTATTAAAGCCCGATCACTAAATAGTCCTGTTCTATCTAGTCCAGGGAAGAAAAGGCCCCATATAAAAGCTAAAACAGACCATTTGGCAGAAAGCTCTAAAATGAGGATCCGAAATACATTATACACAATGTATTTACAGAGTAAGACCTTAAAAATGTTGAGTATTGAAGTAATATCTTTAATTTTAGAAAAGCATGTTACAGTATAAACTTTAAATGCAGAAATTGCTGAAAACCATATTTTATTGAGTAGAAGCAGTTTAAATCGTGTACTGAAGAATTATTTAAAAAACATAAATTCTCCTTTTCAGAGAGAAGTGATATTTCTCGATGAGGCTTGGATATTCTCCAAGGGAAATCCGAGCCGGTCTTGGCAGGACGATAATGTACAGTGTTCGTAAACCTGAAGGTTATGATGGCAAGCGTCATATTGTAGTACATGCTGGTTCAAAGTCAGGCTTTGTGGCAAGTGCTTCACTAGTGTTTGCATCCAAGTCACATTTCAGTTGTTACGGTTGTATTTAATTCATCTAATCTGTTTATATATTTTTCTATTCCGGTGCTATAAAGTTTACTTTACGACACCCGTTTTGGTTGCATAAAGTATTACTTTATCGCACGCTAATTTTATTTTTTTGAAGTTGGTAACAAAAAAAATGGAACCAAATCGTATTTAAATGTCAAAATATAAGTCTTTAAAGTGACAAAAATGTGCAATAAAATTGTACAAAGAATAAAAAGCACACATGCTAACATTTCACTTAGGTACTAATTAGCAATATAAATTGTTAAGCAGAGTTGGATGATAAGTTTTCGGATGCTACTATTGACATTTACTTACCATGTTGAATAGTACAACTGTTATAAAAGTTTGTTTTGATAAATATGTAGAGAGTTTGTGGACGAAAGATTTTGTAAATTGTCTTCTGCTATTTTGCGAATCTCTGGGGGCGTACAGTTATTTATTTCGTCCTTTTTGTTGATAATTTGAAATAATTTATTGTATAAATCAGTCTGAATTTTAAACACAATTACATATAGCACCACCGATATTCAAATATTTAAAACGTTCTACTTAAAAATCAGAGTAACCAACTTCAAAAAAGCAAAAATTCTAAAATATTCGAACAAAACATGTCTCTTATTTTAAGCTTTTTTGAACTTTTAATAACCGAAATAGAAAAAATAGTATAAAATACACGTTTCATAAGACATTTTGCGCACTTGTTCTTTAGAAAACTCGCCTAGCGGCTCGTTTTCTAAACTTGAACGCGTGCGCAAAAATCGTGTCTTATGAAACTTGTATTTTAATATACTATTTTTAAAAGTGTAGCTCGACAAGTGTTTACTCTCTGCTTCATATTTTGAAAATGGATATTCCATATATTTTATACATAAACAGTAAAATCCACCTCTTATATTTATAGGATGTACCTTCATTTCATGTAAAACATGTATACAATTTCGGTCGCATTTATTTGATGTAAATAAATTGTATTTATTGTTTGTTTTGTACCCACGTTATTTCTCAATAAAGTTCTATTATCATTTGTATTTTGGCATATGTTAAATTTAGTGCATTAAAAGACTATTGAGTTTATATTACATATTTTTAATAAACGATAAAGGCGATTATCTAACGTAGTTATCTAATTATACATAACCTAAAATTAGATCGATCAATCTAACCGGAAAACGTAGGATGTCATCATTATAATTTCCATGTTCATTTTATAGTTTACAGTACTTATCATGATGGCGAAGTATTGATTTGAATCATACGATATTAAAAAATGACGCAGGGATCATCTTTCTTGAATCCGACTATATGTATATTAATAAATAGTTTGAAAGATATCTATAAGTCTAGAAAGAAGAAGAATGATTTAACATATTATATTAACATTAAAACAATAGTGGAAATTCAATCTTGTATTGTAAAGATTATTTAAATAAAAGTAAACATAATTAAATTATACATAGGGGACAATCCAATATACTCATACTCTACTAAATTTTATTTTAGCATAGCTTATGCTAGAAAATCATATCTAAGAAATACCTAACTAGAATTATTAATAAATTTATTATGCCAATCCATGTCTCATGTTTTACTGTAAAATAATGGTAATATGGTATATATGATATACGTACTCCAAAAATGAAGTACAATATTATCTGGAAGCTTGAGCTTTGTTTTAACATTATAATTGAGCTTTCTGTCTAAATAGAGTTCAGTATGTACTATGTAGGCGACCATTTTGACATTTGTTGTTATTGTTCTTTTTTTTTCGATTGAAATCAAATTTGCGACATAGATTTGTGATGTAATGAAAAAAAAATCACTTAGTGTTTCGGAAATAGTGCCAAACAAGTATGTTACACAAATTTACATATGTCCCTGTCAAGATTTTACAGAAACATTAGCATCCTATCTATCACCGTATATGAAATGCTACCTGCAATCGTTTCTAGCAAGAAAAAGTTGGGGAGCAATTTCCAAAGGTAAGGGTGATGGTATAAGATTGTGGTCACCAATTATTTTTCCTATACGTTCGTTTCAATCAAAACATTGCCAAATTTTACGGTCCAGAAAACTTAAGCTTCCCCCAACTCCTTCCACTATGTTACCAACTACACTACCAACCTAGGCTACTTGCTTTGTAAATGTAAAAGATTTTTTTTTAAATCAGTTGTTAACTTACGTTCAAAACACAATGGATACCATTGAAATGACGTGCATAAATATCAAAACAAGTTTTTATTACAATATTTATAATACCAGAAAATCAATGGTGTAAATCATTACTGTCACAAACTGACTTAAGGTGTGGAAAATGTGAACGTTTTCCGCTAATATCTTCGGAAAAGAGGTCAACCGTTTTTGAAAAGAAATTTGCACATAAGTTTACTTTTGCCTTGTAGATTCAGGTGTCTAAAGAGACCAGTCAAAAATGCAATAGCCACGTTTTATTCAACGTCAAGGAGTAAGCCTAAATGTTCACTTGCTAGTCTTTGATCACTGAAAGAAACTCTTTGATGTCCTCCAATACTGCAAAAAGTCTTTCAAGCAGCTAGGCTTTACTTGACCATCTCACATTGTTGTAGAGAAGCAAGTCGTCAAACAGAAATTATTTAAGTTGAGGGTGCTTAGGATATGATTTTACTCGTATAATGTTAATTACGAGCATCACATTGCAATAAAAATTTTCGTTAAAAGCTGAAAATTTATCCGGAAAAAAGAAAGCTATTGTGTAATTATAAGTGAAAAAACGGATAATTAAGAGTATACATCATATGCAATGATAATAGTAGAGAAGCGTCTGCATTGTATCGAAAATTATATCCACAAGGGGTACAGCCACATCCTCGCACTTTCTCAAGAATTGTACGTAATTTACGAAGAAGCGGAAGGTTTAGTGCTAACATGCAAATACCAAGAGAAATGAACGTGCAACAAATGATGCAGGTATTATGGTATTGGCATATTTTAGAGCACATTCAAGAAGTTCAATATGTGAAGTTCGTTGATTTTATGACATAACGAGAAAACGCAAGTTGTTGTCAGGCCAACCAAAGGTAAACAACTTTTTTGCCGAAATAAAAGTTAAAGTAAACTTTTATGGCTCTCAAAGTGACCAATCAATTCCGACATATGTGTTTTTTACACATGCATCAAATTATCACTTATAATTACACGAGAGCTTTCCTTTTCCCGGATAAATTTTCAGCTTTTAACCCTGCAGAACTCGCGCCTATGAGCATTTCGCTCACACTTAAGCCAGAATGGCTGTATTTTTAAAGAAGATTGATATATAGAAACGAGACGCCCTCTAGCTGAGTTTATGTATCACATCTGCTTATAAATGCAAGCTAAACACCAATTAGTCGTCTGTAGTAATTTCTAGGAAGAACTTGTCAATCACTTGCAGACTGCGTGAGCATTTCTCTCACGGCGCTAGTTCCGGCATTGGTGTTTTGTTTTGCCTATTGAGCGTTTCTCTCACTACGCGAGTTATAGCGTTGACGTGTTTCTCTAACATTTTTTATGAAGGTATTGCATTTATTAGCATTTAGTCTGTGCTAAATGTTTTATATTAGTGAAAATGACATACTTATATGACGTTGATATTTTTTTAGTATAATGGCAATGAATAGAAGTCAGAAAATTGTCGAATTAGCAAGACAAAAATATGCAGAACTAAATCCACAACCAACATGGATGACTACTCAACCAACCCTTGACCAGCAATCGGAAAATTTATTTGATGATGGAGATTATTATGAAGTGGAGAGTGAGTGTGCTAGTGAACACAGTGACCATAATACAGACACAGAAGAATCAGATCGTGATGACGAAAATGATCATATTATGTTAGTTGACACGGAGCCTCAATTTGACGGAGAACACCATTATATTGGTAAAGATGGCACAACTCGCTGGTTGGCCCACTCGCCTTATTATAACACTCGCACTCTGAGACATAATATTGTTAGTCATTTACCCGGTGTCACCTCCATTGCAAAATATGCAAAATCAGTAAGAGAATGTTGGGAGTTATTTTTTCCGGCTGATATGATTCGACATATTGTGAACTGTACAAATATTTTTCTAAACAAGTTACGGCCAAATTATATGCGAGATAGGGATTGTCGTGCAACAAATGAGACAGAAATATATGCCCTCATTGGACTATTATATATGGCTGGGGTAAAAAAGGCTCAATATTTGAACACTCGGGAACTCTGGGCGGACGATAGCTCGGCTCCAGAATGCTGCAAGATTACAATGTCTAGAGAGAGATTTCACCTTTTATTACGAGCTCTTAGATTTGATGACATAAATGACAGAGTGGAAAGAAAGAAATATGACAACTTAGCTCCAATTCGGCAAGTATTCGAGCAATTTGTAGAGAAATGCCAAAAAAACTAAGAAGTTGGTGAATACTGCACAGTCGATGAAATGCTGGAAAATTTTCGTGGTCGCTGCAAATTCAGGCAGTACATCGCAAATAAACCAGCAAAATATGGTTTGAAGATATGGGCTTTAGTACATTCTAGAATGTTTTATACATGTAACTTAGAAGTTTATGCAGGTAAGCAGCCTGAAGGCCCATTTAAATTGCATAACGCGGCAAGTTCTGTAGTAAAACGAATAACGCAACCAATTTTGAACACAGGCAGAAACGGTACGATAGATAACTATTTCACATCTATACCGCTAGCCAAAGACATAATTCAAATGAAAACAACTATTGTCGGAACGTTAAGAAAAAATAAAAAAGAGATCCGCCTTTGATGTTGAATACTAAAATTAGACCACTAAATAGCAGCATATTTGCATTTTGCAAACCCATGGTTTTGGTTTCATACATACCGAAACCAAACAAAATTGTTTCTATGCTATCTACATTTCATGGTGATGACAAAATTGATGAGGAATCTGGATATGCTTCAAAACCGGAGATAATCACGTTTTACAATTTGACAAAAGGCGGAGTAGATGTTCTAGATGAGCTGAAGTCAACTTACTCTGTCTCTAGATTCTGCTGTAGATGGCCTCTAAGATTATTTTTCTCAATTTTGGATTTCGGCGGTATCAACTCTCAAATAATATATAAAAGTAATACGGAAATCATTCAAGACCGCAGATTATATTTGAAAGAGTTGGCTCTAGAATTGATTAAACCACATTTAATAAATCGATCTTCCCGGTGACTTCACGCAGCCGGATTCGAAAAATTTGTAACATAGAGGAATCAAAAGTTGTGCGAGAAGTTGCCTCAGGTTTTTGTGCGTTTTGTCCTAGGCGAAAAAATCGAAAAAGCAAAAAATATTGCGAGACGTGCAATAAAGTGATTTGTACAGAACATGCGAAATATGTTTGTCCTTCATGTTCCAACGTCAATAGTTCCTCAGATCAGAGTGATTAACATTTTCGAGAATATATGTAGGATTTTTTGCAATTTATTTTTGGTTACAATTTTATTATTTTTATTTTATTAGAAAATGTTACATATTTTAAGCTTTTATAAGGAAATTAAATGTTAAAAAACAATAAATATTGATTTTGATTTGAAGAATACTAAATTTATTTGCATCTTGACGTTTAATATAAAAAAATATGAAGCGTGAGAAAAATGCTCACGCGCGAGTGCTCATGTTCCACAGAATAGCGCGAGTTCTGCAGGGTTAACAAAAATTTTTGTGGTTAGGTAACTCTACGAAACAAATTGCCTGACGAAACGACGAGTCCGAAGGACGAGTCGTTTTATTGAAGAGGCAATCTGTTGAGTTCAGTTACCATTTAACAACTAAATTTGAGTTTAAAAATGGAAAATTTATTCGGAAATAAAAAGAAAGCTCGAATGTAATTCGGTAAGATAATTTACTAAATGTGTAAACAGTTATTGAAAAATTTATTACATAGTAATCATACTATTTAAAAATACAGTTCTTATACATTTTGTGAAGATTACTTACAATGATTTCGCAAATTTTGTCATAACAACACCTCATAACGAACACTATGATGATAAAGTAAACAAATTGAAGTCGGGTCAACCAAAGATAGTACGCAAAACTTAGGGTTGCGCCGACTTTGACATTTCATTTTCACAGTGAGTTCGTTAATTTTATGACATAACGAGAAAACACAAGTTGTCAGGCCAACCAAAGGTAAACAATCTTTTTGCCGATATAAAAGTTAAAGTAAACTTTGATCGCTGTCAAAACAAACAATTCCGACTTATGGGTTTTTTTACACATGCATTAAATTATCATTATTCTAATGTTTATCATAATAATAAATATAAAGAACAATGTCAATTTATTGTCCTTTCCATAGGCTAGCAATAACAACTGAGCTCATACTATGCCTCCTCGTCATTGCTTAACAGAACACGCAATGGGAGCGTGTTTAAAAAATATTTTTTTTAACTGTACATTTTGAACGCGCTGTTATTTATTATATTACACGGTAAATTAATGAAACTGATATACAATTGTAAAGAAAGATAAATGCATGTAGTTGCACAATATGTAATAATACTGTGTACGTTTCATTTAAAATATGAAATTTATTTGCTTTACGTGAATTATTTGATGTTCACTTGTTTTTCGACTTTGACATATTATAAATAAATTATTTAATAACTTTCTTATATATCCATTTCTAATCATTCATAAAATAGCTGAGATATTTGCTGTGACATACCACATTGAATATCACCGCATTTGGAATACTACCGGCAATATGTTTTTACTAAAATAATAGGGTGCAATTTGAAGAAATGGGGTTGGGGGATGAGGGCATATAGTCCGGGAGGTAGCGTTGCATTTTAGGTAGTGATTTTACGCCGATCGACTTTTGTCTTTTTCGATACGTATGGTATTACTAATAACTAAACCAAGCGTCAGCTGACGCACCCGCGGTGGGTGTAGTTGTAAGAGGCCGCGAAACGTGAAAAAAAAAAAGAATTAAATAAAGTCATAGTACGCCGGCTGGTTTTGTTTTTTATAAATAGTTGACATCATAATAAGTTGAAATAAAATCGTCAGCTGCATCGTGGAGGGGGGATTATGCGCCAGCTACGCGCATGAACTTGTATAAAAATCACTTCAAATAAAGTAATAGTACGTCGGCGGATTTATTTTTTTATAAATAGTTGACATCATACTGAGTTCAAATAAAATCGTCAGCTACATATTGGAGGGGGGATTATGCGTCAACTGCGTGCATGAACTTGTAAGAAAATAAGGTCAAATTAGGTAATAGTACGCCTGACGAAAATTAACTAGGATATTGTTTACATAATTAAAAGTAGGAAAAAAATCTGCTGTGTGTATAGTGGTGAAAAGACCTTCATCCGACGCAGTAAACAATGTTATTCGGACCCCCTTCATCAAATGTGCAGGGTGCATCTGCGTTTCATGTTGCTAGGTAGACCATAAGGGATGTACGCATCTCTTTCACATACGTGACAGTTTCGAGCGTACTCTTTAAAAGATCGGACGCAAGTGCAAATATGTTTAAAATTCTACCGTTTTGTGTATTCTGTGGCAAAAAGAAAGAATTATTATCTTTTACGGAAAAAACATTACAAATTAAATAATTAACAAAGTAAATAAAAAACAACAAAAACAACAAAAACAACAAAATTAAGTTACGACCATCAATTTTTTTTTCAAATGGAAACATATGTTTTTTATTTAATTTGTTAATTCTGCATCGAATTCTAAGTATGTTTCATGTACCATGTTCTATACCCAAACTCAACAGTTATCGAAAAATTTACAATTGAATATGCGGTTATTGATATGTTCAATTGTACATTTCTCTATAACTGTTGAGTTTGGGTATAGGACATGGTACATGAAACATACTTAGAATTCGATGTAGAATTAACAAATTAAATAAAAAAACATACATTTCCATTTGAAAAAAGAAATTGATGGTTGTCACTTATTTTTGGACCACCCTATGTACATCAACTTACCATAGCTAAAAATAAAAATCGACCTATCCGAGCGTTTTTCCATAAAACAAAACCAAAAATTTTAAATGAATTTATTCCAACCCGCGCGTCCTCCCTGTATATAAGTCACAGTATTTAGATATAGTTTTACACATATTACTTTTGTCACGATATTGTCATTCATTTGTCACTACCCCTGTTGAAATTTGTCAATACCATAGTTTAATAATTACGTCTGGGAAATTAGCAGTCAGCAGAGTGCGAGCAGGGGGGAGTACTGTCAGCTGGACCCTGAAAGATACCGTGCGTAGCTCGAATAATATTTGGTTTTACAGCGTCAGCTGATGGTCTTTCCACCACTACACACTCGGCTGATTCTTGCTTTTATACTTTTAATTATTTAAACAATCACCTAGTAAAATTTCATGCGGCGTACTATAACTTTATTTCACGTGTTTTTTTACAAGTTCATGCGAGCAGCTGACACATAATCCCCCCTCCACGATGCAGCTGACGATTTGTATTCAACTCACTATGATGTCAACTATTTATAAAAAAAAGTTTAAGCCGGCTACTTACTTAAAATTTTAATTTTTTTTACAACTTTCACGAACCCCCCCATACCCAGACCCACCGCCACTTGAGCAGCTGACGGTCGGTTGATTGATTAGTTGTAGGAGATCGACTACCGATATCAAAATCAGCCGGCTTACTATGACTTTTTCATTTGCAACGCTACCTCCCGGACTAATAGGGGCCTTGCCTTCTTTTGCACTACAAAAGGCGAATAATCAGTTTTTGTTTCACTATCGCATCTACTCAAATAACGGAGATTATTAGCTGTGTAGGAAATTCCACGCATTACTTGTTGTATACTTGTTGGTACTACCAGTCATAACGTAGACAACAAATTTTTATTTCATTTGGAATTCTAATAGAACTATAATTATCTATTGTATATAAGTATACTGTACCAAAATATAGAGAGGAAACTATAATACTTACAAGTGGAATTTTTTACACTCTATCGCATAAAGCGAAAGAAATACGAGTTTATAAATATTATTTTCTGAAACAATTGCAATTTCTCTTTCCTAAAATGAATAGTGGAGATGATACGTTTCTAAATTTGACAATACCGTTAAAATACAACTGCCAGTTAGGTATATCATCAACACCTCTAATTCTATACTGATTTTACCGTCAATATTATGTAATATATGTGCTTGTTGAGCGCATAAACATAACAAACTTTCTCTCCTTAGCTAGTAGCTTCATTGTAAACTTGAACACTTCCATAGGGAAAGTACACCCTACGGAAATATTTGTTTTTGGTTTAGGAGTTGAATGAACCATTTTCCCGGTTTTTATTTCTAACACTCTTTCAAGAATAACTGCGTCGTTAGTAGATTTTGCTCCTTCTTAAGGGTGCCGGTCCTACAAAAGACATTGGCGAAGTGTCTCGCATTAACTCGACACTTATTTTATTAGTAGGGTAGACACTGTGTCCCGGGAGATGGAATAACTATAAATTTAGGCCCAATATAAAAGTAAGTTACCTCATATAATAGTAAGTATTTTAATATTAATATGTCTTTCATTATTAATATAAATCGAAATTACATTATCCTTTACCATATAAAACGGAACTATTCCTTTTAATTTATTAATATTAAATTACTAATATAATTAAATTAATAATCTATGTGATGGATGAGTCTGCAAACACTGCACTTTTCTCAAGTCGTGGAATTAAACTGGACACGGCAGCTTTCATTCCTTTTAGCGTTGATTTTTGCTGTATACAAGTTTTACTTTTTTATACGTAGTATAAGGAAGTATTGTGATGATGAAAATTTTCGACCTTGAGATTTTTGCAGATGTCCACGTTTTGAGGTCCCCTGATACCAAAAAATGAGGTGTGGCCACCACACGACTTTCTTATACGAATGAGCGTTTCAAATTATAGAATTTTAAGAATTTTTTTTACAAAAATTATTCAAAATCCTATTCTAAGTACTTCTATTCTCTTAATAAATCTCTATAGAATACATACTTTGCAAGATATTATCAAAAAAGTGCTCCTCGCTAAGAGTAAAAGTGCTACTTCCGGTCCGAATTTTGAAATTTCATATATACAAAAAATATTGCAAATCCAGTTTTAAATACTTTTGTACTCTTGATAAATTTATATAGAATGCATAACTTACGACATATTTGCAAAAAATTGCTATTCGATAAGAGTAAAAGTGGTACTTCGGGTCTGAATCTTGAAATTTTTTTATACAAAAGATGTTGAAATTTATGTTTTAAATACTTTTATACCCGTAACGTACTTGTCTAAAAAGCATGACTTGCGAAATATTCGCAAAAAACTGATTTTCGATAAGAGTAGAAGACCTACTTTCGGTAGGAATTTCGGAAAACTTTTTAGATAAAATTATTCTCAATTTTAATTCTAAGTGTATATGAATTCTTTATAAATTTGTTTAAACTTAGTAGTTGACGAAATATTGGCAAAATTTTTTTTTTCGCTGAAGTAAACTGCTACTTCCGGTCTACCGATTTTACTGAAAAACTAATCAGATCTCAAGAGGGAGATTATACACGTAAATACAAAATTTGGAATTGATATGTACAGCGGTTTGACCGCTATCGTGGTCACAGAGAGAGAGAGAGAGAGAGAGAGAGAGAGAGAGAGAGAGAGACACACACACAGAGAGAGAGAGAGACATATTTTAAAAACCACTTTTTCGGTATCAGGGGACTTCCAAACGTGGACATCTGCAACAATCTCGAGGTCGAAAATTTTCATCATCACAATACTTCCTTATACTACGTATAAGAAAGTAAAAAATGAGGTGTGGCCACCACACGACTTTCTTATACGTATGAGCGTTTCAAACTATACAATTTTAAGAATTTTTTTATATAAAACTTATCCAAACTCCTATTCTAAGTTATTTCATTCTCTTAATAAATCGCTATAGAATGCATACTTTGCAAGATATTCGAAGAAAAGTGCTACTCGCTAAGAATAAAAGTGCTACTTCCGGTCCGAATTTTGAAATTTCATGTATACAAAAAATATTGCAAATCCAATTCTAAATACTTTTGTACTCTTAATAAATATATATAGAATGCATAATTTACGACATATTTGCAAAAAATCGTTATTCGGTAAGAGTAAAGGTGATACTTCCGGTCCGAATTTTGAAATTTTTTTTATACAAAAGATATTGGAAATTAAGTTCTAAATACCTTTATATTCGTAGCGTACCTGTCTAAAAAGCATGACTTGCAAAATATTGGCAAAAAACTGATTTTCGATTTCCTACTTCCGGTAGGAATTTCCAAAAACTTTATTAATACAATTTTTCTAAAATTTAATTTTGAGTACATTTGAATTCTTTATAAATTTGTTTAAACTTAGTAATTGACGAAATATTTGCAAAATTCGATTTTTTCAATGAAGTAAACTACTACTTCCGGTCTGCCGATTTTGCTCAAAATCTAATCAGTTCTCAAGAGGGAGATTATATTCGTAAATACAAAATTTGGAATTGATATCTACAGCGGTTTGACCGCTATCGTGGTCACACACACACAGACAGACACACAGACACACACACACACACACAGAGACACACAGACATTTTTTTAAAACCACTTTTTTGGTATCAGGGGACCTCAAAACGTGGACATCTGCAAAAATCTCGAGGTCGAAAATTTTCATCATCACAATACTTCCTTATACTACGTATAAGAAAGTAAAAAATGAGGTGTGGCCACCACACGACTTTCTTATACGTATGAAAGTGTTACTTCCGCTCCGAATTTTGAAATTTCATTTATACAAAAAATATTCCAAATCAAACTCTAAATACTTTTGTACTCTTCATAAATATATATAGAATGCATAATTTACGACATATTTGCAAAAAATCGCTATTCGATAAGAGTAAAAGTGGTACTTCCGGTCTGAATTTTGAAATTTTTTTTATACAAAAGATATTTAAAAGTACATTCTAAATACTTTTATACTCGTAATGTACCTGCCTAGAAAGGATGACTTACGAGATATTCGCAAAAAACTGATTTTCGATAAGAGTAAAAGACCTACTTCCGGTAGGAATTTCGAAAAACTTTATTAATACAATTTTTCTCAAATTTAATTTTGAGTACATTTGAATCCTTTATAAATTTGTTTAAACTTAGTAATTGACGAAATATTTGCAAAATTCGATTTTTTCACTGAAGTAAACTACTACTTCCGGTCTGGCGATTTTGCTCAAAATCTAATCAGTTCTCAAGAGGGAGATTATATTCGTAAATACAAAAGTTGGAACTGATATCTACAGCGGTTTGACCGCTATCGTGGTCACACACACACACACACACACACACAGACACACACACACACAGACACACACACACACAGACACACAGACATTTTTTAAAAACCACTTTTTTGGTATCAGGGGACCTCAAAACGTGGACATCTGCAAAAATCTCGAGGTCGAAAATTTTCATCATCACAATACTTCCTTATACTACGTATAAGAAAGTAAAAGTGGTTTTTAAAAAGTGTGTGTGTGTGTGTGTGTGTGACCACGATAGCGATCAAACCGCTACAGATATCAATTTCAAATTTTGTATTTCCGAATATAATCTTCCTCTTGAGAACTGATTAGATTTTGAGCAAAATCGGCAGACCGGAAGTAGTAGTTTACTTCAGTGAAAAAATCGAATTTTGCAAATATTTCGTCAATTACTATGTTTAAACAAATTTATAAGGAATTCAAATGTACTCAAAATTAAATTTGACAAAAATTGTATTAATAAAGTTTTTCGAAATTCCGACCGGAAGTAGGTCTTTTACTCTTATCGAAAATCAGTTTCTTGCGAATATCACGCAAGTCATGCTTTCTAGGCAGGTACATTATCAGTATAAAAGTATTTAGAACGTACTTTTAAATATCTTTTGTATAAAAAAAATTTCAAAATTCGGACCGGAAGTAACACTTTTACTCTTACCGAATAACGATTTTTTTGCAAATATGTCGTAAATTATGCATTCTATATATATTTATTAAGAGTACAAAAGTATTTAGAGTTATACTCGGAGTTGTATTTGCAATATTTTTTGTACAGCTGAAATTTCAAAATTCGGACCGGAAGTAGCACTTTTACTCTTAGCAAGTAGCACTTTTTTTCGAATATCTTGCAAAGTATGCATTCTATAGCGATTTATTAAGAGAATAAAAGTACTTAGAATAGGATTTTGAATAAGTTTTGTATAAAAAAATTCTTAAGATTGTATAGTTTGAAACGCTCATACGTATAAGAAAGTCGCGTGGTGGCCATACCTCATTTTTTTCCGTTGTCTCGCGGTATCCTTGTTCCGCAAGATGTGTCCGGCTTTTCCCGAGGCTGTAGTAGTAGTATATTATTTGTTTGTTCAAATATTCAATCTATGTTAAATCTTGATTTATTCACATTCAGAATAGATAAGTAATTTTATAAATAAGTTATTTTCAAACCTTACTACTTCTATGTATAAATCTTTAAACTAACTCATTCCAAATTTCATAAACTTAATTAAGTATTTAGGTTGAATTTAAATTTTAATTTTCTTAGGAGGAATTGTTTAATCGTATATTTAGAATTTAGATCAAGATTTATTTATATTAACTAGCTGTCCATCAATCTCTTCGAGCTTGAATCGCCTTTCGCGTCCGCTTACAGTTTTATTACAGTTCCCTGTAAAACGCCAAAAAAATCAATTTTGATTTTCTTAACTTTTGGCACACCTTGTATAGACGTATATTTTTGTCCACGAACTACTGTCACGGTGACAGGTGGAACGACAATTTAAAGCATCTTAACGTGAGTCTGACTTTTCGTTGTTGAAGTTTGAAATTTAGATGCTATTTAGCGTAATACTAAGACTTGACACTAAAAGATTCATAGTGTTATTAGTTTTACACAATGAAAGGACTAAATCATTATTAAAAAAGTAATATCAGACTTATTTTAGCTTTGCATAATTTAACCTGTCAATTATCATGGCCCACAAACGTCATTTCTGGGCTGTAATATTTAATAATAATCATACATCTTTTGATATACCTTTTGAGCTTTGTTATAATGCAAATTTGTGAACAATGCATGCCCATTACACAGAAGAATCAAGTTTTAAATAAAATATGTATGACTTATTAATTTTATTTATAATAGTGAATTTATAACTGGCTTCCGTATTAATAAATTAGTTTCATGTGTCTGCTCTGAAATTGTTCCTGTCAAAGTGAGTTTGCAGTTGCAGTGGCATTGAGTCTTCGCCTGTAAATCGTGCTCTGGCTATGTTGGTTGTTGAGACGATCCTATTACAATTTAAATATTTAGTAGTGACGCTGGTAGTTGAACTAAAAACAATAACCAAAAATAACACAGACCGACGTGGGAATATCTGTGTAAACATTTTACTTACACACAATATAAAAAGAATATAATTCGTAATTGTTGGATCATTTTGTGATTCTTATTAAGTATTTAAGGAAAAATAACACAAAAAGGTAGTTCATGATTACAACCAATCCATCGAAATAAGAGCCACCAGCCTGAGACACGATCATCATGAACCATCATCAGAATGTTTGATTAACAATTTGATTTAATGGTGTATTTTCAAACATATACCATTAAATGATTGAACGCTGTCCATACTTCAAACTTTCTACTGACAATCAAATTATTTCTTTCTCTCTTGCAGATGCCCACGTTTTGAAGTCCCCTGATACAAAAAAAGTGGTTTTTAAAAAATGTCTCTCTCTCTCTCTCTCTCTCTCTCTCTCTCTCTCTCTCTCTCTCTCTCTCTCTCTCTCTCTCTCTCTCTCTCTCTCTCTCTCTCTCTCTCTCTCTCTCTCTCTCTCTCTCTCTCTCTCTCTCTCTCTCTCTGTGTGTCAGCACGGTAGCGATCAAACCGCTGTAGATATCAATTCCAAATTTTATATTTCTGCCTCTTGAGATCTGATTAGTTTTTCAATAAAATCGGTTGACCGGAAGTAGTACTTTACTTCACTGAAAAAATCGAATTTTGCAAATATTTCGTCAACTACTAAGTTTAAACAAATTTATAAAGAATTCATATGTACTTAAAATTAAAATTGAGAAGCATTTTATTTAAAAAGTTTTTCGAAATTACTACCTTAAGTAGGTCTTTTACTCTTATCAAAATATGCCAATATTTTGCAAGTCGTGCTTTTTAGACAGGTACGCTACGAATATAAAAGTATTTAGAACTTAATTTCCAATATCTTTTGTATAAAAAAAAATTCAAAATTCGGACCGGAAGTATCACTTTTACTCTTACCGAATAACGAATTTTTGCAAATATGTCGTAAATTATGCATTCTATATATATTTATTAAGAGTACAAAAGTATTTAGAATTGGATTTGCAATACTTTTGGTATACATGAAATTTCAAAATTCGGACCGGAAGTAGCACTTTTATTCTTAGCGAGTAGCACTTTTCTTCGAATATCTTGCAAAGTATGCATTCTATAGCGATTTATTAAGAGAATGAAAGTACTTAGAATAGGATTTGAATAAGTTTTGTATAAAAAAATTCTGGTGGTGGCCACACCTCATTTTTAAAATAGCGAGACGAATTTCTGAACAGACCACTTTGACAGTGAAATCCCATTGGTTGAAAGCAAGGCCAAATGACACCGTATCAATCTTGCTCACATTCTGTCAACTGACATTGTTTATTGTTAAGCCTTGTTGTTGTTTCTATTATTTCCCCGTTATTTCATTATATACTTTACCAGTTATATTCAGAGCTCGACAGTAATAGTTATCAGATATACTCGTAAGTTTGTTTTCAAGATTTTCGTGCATGTAATTTGGGACAGGGGTATATTCAGAAATTCGTCTATAGTCATTTCGCTGTATAAAATTTGTAATTTCATATCTTTTTGTGTCAAAGTCTACAGTAAATATCGATGGAGCTTAAAACCATGACCAATGAAATATCAGACAGATGTCAGGGTATTTAACCTTTTTTTCTTAAATAATTGTCATCATGAAAGCAGTTCAGATTTCATCACGAACTGAAATCGATTGATCGTTTTATAACCTGCAATTAAATTTTTGTGAAATTGCCAACATTAATCAAAAGTCAGATGGATTTTTTCTGACAATTCTGACGTTTCCTGTAAGATTTAAGTCACCTAACGTGAATGTTGAGTTGACCAACATTTCGCGTATGCTCTAGTTAAATATATCGGTGTTAAAATGATAATAGATGGGTAAAGATGGCGACATAGATGTGCACTATTTTTTTTATTTTCGCTGCACCCTTTAACTGTTACTTAATTTTATTTTAATAATATACTATGTTCACCAATTATGGACAGCATCTGGGGGCGTAATGCTTAAATTATTTTTTCTAAGGAAGGGATGCTTTTGTGTAATAAAGTAGATCGCGATCTTAAAGTAACTGATAATTAGTGAATTACCATGTATGATAAATTTTTAAATCGCATTGTCTTTATATGTAGTAGTGGTTCCATTTTTAAAATAGCAGTTACATTACCCTTTAAATCGTTAAATTAAAGGTGATATGTATGCTTTTAATTAGTTTATGAATGAAGATGCAAATGAAATAAAATATCTCTAGACATTAATTATACATTATTGTGGCATCTATAATTATAGACAAATGGATTTATTAATTAAAAAATTTCCCATAAAATGTTTAACATTTCTATAGAAGTTACTGAAAGCTGATTACTTGGAACATTTCGTTGACATTCAGGTTTGATATAATGCGTGTGCACCTAGTCTAAGTTGAATGTAAGTAGGCCGAAAAGGTAAACCTAAGATGGTTGTATGATCAAGATTTATTGTATCATATATAAATTTCTTTGTTTTTAAAATTTGGTAGTACTCTAACTCTATTTGTCTCAAGTTTCATGATAAAAGTTCTATTGCGAGAATGAATTGTCAAATTAAATGTCATTGTAGACATAGCGTGCCTTCAATTAATTTTTTTTAGAATAACCTACAATTTCAATATTAATTTGAGAACACTGTGGAACTTTTCAATAAATTGACTTAACAATGACAGTAGTGAAAATGAAAAACATTACTGTAGCACAGTGTTCCCAAATTAATATTGATATCATAAGCTACTCTAAATGTAAATTAAAGACGCAGTATATATATTTGTATGTAGAAAGATGACAGAGATGTGTCCAAGCCATTAAAGATACGATAAATGACCGATACAATAGTAATAATAATAATAATTGATAATGCAATAAAATGTAAATATTAACGGTTATAATATTTCTTTCAGTGGACGTCAAATGTTATGAATCACGCCTTTGCTTTAATTTTTATAACTACGATATTGGAAACTGTACCTGAATGACCGACAATGTAGAGTAATTACAACCGCAGTTCAGTTCGTTCTTGTTTATGAATGAAGACGCATATTAAACAAAATGTCTCTTAGAAATAAATTAAATATTATTGTGACATTTATAATTAGTGGCAAATGAATTTATTTATTAAGACTTTGCCCACAAACTTAACAACATTTCTATATAATTTACTGAACGCTATTTAGAAAAATTTTGTTGACATTCAGGTTTTGTATCAATTGTGTGCATCTAGCCCAAGGTAAACGTAGACAGACCAAAAAAAAAACCAAGACGGTTCGGCAATTAAATGTTGTTTCAAGCCATTCGTTCTATAAAATTGGTAGTACTATGCCTCGCTTTCTGTCAAGTTTACGATAAAAATAGTGTATACTTCAAATTTTTTGACAGACTGTCATCGTGACACTTATACGGCAATGAAAAGTCAGACTCTTGACGTCAAGATGTTTAACCAAATTGTCGTTCCACCTGTCATCGTGACAATAGTTCGTTGAGTGTATTCATTCACACATAAACTTGTGAGAACGAAATGTCAGACTGGCAGTGCTTAACCAAATTGTCTTTCCAATTGTCAAATGAAATTAACAACATAACATGATGAACTTTAAGAAAACATGTTTTAAACTTACAGGTCATTGAGATAATTAATTAATTTTCATATTACGCTTTAATTGTATACTTTGTAAAACCCAATCGAAAATCTTGCTGGCTCCTAATACCATTTAACCGAAAATGTACTTCTGATTAGTTGGTGCCTGCCCGCAGTCGCATACTTTAAATGCTTGCTTTTATAACTGAAAATTGGTAAACGAAATTACATAAATGCTTATGGGAATCTTATTTGTTGTATTTATTTTCTTTCGAAGTGTTTCGGACACATCTGACAAATAAAGAAAAGTCACCTTATTATTTGTATGCGTAGAGAGATCGATGAGAAATGTTATTAAATGATCCCATTCGTAAAATGGCTTAAGTTTATATAAATACAATCTTGAACACTGATATATTTCCAACATTCAGGCAAAACTCAGATGGTTCTTTATTTAGACTTGCTTCAAGTTGTTCGTTGTATGAAATTGGCCTGACTTTTTGCGTCCAGTTTTAAGCAAAAAATATCCCGTACTTCTCTCGTGAGCTGTCATCGTGACGACACTTCGATGGCATATATAATGAATGGAGTGTCATTGTATTTAACATATCTTAATAAAATATAGAAAAATCGTCATATTTGTTACTGTACTTACGTGCGATAATACACTTTAAGTTTATTTTATCATATCCGTCGGCATTTTGTTCATATATTCATATAGAAAAGAAATAGTAACGATTGATAATAATAACACTAATACGTATCTGAAAGGTACCACGTTTCAATTAAAAATGCACTTCTTCGTAATATCTGTATTTGTCGGCCTTTTGACATTTAAACTTGACAACCGATGGATGAACGTGAATATATAGTCATTAATGACACGCAAACTCGTCATTGCGAGATTTTGTTACCCTGCAGGAAAGCTTTAAATGAGTCACACCTTCGACAGCGACAGATTTGGCACGTGGACAGTGCACTCAATCGTCGCGGAAAAGTCCACTCTTTTGGTTTCCAACCCTCTTTCCGCACTCTAAACCTCGACGGCCTGAAATTTCTTCGTCAATGTGAAATTTTTACAATTCTTTCGCGCGTGCCTGTCATACCTGACATTTTTACGATTTTGATCGGTTGTCACGTGAATCGTCATGATGACGCAAGCCATTTTTCTGTTAAAACCCCGAGTGCACGCTCCTCTTCAACGGGCGATATCTCTGCACACGCTCCACTCGGGAAGAAAAACTCGCCGTCGTTGAGCGGTTTAAAGTCACCTCTATCAACGTGCCAAAAGACGGCCGTTAATTTCGCGTATCCAGAGACGAGTTCTTCCTACCGCACAACCGATTTTCGACGATTTTTCGGGCGTTTGGTTGCCATGGGCTACTCCGCTTTTATTATATATAATGTGCTGCTTTAACCTTTAATTCTCAAGTGTATTAGTTATTTAAATGTAGGATATTATGTAGGTGTAAATTTATGTTTTATTAGTGAGGTAGTTAATTTATGTTACTTTGTGGATTTTTCGCCATGTCTTGAATGTAGATATAAAATGAATGTAATCAATTAGTTTTGGGGGAAAGCGTTCAGCTTCCTTCAATTTGCTTCTTTAATTTTAATTATACGGAAGGTCGCGTCGTTGAATTTGGGCTATATAATGAGCAGGAACAGAGTCAGCATGGTGTGCTAGGCGGTCGATGCAGCAATCCTAGCGAAAACGGAAGACGATCTACAGAAGCAGCTCGCTAAATTTTATCAACAACAACTGAACATGACTATTAATATCCAACGACAAAAGAAAAGCCATGACAATCGCTAAAGAACCAATCCGATGCAAACCTGTGGTGAAAGATAAACCCGTCGAGTAAGTCAACGAGTTCAGGTACCTTGGACTTGACATCCGCAGTGGTCATGACGCAGCGAAAGACCTAAGGCACAGTATTAATAAAGCAATATCGCTATTGGGATGGTTAAGAGAGATAGTTTGGTCGAATCAATACATGCGAACAGACAGCAAAATAAGAATCTACAAAACCTGTATAAGGCCCGCCATGACTTATGGTATAGATACGCAAGCAAAACCTAAGAGTTGCGGAAATGAAATCACTACGAACTATCCTTGGCAACACCAGAATAAGAAGACCGTATAAGAAACACAGATATCAGAGAACAGTGCGGGATAGTGGACGTGATGAGATTGGACAGTATGGTACGATCACATTAGGAGAATGGACGAGGGCAGATTGCCACGCGTAGCACTAGAGCAGTGGTTCTCAACCTTTTTTCGCCTAGCGCCCACTTACTGGATTTTGTATAGATCCCAGCGCCCACTGCAGAAAATCGCGAAGGGACACGTCATGGACTACGACTATGGATTATGGACTAGTTAACCTGGGCACAGTAATTAAAACAAGAAGTAATAAATTCTACCTCTAAATTTATTTAAAAATATTAATTAATACAAACAAAAATTATTATTGAAATATTAAATTTTATTTAACAAAATTAAATTAATACATTTGTGAGCCCAACCCATGCAGTCTTCACTAATGCGATCCTTGAGGTTGGTGCTTGCTCACCAGCTCTTTCACGCGAGGAGTCAGTAGAGACAAATAAAGCCGCAAGTCCCCTCTGTTGACCATGTCCAGCCTTTTCCTCTTGTCTGAGTGCAGAAATGTGGCCGCACTAAATCCGGTTTCCACTAAATATGAAGTCGGAAACGTGAGAAGAAGCTTGTGAACAATTCCCCACATTGTAGGGAATAGTCCTGCCATGCTGTGGTTCTGCCAGAGTTTCTTGAAGCCTGTTTTGATTCGGACTTTGCAATCCTCGTTGTTGCGAAGTTCCACCAACTCCTCCTACAATTTAACGTCAACGTCTTCCAGCACGACTACAAACGGGTCAGTGATCCACGCAGGTACATCCAGTTCGATGAGGTCTTGGAAGCGCGATGTAAGGTCCTCTTTTAGTTGCTGAAGATGAGCCCCATATCGAAGAAGATCTTCATCTGTGGGTGTCTCTGTCATTTGATTAATTTCACTAAATTGGTAAAGTTCTTTCCTAACGATATTACTGCGGAGAAGGGCCAGCTTGTCGATAAAGGTGGTCACTGCGCTCTTGCAGTCGATGAGTGTCACCAGTTTACCTTGAATCTGGAGACACAACTCGTTGAGTTTCCTGAAGATTGTAGCCAAGTAGAAAATGTCGAATTTGTGTTTCTTCAGCTCACAGGCCAACTTCTCATGTTTGACTTGCAGGAAAGTGACAACTGAATCGAACATTTCACAGAATCGAGCCAAGCAGTTGCCCTTAGAGAGCCACCTCACCTCGGTGTGAAGCAGCAGCCGATTGTAGATCTCGTCATTTTCCTGGCAGAGGTTGCGGAATAGTCGATCGCTTTTTGCATTTGTTTTTATTACGTTCACGGCCGTGATCACGAGATTGAGAGAGTCATGAAGGCTGGGGGTCAGCCGTTTCGCTGCAAGATGTTCTCTGTGCGCTACGCAATGTATGCAGATGATATCTGGATGCTCCTTCTTGAGAAGAGCAAGGAACCCCTTGTCTCACCCAACCATTGCTGGTGCTCCATCTGTTGCGCAGGAGTGAATGTTGATTAGCGGGATTTCCTTTTCTTCAAAGTACTTCTTGACAGCAGCAAAGATGGATGTACCAGTTGTGTCAAGGGGTAAGGACTCTGCAAACAACATGTCCTCTTTTGTTTCCCCAGTTTCCTCGAAGTACCTCACGTAAGACACGAGAAGGGCAGTGTTATCACTCAAAGTCGATTCATCAAGCTGGATGGAAAAGTTGGTCTTCTTGAGAATGTCCACCAACTGGATTTCGACATCACTTGCCATCTCATCTATTCTTCTGGAGACCGTGTCGTTGCTAAGGGGGATAGCCTTCACTATTTCTGTCGCATTCCTATGTAAGACAGTCGAAATCACCTCTTTCACGGCAGGCAGAATCAGTGTTTCCCCCACATTGTGCGGCTTGCCAGCCTTTGCAATCACATATGCAATGTTATACGATGCCAGCAGGCCATCACGCTGAATCTCTGTCACCTTGGCAAAAGCAGACGAAATGGACGGGGTAGTTTTCTCCCTGTCATCACGCGGTTTCTTGAAGTATTCTGCGGGCTTGTCCTTTTTGTCCGAATGCATCTTTTCTAGATGGTCACGCATACGAGAGGGTTTCATACCTTCATTTGAGAAGACATTGGAACAAATGAGGCACATCGGTCTTGTGCGATCCGCTGGGCTTGGTACGAAACCGAAGGCTATATAGTCGACCGAATACTGGCGTACCACCTTCTGCTTCTTGCCTGGAGGGGCCATTGCTGTCGTGTAAAAAATACCGATGTTAAACAATGTTAAACAATTTTGGTTGGAGCAATATAATTAAAGTATTTTGTATAAGTTAGATTTCTAAAATAATTTGAGTTATTAAAAACATTACCAACATCAATAAATGATTATTACCTGTAATAAACGGTTTTCGATTATAAAAATTGCTCTGCCTAGTTTTAATTCAGCTCAAATATATATTGTTTATTTTATAACAGAACCGTGTGTGCTAAATGTACAATATTTTTGATTAACACTCTGTTAATTAATCACACAACTATCGCACACTGAATATTTGTCTCTGTTCGAACGTTATCGCTGACTATCGTAAATAGAATGAATCATGCGAATAATGACTTCGCTATATATACCGCACTGCATGGAATTCTCTGGAAGTCGAACTGTCTCGACCTTGGAACATTCGAGATGCGGTCCACTATACTCACGTTGACTCACAGAGTCCGCGCGTTGCGTCATACATACAATAACATAGGTAAGCACAGAAATAGAAACAGCATGTACGTAACCATAGCAACGATGGGGTTAACAATGCATAATAGGAACATTGGTGAGCGCGGATATTAAACATTTTGCATTTTTGTATGATTTTACTAATTTTTTAACTGTGTAGTGTAGCTTTACCTTTACACCGTACAGCGCCCACCCAAAATCCTCCAGCGCCCACTGGTGGGCGCTACCGCCCACGTTGAGAACCACTGCACTAGAGGGAAAACCAGCAGGGGATCGAGTACCGGGAAGGCCACAAAAGTGATGGAAGGACAGCTGGAAATCAACATCACAGGACAAAACATAGTTACGAATTCAGAAATCAATAGACTAATAGGTCTAAAACAAGAAGAAGAAGAAGAATATTAATTTGTCAGTCTTTTAACAATCAAAATTATTGTATTAGCTATATGAAAGTAAATTATATGGCTGAATTGACCAGTGGTTGCCAAATGGAATTTTTGTTACAACATCTGCTATACCTGTTTTTTTCTCAGCCGTATTAAAATTTATATTATTTGGTTTCCTTTTCTTGAAATGCGGCTTTTATTATGTGGGTGGTAAATAATTAATTACTGACGTTTCAACAATCTGTTATTGTCTTCATTGGTAGGTAATTTTTCTTATTATTGACAGTATATAGCGTAAAAGGAAAATTCTCGCTCTCTATCTCTCTCTTTCTCTCTCTTTATGGATGGTTGTAACGAATACTATTATCTTATGCTAAATAGCCTAGCTAGTATTACAACTGAAAGTTAATACCACAAGTTGTAAAATTTTTCAAAAACCCATTTTCATACCTTTTAATAAGATTTAAATTATAAATAATTGAAATTTACAAGGCTACTCGCGCTCATAACTAATAGAAAAACGTGGGTTGCCGTTTTATAACGTAATTTAATAATACAGAAGAATATCACGTTACGAGATAGAGAGACGAGTAGATCCATAAGAGAAGGATGCGGACTGCAGGATGTGGTGAAGTGGAGTAAGCGAAGAAGGAAGGAGTGGAATGACCATGTCGAGAGAATGCAAACCAACAGACTAGCATATACCGGGTGGTGCAATAGTGTGTCGGCGGAGCTTAGTGTGAAAACTAATAACGCTGCAGCAATGAGACTTTACGTACGTATGTAGTATGCGACTGTGCATTTTCTAATTTTATTAACAAATATACAGGGTGTTCCAAATTTTCGCAACCACATTCAACTTTTTTATTTTAAATACATTGCTATACTTTCTAGATATTATAATGATAGCCATTCAAATTATCTTTGCAATGATATATGGATATGTGCACTTCAGACTGTTCGTTTTGATTTTATTGATAATATTGTTAAAATCTTGACAGTTGCAGCATCTAACATTTTAAGCTGTAGTCTGTAAATGGGTAGAATGCCTCACGTAACTCTTGTGTCTCTAATTTATGGACTAACACGTTATTTGTTTTGAGGTTGAACAAAGTGAATAAATATACAGGGTGTTAAATATGTCGTGTCTAAGTTATCGATCTTTATTGGTTATTTTCTCGTTTTTTTTAAATCTAACCTATAATATTTTTATAAGTCAGCATATTCCTTATAAAATCGCCTTTAAAATGGTACCAATAACATAGTACTTATTTCTAGTATTTTCAAAGTTATAACCCTTTAATGGGATATACTCATGTTTATAATATGCAATATGTGGGGCATCTAATAGTTGGTTGGCCTTGGTTTAAAAAAAAATGGCTGTACAACCAAACGTCAAATCTCTACTTCAAAAGTCCATAAAAAGTCGTTTTCTGTATTTTCTCTTTTCTGTAATTGCGTTTTGTTGTTACAAATTAAGTTCGGCTAGTGAATTATTAATTTCCGTTTGTTTGTTAGTAGTTGTTACGTGTTGTATTTACCTTGTTATCAGTTATATCGCTTTATTGACATTATTTCTCATTTAAATACCATAATAGTTTATTGTTGTTTTTGCTTTAAAATGAATTTTTCGAAAGAGGAGCTCATAGACATGGTATTTGCTCTTGGCGCTAGCAACAGAAATCCATTTTTAGCATCAAGAACATATGCGATGGAATATCCCGACCGAAGAGCACCGGATAGTAAAACGTTTGAAAATTTGTTAATAAGGTTTCTTCGAACGGGTTTAGTGAATTACGTCGAACATGAAAGAAGTAAGACTATGATTACAGAAGATAATGAAGTGATAGTCGTCCAGTCCATTGTGGAAAATCCGCACGTATCTACAAGGATAATTTCGAAACAACACGGGATAGAAGTCGCTGCTGTAAAAAGGATTTTAAAAAAACATAAGTTTCACCCTTACAAAATTCAAAATCATCAAGGCTTATTACAAACGGACTTTGAAAGGAGACTAGTGTACTGTGAATGGCTACTTTTACAATTACGACACGATTTAACTTCTCTAGATCATGTGCTTTTCATAGATGAAGCAACATTTGCTAATTGTGGAACCACAAACAGAAAAAATACCCATTATTATGACACTACAAACCCACATTTTGTTCAGCCCATTTTATATCAACAAAAATGGAGTGTTAACACATGGGGAGGCATCATAGGAAACACTATTATTGGCCCATTCTTTTTTGATAATACTTTAAATTGTGCAATCTACACAAATTTCCTACAAAATAATTTACCATTGCTATTAGAAGGCCTCCCAGATAACGTCATCAGGAGATTGTGGTACCAACATGATGGTGCACCAGCACATTATGGTGCTGCTGCAAGAGCACATTTAGATAGGGTATTCACCAATAAGTGAATTGGGAGAGGAAGTTTGATAAGCTGGCCACCACGATCACCAGATCTCACACCTTGTGATTTCTTTCTGTGGCCAACTGTAAAAAACATTGTTTACGCAACACCTCCTACAACGGCAGAGAACATGCAGCAACGAATAAGAAACGCTTTTCTTCAATTAAGTGAGAATAACTTAGCTGAGAATGTAAGTCTGTCGATACAGAGACGGTTGAGAGCATGTGTAGAGCAGAATGGAAATATATTTGAACACATTTTAAATTAAGATTGTTTTATTATCGAAAATTTTCAAAATGTATTTCTAAAACTAATGATAAAGCATTTAAAAAACAGGTGTTTGTTAAAATTACTTTGTTTTATTTTCATGGCCAACCAACTGTTAGATGCCCCGCATTTTGCATGTTATAAACATGAGTATATCCCATTAAAGGGTTATAACTTTGAAAATACTAGAAATAAGTACTATGTTATTGGTACCATTTTAAAGGCGATTTTATAAGGAATATGCTGACTTATAAAAATATTATAGGTTAGATTTAAAAAAAACGAGAAAATAACCAATAAAGATCGATAACTTAGACACGACATATTTAACACCCTGTATATTTATTCACTTTGTTGAACCACAAAACAAATAACGTGTTAGTCCATAAATTAGAGACACAAGAGTTACGTGAGGCATTCTACCCATTTACAGACTACAGCTTAAAATGTTAGATGCTGCAACTGTCAAGATTTTAACAATATTATCAATAAAATCAAAACGAACAGTCTGAAGTGCACATATCCATATATCATTGCAAAGATAATTTGAATGGCTATCATTGTAATATCTAGAAAGTATAGCAATGTATTTAAAATAAAAAAGTTGAATGTGGTTGCGAAAATTTGGAACACCCTGTATATTTGTAAATAAAATTAGAAAATGCACAGTCGCATACTACATACGTACGTAAAGTCTCATTGCTGCAGCGTTATTAGTTTTCACACTAAGCTCCGCCGACACACTATTGCACCACCCGGTATATGCAAACATGAGAGACCAAAAGGAAAGAGAAAACAGGCCGACCTCCCAAGAGATGGGGACAAAGTTGGTTTTCCTCATCTGCTGAATAGAAACAGGCCAGGCAAACAGGGGATGGCCCTAGCTAAAAGAGGAAGAAGAAGAAGAAAAATATCTAACTGCTGAATTAATTTTATTATTGTGATTCACCTTTTCATTTATAATTAAATTACATTTTTTTTTCTATTTAAATTTGTCAATATTAAAAAGAAATCATTGGGATGACTACACATTTTCATATACCTACATTTCTTGAATTTAATTTACCTTCATATATACTTTTTTTAATAGCGCTATTTTTATTTTAAGAAAAAAAAGTTTTATGTCGAAATACTAGGCAACCTTCTAATTAACGAGCATTCTAAAAAAATTATTTAACAAAAGTTGAAGCAGTACAGTCTGGAATATGAAATATAATTTTATTTATGCATACCAACATTAAAGGAAAATATTTTGTTTTAAATTGTCATATCGATTGAGCATTAAGTATTGAGTATTCCATAACTACAAACATCGTCTGGGGTTTCACACGGAAGGAAAATACAAGAATATTGAATTGCAACAGAGATTTTGCGATAAAATTTCTGCTGCGTATCGACCTTTAAATATTAGATCAGCTTATTTTGTTTCATGAATAATAATGAAAAAGAAGAAAATATAGAAGTAATCTTATCACATTTCAGACCCAGTATTCTTTATTGTATAATTTAGTAGTAGAGTTACTGCAATAAGTGAGTGTTTTGATGGTATGATATTTACATATTAAATAATTGTATAGTATTATTATTACATAACTATTAATTATACAAATAAAATTTTAACAAAAACATATCTATTAATAAGCAACGATAATATTTGCAAGTTGCAGAATTTGGGTTGGTTTGGGTTGAGTTTGGTGGTTATTATGTTAGTAATAATTAAAATTATTAATTAAAATAATACTAACTAAAATTCCTTAAATAAATTAAGGATATCAATTTATTTCTAATTATTCACCAGATGCAGTTCCTAATCGTTATTGAAGGAATATATAGTTTGAATTCGGACATGCTTATTAGAAAAAGAAGTTTCTAATCAACGAAATATTTCATTCTAATTACTTGTTATTTTATGCGAGATGTAAGTAAGAAATACCCGAACTTTTCAATTGCGAAAAAGGAAAATTAATAGTATATAAAATATTAATAATTTTATTGTACATAGTAGAGAAATATTAACGCCACATTAAAGAAATTGCGTAAGGCGATATAGAACACAAATCAATATAACTTTATTTTATTTTTTTTGAATATTTGTACAAAATGTATTATTGTTCCTAGTTTATTTTTTTATTGAATTCATTCCTATTTATAAAATTTTATGTTAATGGAAGAAACGAAAAATGCAATATAGAATTAGGGGAACGTGTTCCAATATCGACCAGCGGGCAATATCGACCACCTATATTTTTCAAATGTAGCGCTACATTTCAATGCTCTATTAGGTGCTGCTATCTGGCAAGGTAGTTGTGAAACTAACAGAAACTTTTGTGGGCAGTCGAATGTGTGGTTAGAGAGAAATGAAATAAAGTTGTTTTTTGGCTGATTTTTTATAATTTTCTAGCATCAGGAAATAAGGTTAGTAATTTTTATGCGTTATTGTGTTGAAAATATATTTTAACTACTTACATTAGCGTATGATTGTCAATCTATCACGGGATTTAAATCGACACAATTGTGAGGTTAGGCATCAAATTTGACAAAAAATATACTGCTGTGTCTTCAACGGGTAATATCGATCAGGTGGTCGATATTACCCATTACAGTGGTCGATATTGTACGCTTTGTTTTTTAATGGGTATTTTTTCTCATCGACAGATGCCAAGAAATTATACACGAAAAACAGCTCGTTCATCCTGGACCGAAGAAGAGATGAAACAGGCATTAAATGCGGTTGATCAAAAATTGTGTTCAATTAGAAAAGCAGCGGCTCTCTACTCGATTCCATATGGTACCTTACAAGACCGTCTTAAAAATAAGTTTCCAGCCAAGAAAATTACGTTAGGAAGAAAACCAGTTTTTTCTGACGAACAAGAAAAGCAACTGGCTGATTATGTAACTAAATTATCAAATCTGTTCTATGGACTGACACCAAACAGTATCCGGAAAGTTGCATATGATTATGCTGAAGCAAACCATATAAAAAATAACTTCAACCACAATAAAAAGACATGTGGAAAGGAATGGCTATATGGTTTCCTGAAGAGACATCCCCAGCTTTCGCTAAGAAAGCCAGAAGCCACTAGCAAGAATAGAGTCCTGGCTTTTAATAAACCGGATATACACTTGCTTTATGACAACGTGGCAACACTCCTAGAAAAATACAATTTTGGCCCGGACCGCATATATAATGTGGACGAGACCGGGATAACAACTGTACACAAACCACCTCGCGTTATTGCACCAAAGGGAAGAAAGCAAGTGGGATCTATCACAAGTGGAGAGCGAGGTCAAACTACCACTATAGTTTGCTGTATGAGTGCTGCAGGGCAGTATGTTCCACCAATGTTTGTTTTCAAAAGAAAAAGAATGAAGGAGGGATTGAGTAAAAATGGTCCAGTTGGCTCGATCTATCGCTGCTCAGAATCCGGTTGGATAACACAAGAATTATTTACAGAATGGTTAAAACATTTTCGCAATTTCGTGAAAGCCACCCTTGATGATCCTGTCCTACTCATTCTAGACAACCACACATCACATTCTACTTTGCACTCCTACAATTACTGTCGTGCAAATGGAATCATCATGGTTTCTCTTCCCTCCCACACATCGCATAGGGTTCAACCATTGGATGTGACTTTCTTCAGTGGATTGAAATCTGCATACAATCACGAGTGTGACCTATATATGAAATCGCATTACTATGAAACAATCGCTGTAACAGATATAGCCGAGTTATTTGCTAAAGCCTATAACAGGGTGGCTACCATTGAAAAAGGCGTAAATGGTTTTAAAACTACAGGATTATATCCGCTGGACAGAAATGTATTTAAAGAGGAAGACTTTACTCATATACCTGAGGAGTCATCTGCTCTTACCGCGGATAACATGGTCATACCAGCTTTAGTTGTTAATTCCGATACTCCACTTTCGTTAAGTCCCGTTGCTGGCCCAAGTGGGTTGATTTCTATTAGCAAGAATAAGAACATAATTTCTGGTTTGGAAAAAAACTTGAAGCAAAATAATTTTAAAGACACTTTCTCCGACACTGATGAATCATCCTGCGAGCTGCAAGAAGTTTATGATAATGATGCGACCGATGATGAAGATAAAACTATACAGATCACGACCAAATCCTTCGAAGACATATATCCAACACCTAAGCCTAAACCAAGACACAGCAAAAGAAAGAAACAGAAATCCGAAGTCTTGACCTCAACACCGATGAAGGAACAGCTGGAAACAAAAGAACTAAAGAGACAAGAGAAAGCCGCTGCTACTGTGACGAAACGCCTACTTTGCACAGTTGGCAAAACTAAAGAACCCAACAGAAAAAGGAAAAAGGAGACGAAGTTCAATAAGAAACGAGTTGTTGACGTGATAGAGGAAAAAACAGCATCAACATGTTATGTTTGCGGTGAATTTGGGGCGGATAATGAAGAGTGGTGGCGGTGCATATCATGTGCCACATGGTTCCACGCTGCTTGCACCACTGTAGAAAGTGCAGAATACTTTACATCATGTAATAATTGCCAGTAAACACCATTCATTTAGTTATTATTGTTATGGTCGATATTTCCCTACGCGTGGTCGATATTTCCCATTGGTGGTCGTGTAATACCGACCACACAACAGTTTTGTATTTTTTTTATTTTCCCAAAATAAATTACGTTTAAAGGTTAAGTTGTGCTTACATACTTACCTTCAAGATCAGTCAATGTATTCACATCAATATATGTTCATTTTATCGACGCATATTTATAATATACATTTATTTGTGTTAAGTGGTCGATATTAGACCACCTTCCCCTAAATAGAAAACTAGTAATTCTCTTAAAAGGGTTTGTCGGCTAATGAAGAAAAATTGTCTAACGCAATATAAGGGGTATTATGATGAAAATGTTCGACCTCAAAACTTTTGCAGATATACGTTTTGAAGACCCCCGAATCAAAAAATTGGTTTTTGATCTCTCTCTCTCCCTCCCGCCTCCATTCCCCCTCCCACCCTCTCCCTCTCTCTCCCTCTCTCTCTCTCTCCCCCTCTCTCTCTCTCTCTCTCTCTCTCTCTCTCTCTCTCTCTCTCTCTCTCACTCTCTCAAGTAAACTACTACCTTTGGTCAACCAAGAAATATGTTGGTAAAGGTAAAGTTTTGTAATGATATCTTTTACCGTTTGGCCGCTATCGTGTTCATAGAAAAAGGGTGAGAGAGAGATAGAGAGCGGGGAGAGAGAGAAATAAACGGACATATAGAGAAAGAAAAACATATTTTTCAAAAATAATTTTTTGGGTGTCAGGGGGCCTCAAATCACGGAGACCTGCAAAAATCTCGAAGTCGAAAATGTTCATAATCATGATACTTCCTTATACTACGTATAAGAAACTAAAAATATGCAACTTTGAGTAAATATCCCGATTTTGAAAATACTGGGTGTATGACAGTGTCTATGTGAAAACCAAGTGTGCGAAAGTGATATCAAGCATGTGTTTATATTTGCCTAAACTACTTCATTTGATGTTGAGCGCTTAGTTTTCAAATACACGAACATATTTCCAACTCGTCATAAAAGTTCGATGGAATCAACATAATCTGTACTGATAATACAATATTATAACAAATGTTCACGTCAATATATATCACGATAAAAATAAAAAAGTACCTAATTACATACATTATCTATCTCTTGGATCTTCCCGGCGAGACTGTAGGCTACTGCAAAAGAACGCTTTTCCCAGCATTAATAAATCATATGACGATTTCGTACTGTCGTACACATTATATTCTGTGATTTGGCTTCGTAGCATTTTTTATATTTATTGTAAACTTTAAGCGAGTTAAAACAAATGTACACCAACTTGATGAAATTTACTTACTACCTACCTGTGGTACACAGAATGATAAACTGGCTCCCCAAGCAATCCACACCATTGCTTTAGATCTTCTCGATGTCCAAGAGCAATATGTTAACGGATAACATATAGCTTGATGCCTATCAATTGCCGTCGCCACTAACACATACGAACTTAAATATGGTCCTAATGTTTGACCGTACTTTACCACTTTGCACAAAAAGTACCCGCCATGAAACCGAAATGTTACATCCCACGCTAACTGAGGCAGTACACTTAATAGAGCTGTTAGCAAATCTGCTATACTCAGGTGTAAAATAAAGAAATACATTCGCGACAATTTTTTCCTTCCCGCGTATTGTTTCCGTGTCCATAGGGCCAATAAAACTGTGGTGTTTCCGATTATGGTCACTATAAAAATCACTGCTAATGTGGCTATTTCTACTTTCGCTAAATTTTCATCCCTGTCGAGAACAGCGTCGTCTATTTCGAGTTGTGTGTAATTCGTTGGAGTTGTGTTCATTTCCGTAAATGCAAATCCCATGTAGGTAGAGGACCTGAAACAGAGATAGAGCTGTTAATATTTTATCGTCACACAAATCATATTATGTGTGTTTCATTTATTAACACGGTCATCTGAATCCGTGCATTTCAAATTTAGATATTGTTTTGGCCCCAATGTTGGTTTTAATTTAAAAAATATATGTTGGTAAGCGATAATACATATATTAGATAATGAGAAAATGTAAACTTTAAATAAAAACATCACGTTCATCAAAGAATTGGTCATAAAATTACCTAATAACTAGGGAGCGGAATCGAGCGAGTCATGACTCATCGCCCATGGGCGCGCTATTGAAATGTTGTATTTTTAAAGAGGTTTTAATTTTATTTATATAATTGAATAACAAGTGGCTGGCGATTATAAAATACAAAATACCCTACTATTTGTTCATTTTCTTTTCTGTAAGACTTGTTCTCTTTTAAGTACATCCTTGTAGATAGAAAACGTCCCTTCTACATTAGCATACACAATTGCCCCAATGTTGTTAAACCTGGATTTCTATTAAAAACTGCGTCTAAGTCACTTGGAATTATTAATAGCCACATCTAATGTGGTTAATCCATTTTTACTTTCTTATACGTAGTATAAGGAAGTAATGTGAAATTTTCGACTTCGAAATTTTTGCAGATGTCCACGTTTTGAAGTCCCCTGATACCGAAAAAGATGTTTTTAAAAAATGTCTGTGTGTCTCTATGTGACCACGATAACCGCTGTAGATATCAATTCCAAATTTTGTATTTACATGTCTAATCTCCCTCTTGAGATCTGAGTAGTTTTTCAGTAAAATCGGTAGATCGGAAGTAGCAGTTTACTTCAGTGAAAAAATTAAATTTTGCCAATATTTCGTCAACTACTAAATTTAAACAAATTTATAAAGAATTCATATGTACTTGAAATTAAAATTGAGAACAATTTTATTTAAAAAGTTTTTCGAAGCTGCTACCGGAAGTAGGTCTTTTACTCCTATCGAAAATCAGTTTTTTGCGAATATTTGGCATGTCATGCTTTTTAGACAGGTACGTTACGGGTATAAAAGTATTTAAAACGTAATTTTCAATATCTTTTGCATAAAAACAATTTCAAAATTCAGACCGGAATTACCACTTTCACTCTTATCGAATAGCGATTTTTTGCGAATATGTCGTAAATTATGCATTCTATATGTATTTATCAAGAATACAAAAGTATTTAGTGCTAGATTTGCAATATTTTTTGAATATATGAAATTTCAAAATTCGGACCGGAAGTAACACTTTTACTCTTAGCGAGTAGTCCTTTTTTCGAATATCTTGCTAAGTATGCATTCTATAGCGATTTATTAAGAGAACAGAAGTACATAGAATAGGATTTTGAATAATTTTTGTGTAAAAAAAATATAGTATAGTTTGAAACGCTCATACGTATAAGAAAGCCGTGTGGTGGCCACACCTCATTTTTTAATTTGAGATTCGATTTTCAAAATATGTCATTAGTTTAGGCAAATTTCCAAAGTGTTCCTGAAGGAATAACAACTGATTTTTTAAATTTGGGATTTGTGTTAGTTCCTTGCACTCAGAAATACTTCGTCATTTAAACTTGTAACGAAATTTTGTAAACTATTGAAATTCTCTGCATGAAAACTATTTCTGTGTATGTTTTAGCAAAGCTAAGTGACGATATTTTACAGACTTTGCAATAAATTTCGGAATCACTGACAATTAATTTTTATCTCAGAAAAAGTAACATAAACAACGTTCTAGATCTAAATAAATGATAACTAAAAATGTACGCGTATGATATTGAAACATACATATTATATTGCGAAATATAAGGTAAATATAATAAATTTTAAAAACTCGTCACCCTTGTACTTACGCCGATGGAGAAAGGATTTTATTCATAAAATTCCTTATTTTATGGCAGTTTTTTTCTCTGATTCTCTGGAGTAAACAGATGTTACAGTTCGCCCTATGAATTAGTGCTATTCAGATATAATGTAAACAACAAGCAGTTGTTTACATTATTTCTTTTTACGGTTGTGGCTCCGTGGTAGTTTAGCTCGCTCGATTCCGCTCCCTACTAATAACTCAATATATATATACATATAAATTAAAATTTATTATATTTACCTTATATCTCGCAAGCAAAATTAAGTTATATATGTATAAACCTATTCATACTTATGTTAGTTTCGTTTTTCATTGTTTTGACTGTTAATTACTTACTTCGTAATTTATTTAATAGTTCCTGTTTAATCCCGTTTCATTGAATCTACTTCTCCCAATTATCTAGACGTAAGTGTGCATTGGATTTCGTTAAGTTTCAATAACATACGCATATATTTTTATTTATCATATATTTAGATCTAGAACACTGGATTAAGGGTGATACTGCTTGTATGTACATTGTCAGTGATTCCGATATTTATTGCAAAGTCTGTAAAATATCGTTACAGAATGCCAAAAAATCGCAAATACCGTTGATGCGGAAACAGTGGCTTAAACCACTGACGAGAATTTGCACAAAATGCTTCATTCGGACGACAGGTACACAGGGAAAAAATACTTTTATTTGTTAGTGATAGTGCCGCATATATGTTAAAAACAGACAGACTATTAAAGGAAATATATCTTTATATGCTACATATTACTTGTATAGCACATGCTCTCAACAGAATCTGTGAATATATCAGAGATAGGTATCCGGAAATTGATAAACTTGTACCCGCTTTTAAAAAAAGTTTTCAGAAAAGCACCATCGAAAGTAGGTCTTCCACAGCGAAAAACTTCCATGTTTGTCACTGCCTCCCTCGCCAGTAATAACTAGATGAGGATCATGGTTGGAAGCTACTAGTTTTAATGCAGAGAATTTCGATAGTTTACAAAATTTCGTTACATGTTTAAATGACGATGCTCAAAGTATTTCTGAGTGCAAGAAACTAACACAATCCTAAATTTAAAAAATCAGTTGTTATTCCTTCGGGAACACTTTGGAAATTTACCACATATTTTGAAAATCGAAATCTCAAATTAAAAGATGGATTAACCACATTAGATGTGGCTATTAATAATTTCAAAAGTATTCCAAGTGACTTCGGATGTGGCCTTCGCCAAAAGTTAGGCGCAGTTTTTAATAGAAATCCAGATTTAATAACATTGCGGCAATTGTGTATGGGTACAATGATACAAAATCTAACTGATACATACGCTGAAATAAAAGAACATTTCCAGTATGCACCTATGACCAGTTGTGATGTAGAAAGGACGTTTTCTATCTACAAGGATGTACTTCATTCAAAGAGAACAAATCTTACAGAAGAGAACCTTGAGAAAGTATTGCTAGTAAATATTAATACTCCATTACTCGAGTTGAACTACAAAATGAACAAATAATAACGTGTTTTGTATTTTATAGATCACCACCCACTTGTTATCCAATTATACAGGGTGTCTCTAAAAGGTCTTTAAACAACTCTACCACGTATTTTTCGGACCAAAATAAACCGATTTAGCAAAACTTGGCTTAGTGAAAGTTGCTTAGTTTGTGCGCAATACGGTCCTGAAGTTGCAGTTGGAAAATTGTGTTTTTGTTATATATTTGAAACGGCTGGAGCGATTGCGCTAAATTTTGTCACGTTTACATAGTTTTATGAGTCAAGAAATTCTGTATCAAAATTGTGATAGTAATCAATCCATAGGCGGAGAACCTGCGTTTATAAATATTAAAACATTTCCATTTTCTACGCCAATGGATAAAAAAGAGTTTGTCTATAAAATTTTAGATTAAGTGTCTTAAGTACAAGAAAAAAGGTACTCTTGGTAAGACTCGAAAAATTGCATCGTTTTCTCAAAAATCGCATTTTAAGAATTGTTAAAAAATTTTTTATATGTTTTCTTTTTTAATAAATACGGAACGACCAATACCAAATAGGTCAAAACAAATAGGCACTAATTAATAAAAAAGATATTCTGTTTATTTCGTCAATTAATACAAAGATGCTATTTTTTTAATAATGTTTTTTCATATAAATTCCAATTGTGTTCTGGTTGGTGGACAACAGAGAATTATTAACAATTAAACAATGAAATAATGAAAATGAAACAATGATTTTTTAAAAAAAAAAGAGAAGATATTATAAAAGGTGTTCAAAATGTCTACCATTTTCGTGAATACAAAGGTCTATTCGCCGGAGGAAATTAAATTCAACTCTTTGCAAAACTTCTACATCACCTCTGAGATTATTGGTTGCTTCTTGAATACGTTGCCACAATTCTTCTTCATTATTTACAGGTGTATTGTAAACAATGGATTTCTGGTGTCCCCAAAAAAAATAATCCAGAGGATTCAGATCTGGACTTCGAGGTGCCCATTGTACAGGAGCGTCATTACCTCTACCGATCCATCTATTTGAAAAGTGATGATTTAAGTAGTGTCGTACGTTCATCGAAAAATGTGGTGGTACACCATCGTGCATAAACCACATATTCCGTCGAATATCTAGCGGTTTATCATCTAACAAGTCCGGAAGAGTATGTTGTAAAAAAATCAAATAGGCTTCTCCAGTTAATCTTTGCGGTAGTCTGACAGGTCCAATAATAAAATTTCCGATTATTCCAGCCCATACATTCATTTTAATTTCATGTTGAAAATGGTTAATTTTAATGGCATGTGGTTTTTCCTCTGCATAAACATGTTCATTATGAAAGTTCGTTATCCCTCTTCTTGTAAAACAAGCTTCGTCGGTAAATAAGATTTTTTTGCAAAAGTTTAAATTTCTTGCTCTTTTATGTTCAATAAACCGGCAAAAATTTAGGCGCCTTTCAGGATCTTGAAGTAAGAGGTCTTGAACTCGAATCTTATGGTATGGATGTAATAATTGTTCTCTAATTACTCTATTGACCACATCTTTAGATACTGCAATTTCTCTAGCTATTCGTCTAACGCTCAGTTCCGGATCTTCTTGAACACGGTCTAAAATTTCTTCTTCTACTTCAGGTTGCCTCACAAAGCGCTGCCTACCATAGTTTGCTGTTACAGGAGCTAAGCGACCGGTTTCTCGAAGGCGTCTCTCTACTGCGGCAAACGTTGGATGACTTGGAACACGACGATTTGGAAACCGTTCCGAATATACTCTAACACTCTCGGCACAATTGCCTTGACAATATCCATATACTAATAACATATCGGTATATTCTTCGTTGGTGTATTGAACAGCCATGACAAAACGAAAATAAAAGTAATGATGGAAAATATTCAAATAGTCATAACTATGGAAACCAACAATAACAACTAAATACAAACATATGTATTTTACAAAACGCAGGGCACAAGTGGAATTCTTAAAACAAAAAAAAACGTCAAAAAAATAGCATTTTTTGCATCAATTGTCGAGATAAATAGAATATCTTTTTTGTAAACCATATAATACAAACATATGCTGCATGACATGGAAAGTGCAACACCAAGAATGGGTGCGAATTTTTTGACCAAACTTGGTAGAAACGTATAACTAGTCAAAAGCAATAATTGATTAAACTTTTGTTGCGATAGATCAAGTGGTCATGACACATCTGACACTTCATTCAGCTTTCGCTGACATTAATGTGTGGTGTATTAATTGTTTGTTTGAAATTAATTTCAACGGTTTTGTCTTATTATACCTTTGTTTAACGTGTTTAAAGAGTTTTATTATGCCTAGAGTGCGGCAACGTGGAAATTATCGCCAATTAAGCGAATTCGACACAGGTCGAATTGTTGGTTTGCGAGAAGGTGGTTTTTCATACAGGGAAATTGCAAATCGCCTTAACCGGAACCAATCCACCATTATGCGCTGTTATCAATCATGGACTAGGGAAGGTCAGGAAAGACGCCAAAGAGGAACCGGAGGCCGAAGAAGAACTAATGAGATACAGGACCGCCGCCTTCGCTTAATGGCACTAAGAGACAGGTTTTCCAGTACCAGATCAATTGCTGACGTGTGGTTAGGTAATATTGGTCGTCCTGTAACCCTTCGAACCGTTTATCGTCGAATTAGGGGTTTCGGCTTACAATCTTATCGTCCACATCTTGTGTTACCACTTACGGCTCAACACCGACAGCAACGTTTGGAGTGGTGTAGATTGCGACTGCACTGGAACGTGGAGTGGCACAGGGTGGTATTCAGTGATGAATCTCGATTTTGTCTAGGGATGCATGATGGCCGTATGAGGGTCAGACGAAGACGTGGGGAACGTCGTGATATTCAGTTTTCCGTTGAAAGGCATGTGCATCGAGCAGTGGGTGTTATGGTATGGGGTGCTATAGCATATGGGAGTAGGTCTCAATTGGTGTTCATCCAAACCACCATGAACGCCCAGCGTTACATTGATGAGGTGGTAGAACCCCATATTCTACCATATCTTCAAACGCTCGAAGACCCACTTTTCCAGCAGGATAATGCCCCTTCCCACGTAGCGAGAATTTCTATAAATCGCTTGGAAGAGGCTCATGTCAATATCTTGCCATGGCCACCCAAATCCCCCGACCTCTCGCCAATAGAACATGTGTGGGACATTATGGGACGAAAACTTATGAATTTAGCCAATCCCCCGCAGACACTAATAGCTCTCCGGCATGAATTACAGGTTGCTTGGGACACCATACCCCAAGAGGATATCGACCACCTAGTCGAATCAATGCCACGAAGAGTGAGGGAGTGTGACACTAATAGGGGCGGTTCAACACATTATTAATAAAAATTATGTTAAATTGTGTTAGTCTTTTGTTTTTTTTTCTTTGAAATTTTAATCAATTATTGCCTTTGACTAGTTATATGTTTCTACCAAGTTTGGTCAAAAAATCCGCACCCCTTCTTGGTGTTGCAGTTTCCATGTCATGCAGTATATGTATTTTACAAAACGCAGGGCACAAGTGGAATTCTTAAAACAAAAAAAATACATCAAAAAAATAGCATTTTTTGCATCAATTGTCGAGATAAATAGAATATCTTTTTTGTAAACCAGTGCCTTTTTGTTTTAACCTATCTGGTATTGGCCGTTCTGTATTTTTTAAAAAAGAAAACATTTTACAAAAAAAAGACGTGTACATAGTTTAAAGAGACGTCTAAACGGCCTAAGACACGTGTACACGGCTTAAAGATACATGTACATGGAGCACACAGTATGCGCTGCCGTCCTCTAGTTAATGTTCTCAAATCTTAAAATGCGATTTTTGAGAAAACGATGCAATTTTTCGAGTCTTACCAGGAGTACCTTTTTTCTTGTACTTAAGACACTTAACCTAAAATTTTATAGACAAACTCTTTTTTATCCATTGGCGTAGAAAATGGAAATGTTTTAATATTTATAAACGCAGGTTCTCCGCCTATGGATTGATTACTAACTGCAACTTCAGGACTGTATTGCGCACAAACTAAGCAACTTTCACTAAGCCAAGTTTTGCAAAATCGGTTTATTTTGGTCCGAAAAATACGTGGTAGAGTTGTTTAAAGACCTTTTAGAGACACCCTGTATAAATAAAATTAAAACCTCTTTAAAAGTACAACATTTCAATAGTGCGCCCATGGGCGATGAGTCATCAACCTTTCGTGTCCGCTCTGTACTTATTAGTTATCGATAGGACAGCTTAGCTAAGAGTATGTGATAAAACAGACGCTGTCTTAAATGATTACTTCGATTATCCGTAATAAATGAAGAGTTGAAGTTTGTATATGTACGTAAACGAGTCATGCTAATTGGATGAGAGCTCCCATATTAGTCGTGAAGCAAAAAACGTATATTCGACAAATTTTGCATGTAAAAGTGGACTTAACCCGCATTAGAACACAATCCGAGAATCTAAAAAAAAAGGTTAAACAAATATAAGATCTCTATGTGTACCGAAACTCAACCTGCTGAAAATATATCTATATCTCATTTTGAGTTTTACATCTCAAATACTGGTTTCGAAATAAAAATAATAATATAGATTTTATTAAATATAATTGATTTCATATTAAGCATGGTACACGTCATTTACTATAAACTATTATTTAAACATGAACTGACACTAAATACATACTTTAACAGGCAACTGTTTAAGAATTTAAAAATTCGTCTAAAAATAATCTACAAAATAAAGAATTTATTTTATATTTATTTTAAACAAATTTATATTATATTTTGTTTTTCCAATTAAATACACTGGCAATATAGTTAACCCTTAACCGGAGATATCGATACTCCAGTTCTATAGTGTAACAAGAGAAAAAAAAAACATTTTTGTGTTGAGCACACCATACAAAAGCAAAAAGTGTATTTTATATAAGTGTAACAAGTGGAATTTTCAAGGTTTGTTTGTAGATGCCACTAGTTACTATAAACTTGACAGATTTAAAATAAAGTTTCACTTCAATACTGTAACAACTCAATTGTTACATTATAGAAGTGAAGATTTAAGTGAAAAGTTTACAAGTCTGTTGTGGTACTTGCACTATTGTGTTAACAATGACTGGATTAAGCGATAATAAACCACAGTCCAAAGAAGTGAGTGAGACGCGAACCCAATTCTTGATTAGACTAGCTACTAGCAGCTATGGATTCAACGAAAATTCACATGTAAGTTTCTTTTGAATAACATAACCTATCTTCCTTTTAATAATGATCTTTACAAAATCAAACTATTGTTATAATAGCAATAATCTTAGGATTTTGCATCTATCTCTTGAGAATCTAACGATTTAAAATCTTGTGAAAGCAAGATTTCGCCGGAAAAATGGTGAATGCGGTAGGGACTACCTATATTTTTGATTTAGGAAATAATTTTTGTCTAATTAGGCAACAACATCAAAGCAGCCTTTCTTACAAAAACTTTACTTGAGTAATGGCTCGAGTGACTGTTAGTAATGACATTTGATGTTGTTGAAATTGGCTTTTTTTAAAGGAAAAGTCTATACTATTAACCGAAGAATAATTTCTGAACTGAAAGACGAGAATCGACGCGCCATTTATGAATTCAGCAGGCACTATGCCAAAATATCATCGAAATTTTCGTCAAACGGACCAACGAATGCCAGCAGTTACTAGGCTACCATTTATCGGATATTCTATTCCATACATAACCTCCACTCTTTATTACAATAAAAACGTCTGAACTTTTCAAGTAAACACTTCAAATTTCAAAATACACGGTCTTAATGGGATCGCGTATTTTATAACTTTTATCACTTTCACAACATTTATAACAGAAATGTATTCTATATAGTTACATCACATACGATATTTTGGTTATCCGAGTAATAATAAAGTTTTATTCGTAAATATCAGAATTTTTTATGGATTGGTTTATATAATTTTTTCAGTATAGCATTCGTTCATTCGAATTTTTATATTAATTTTAATAGTTTAAATATATGTTACTTGACTGACTTAATAGAAGGGGTCAACATCGTAGTGAACTCCCTTCCACAATACTACAATTAGCTATGCTTTTGAGAAAGGAAACCAAACTGGACAAAAGTGTTTAATATTATAAAATAATTTAGGTCAAGAAATAAGCTCACGTTCATGTTTCGAAACCACTCAATTATGGATGTATTTGGTGAAAGAAAGAAAATTGTATACTCTGGAAATGTTTATATAAAATTATATAAATGAGATAATGTAATATGTAAAACACACTAACTTATAATTTCATTGATGTATGGAAAACAGAAATAACAGTGCTTAAGATTTTAATTTCATAAAATTGAATATTCGTTTCCGTAAATATAACGAAATATTGTGCGAAAAGGATACTTACAGAAAAGGTCGTAGTCATAATAACATTATTTTTAAGTAATTGCTCAGTTAACTTTCTGTGACATTTAAATATTTCCATTAGAGTTTAATCCGTTAGAAATACGAAATATTGTAAATTATGTTCAAGTGTATAAAATACTTTGAAGAGGTGTATCCCTGACTGCAATTAGATGATCATATAATTTATTCTGTGTTCCGGAATTAGCACTAAAGTTTCTGATAATATTTTTCATTCATCAGAATAAACTTTTTCAGCGATATCATCCTCCTTAAATTACTTTATTGCACGGCTAATCCAAGTCTGTTAACTTTGAGCAGCAATTATTTAGAAATTATAGTGATAACCTCGAAATGGTTTTGTCGTTTAATTTCAAGTTTTAGTTTGCTTTCCAAAATTATTAGTTCTTATATTTTAATTTTATTGTGTTGCTGTTTCTTGTCTAATTCTATTATTTGAATTTTCGCTAATGCATGTGCAGAGTGGTATGTATGCATACCAATTATTATAATTATGGACGATTAGTTAGGTTAGTATTTATTCATGACATGTAATTATTAGTGATGTAGTAACATATCAAATTAGTATTTATTTTTGTACTGTATACTAAAAGAGTTTTATATTACCAGTAGTTTTATTATTTTATGTGTTATTCTTTGCTTATGACAGAGAGTGGCATATTTCATACTATTAATGATCTAATGATCACTAACGTCTAAAGTACGCTCACTCACTATAGTATAATAACTATATGCCTAAAATATTTTACTTCTGTAAAAAAAAAGACAACCTATGTGTTTTTTATTTCAAGTTATTAATCTTCAATTTTACAAATTAATTATGGTAATATATAAAAAAAATTATCAGAAAAGAATAGTAGATTTTATAGACATTCTTGTTCATTATCACTGTTTCTACTGTCTTCAGATTCTGATTATTTATAATAAATGTTATTACTTCTTCTCTGGCAAGCAACCATAACTTTAATAATTTTGCTACAGCGCCACCTATCGGATCCTAGAATAGCTATGAACAATTATATCGACAAAACAAATATTACATTATGTGAATATGACCTAAATCGGTGAAGTCATTTAGCAGCTCCACGATCAGTAAAGGGGATTACGCGTAGATGCCGATTGACTGTAGTGAGGTAAGACGTAAGGGGAAGGCGCTATATACGCTAGTGCAAATTCCGCCGTTGTAAGATATTCGTTCAGTGAAACACCTGGCAAAACATTTTTTTTTTCTTATTATTATTCTGCATTAAATTGAATGCAAAGAATGAATGAAGGATTTGTTGAGAGTATTTTCTTATAATAAAAATTATTTACTCCTACATTTCACTCTCGAAGTTAGCCAAATTTACAACATCATAACACAGTTTCAGAAACTTTATTTAAAAAACTAATTCCAGTCAAACATGCATTAAACCTTTGTCTATTTTTGTTCTGAATTTCATTTTAATGTTTCATATGTGAAAGCTGTACTATTGCTTGAACAAAACCTTTTAAAGTCGTCACTTTCGTCTTTGAGGGGCCCCTTAACAGAGACACCAACGATTATATTATATATATAAAGATAAAGATTAGTGTGCTACCTATATCTTTAGAGAACATCGTATACACCTACTTTATGCTGGTTTGTGGCTATTTACCTTTGGTATTTTAATTTACTAACTACCGTATTAACTAGCAATGCGACGCCTTTAGACTTTAAACTTTTAGTTTAATTATTTATTACTTGATTTATATCCCTATTTATATCTTTGGGTTCATATTTTCTTACAGTTTCTGTTACACTAGGTTATTCCTAATTAATTTATAGTGTTTCAGTTAAAGTGCTTCATTTTTAATTATTTAATTTAGTTTTTAGAGATGTTGTTTACTTATACTCAATTTAGTTGTAGTTTGTATTACATTTTCAAACTTCTCTTTAAATTGTGAGGTTATGTTTTTATAAATAGTTTTAAATTGCCTTATTTTCGCTCACTACGCTTTTAGTTTAGCGTTTTGAAGACGTATAATTCAACATTGTTTAATGTTGACATACCGCGTGCCCCAGCAGAGCGGTAAAGTCCATTATTGGTATCTAATAATGTAGATAGCGAATAATTTTTAATAAAAAAATTGTAGATAATCATAAGCTCTACAATTTAAAAATATGCTCATGTATACAGAGTGTTCGATAACGACGAACCAATCAAACTTTTGTTTCTCTAAATGGAATGCTATGCTCTCTTTTATTGCTTTTTGATAGGCATTGATAAGGTGATTAAAATGACATGAACTTCTATTTATCGATTTTCAGCTGTTTCTGAGATATACCGATTTTTCTTTGAAAGTTGTACAACATTTGAGTAGTTCCTATAAAATAACGACTGTTGATGAAATACCTATTATGGGCTCAATTAGTAGAGATGTCTTTTCAGTACGTGAAATTGATGTTTATTTCGGTTTATCTACACATGTTCTTTAGAATTACGTACCATTCGCTAAAGTTAAAAATTCAAAAAAAAATTAAGTCATTAAAAAGTACTTAAAATTTAATAATTAAAAATATTTACTTTCTTCCACCTATTGGCGATATTGCAAAAGTTACTTCTGTTTTCCTTTTACAATTAATTAATTTTTATTAAAATTTTAAAACTCATGAAAACTTTGGAAGTTTATGAATTAGCAATAATATTAAAAATATCGCAGACGCGGGGTGTTTAAAGGGAAGTAAGTACGTGAACTTACATTAAATGAAATATTTAAAATTGGAATTTATAGATATGGTCTACGTTTTGGGGGAAAGTTATTGTTTGCTGGCACAAAGATATACAACCAGAAATATCCAAACATGGGACTGCCATCGATGAGTGCTTTTCAAAAATTGTTAACGATTTGAAGAAGCTCGCAGTATTCCGTATAAAAAAATGAGGTGTGGCCACCACACAACTTTCTTATACGATTGAGCGTTTCAAATAATAGAATTTTATGAATTTTTTCATACAAAAACTATTCACAATCCTATTCTATTAATAAATCTCTATAGAATCCATACTTTGCAAGATATTATCAAAAAAGTGCTACTCGCTAAGAGTAAAAGTGCTACTTCCGGTCCGAATTTTGAAATTTCATATATACAAAAAATATTGCAAATCCAATTCTAAATATTTTTGTACTCTTGATAAATACATATAGACTGCATAACTTACGACATATTTGCAAAAAATCGCTATTTGATAAGAGTAAAAGTGGTACTTCCGGTCTGATTTCGAAATTTTTTTTATACAAAAGATATTGAAAATTATGTTTTAAATACTTTTATACTCGTAGTGTACCTGCCTAGAAAGCATGATTTGCGAGATATTCGCAAAAAAACTGATTTTCGATAAGAGTAAAAGACCTACTTCCGGTAGGAATTTCGAAAAGCTTTTTAAATAACATTATTCTCAATGTTAATTTTAAGTACATATTAATGCTTTATAAATTTGTTTAAACTTAGTAGTTGACGAAATATTGGCAAAATACGATCTTTTCACTGAAGTAAACTACTACTTCCGGTCTGCCAATTTTGCTGAAAATCTAATCATTTCTCAAGAGGGAGATTATACTACTAAATACAAAATTTGAAATGGACAGCTATAGCGGTTTGACCACTATCGTGGTCACACACAGACACACAGCAACACAGACATTTTTTAAAAACCACTTTTTTGGTATCAGGGGACTTCAAAACGTGGACATCTGCCAAAAACTTGAAGTCGAAAATTTTCATCATCACAATGCTTCCTTATACTACGTATAAGAAAGTAAGAAAGCCGTGTTACTGCTGCAGTAGAAAACACAAATGCACAAAATGTTCTTTTGTTATGCGTTCAAGAAGATCCTCATACAAGCGTGCGTAAACAGTCCTTGATGTTAGCAAAAACTAGATTAATAGAACCTTAAGGAAGATTTTTTAATTTGTTATACTAATAATGGGTGGAGAATGTGGCTAAAAATCTGAAATAAAATGCAAAAGGAAAAAAATCCTTACCACAAAAATATATAAAAAATCTATATACGTATTTCGGCAACTAAGTCGCCATCTTCAGTGGAGATCTGTATAAACCAAAAAAGATTGTTAAACGTAGTATTTGTGGCTAAGGTGTAACCTTAGAAGATATGCTCTTCACCAAATCACCAGTGGGATAATACTGATTTCTTAACACACGACATCCCTATATATACTACCTAAATCTAACGGGACCATACCGCTACCCTAAGCGTGACAGAATAATTCCCTAAAACTACAGTAATCCGTATAAGCTGGACTAGGGTATCGGTCCATTGTCAGAATTCATTAACTTACATCTGTTTCTATGTATATAAATACTTTCGTAACTGTCTAATTCTCTAAAATTATTTACAGTTTTATTTGCCCTTAAACGCGATTTGAAGTTCCTGTTCTTTAAAAATGATGTTTTTTATACGATAACTTATAATAATTACTGTGATGCTTGACAATAGTAACTTTTATGTTCTTCAAGATATTGCGAAAGTTATAGAAGTTTACAATAACGTACATTTAAATACTTGTACTGATGGTTTGCGTTTCAAGTGAAATTGTAAATCTAAGTATGACTGCTTTAATTTTAAAGTTATTTAAAATCATCTACAATTTTTGTATTAAAAATTATTTGCTATCTACGTTATTAGATACCAATAATGTATAACATATATAGTCTGTTTGATAAGAAACGCTCCATCCTGTCACTTCTTCATTTATTATCTGATTTCAATAAATAAAAAAAGTATAAAAATGGTTTGACAAACTCTATAAATTGCCAATAATCCCAATTTTTTCAACACTGTCTTGAATACGTAACGACAGTTAATTTTTTTTTTAACGAACACCATTACTTTTTTTCCTTTAGTCTGGTAGATAATTTTATTCTGAATCTAGTAATGTTCATTTAGTTATCATTCGGTTGATATTAATTTAAAAAAAATAATTTTCTGCAACCTTCACTCTCTTACAATGAAATTTTCAGATCTTGAGATCTGATTAGTTTTTCAGTAAAATCGGTAGACCGGAAGTAGCAGTTTACTTCAGCGAAATAATCGAATTTTGACAATATTTCGTCAACTATTAAGTTTAAACAAATTTATAAAGAATTCATATATACTTAATATTGAAATTGAAAATAATTTTATTTAAAAAGTTTTTCGAAATTCCTACCGGAAGTAGGTCTTTTACTCTAATCGAAAATCAGTTTTTTGCGAATATTTCGCAAGTCATGCTTTTTAGACAAGTACGTTACGGGTATAAAAGTATTTAAAACATAATTTTCAATATCTTTTGTATAAAAGAAATTTCAAAATTCAGACCGGAAGTACCACTTTTACTCTTATCGAATAACGATTTTTTGCAAATATGTCGTAAGTTCTGCATTCTATATATATTTATCAAGAGTACAAAAGTATTTAGAACTGAATTTGCAATATTTTTTGTATATATGAAATTTCAAAATTCGGACCGGAAGTAGCACTTTTACTCTTAGCGAGTAGCACTTTTTTGATAATATCTTGCAAAGTATGCATTCTATAGAGACTTATTAAGAGAATAGAAGTACTTAGAATAGGATTTTGAATAATTTTTGAATAAAAAAATTCTTAAAATTCTATAATTTGAAACGCTCATACGTATAAGAAAGTCGTGTGGTGGCCACACCTCATTTTTTCATTTATATTTATATGCGATAATAAGTTGGGGATAGGTTTTTTTAATGCGTTGAATGATCCACAAGTGACAAAATTTAGGACGATGATAAAAATGAAATATTAATTAATCAATTATAGTGTAATGTGACCGCAAACACTCACACTCTAATTCACTCTCGCTCTCTGACACAAACATTTAATAAACAATACTGCCACCAGTGCAGGCGATGGACTTGCTTCACAATTTATATATTTCTATAGAACATTTTTTGAGGGTATAGTAATTATAGTATATTTATAGTGGCAATCCTCCCTAAAATCTTTAGATCAAAGTCTACTACTTCCCACCACAATTTGGCCAACGTACTTTCTTCATCCTCAGATTCCTTCAAGTAGCTCATTTGGTAATCTACAATCGACAATTTTAAATGATAAAATAAATGATTTATATTGACGAAATTATTGCTGAAATTAATACTGACTTGGAGAAATTTATAAATTTACCTTTCTCTTTTTTTAACTGCCTTGCATTCTTCTGGCAATGAAAAGCGAGATATTCACCATATCATGTATTTAATGAAAGACAAAACAGCTGAATCCTTAGTAAAAAATGAAACGGAAAACAATTCTTCAATTCTTAACTTAATACAATCTCCTTAACTTAACATAATTAACAAAAAATCAAAGTATTGAAGGTATTAAATAAAAAATAAATTATAGCTGAACGTAAAGAGTTCGTAATTCACGATAATAAAAGAAATAAAACACATAATATGTATTAGACAAATCAAGATGTAATGCCCCACCAATGGCGGATGTAAACATACCCCTCCCGGCTTGAAAATTTAAAGTATATAATTAATAGGGCGCGGACACGAGCGAGTCATGACTCATCGCCCATGGGCGCACAATTGAGATGTTGTATTTTTAAAGAGGTTTTAGTTTTATTTATATAATTGGATAACAAGTGGCTGGTGGTCTATAAAATACAAAATACCTTATTATTTGTTCATTTTCTCTTCTGTAAGACTTGTTCTCTTTGAATTAAGTACATCCTTGTAGATAGAAAACGTCCTTTCTACATCGCAACTGGTTATATGTGCGTACTCGAAATATTCTTTTATTTCAGCTTATTTAGCATACACATACACAATTGCCGCAATGTTATTAAATCTGGATTTCTATTAAAAACTGCGTCTAACTTTTGCCGAAGGCCACATCCGAAGTCACTTCGAATACTTTTGAAATTATTAATAGCCCACATCTAATGTGGTTAATCCATGTTTTAGTTTGAGATTCGATTTTCAAAATATGTGATTAGTTTAAGCAAATTTTCAAAGTGTTCCTGTAGGAATAACAACTGATTTTTTAAATTTGGAAGTTGTGTTAGTTCCTTGTACTCAGAAATACTTCGAGCATCGTCATTTAAACATGTAACGAAATTTTCTAAACTATTGAAACTCTCTGCATAAAAACTATTTATGTGTATGTTTTAGCAAAGCTAAGTGACGACCCTGCGATATCTTGGCATTCTGTAACTATATTTTACAGACATTGTAATAAATTTCGGAATCACTGACAATTCATTTTCATATTAGAAAAAGTAACATAAACAACGTTCTAGATCTAAATAAATGATAACTAAAAATGTACGCGTATGTTATTGAAACTAAATAAGAGTAAGTATGTATACATAATTACATTATTTCTCTTGCGAAATATAAGGTAAATATAATGAATTTTAAAAACCCCTCAAGCTATCTACGACGATGTAGAAAGAATTTTACTCATAAATTCCTTATTTTATGGCAATTTTTTGCTCTCATTCTCGGACTCTTCTCGGGCGTAAACAGATGTTGCAGTTCACCATATGAATTAGTGCTATTCAGTAAATGCGTATTGTTGACATTACTTCTTTGCTCCATTGTAACACCATCGTAGTTTAACTCGGTCATGTCCGCGCCCTAATAATTAAAATTAATATCACAAAATATATTAAAATTTTGACACAATGAATATGCATATAATTCTCATGGTCCTTCACTGAGGATCTTGGAGGATGTATGTACATATAAATGATATGATAAAATAAATTCTATCGACAACTTGCTCTATTATCAACAAGAATTATTATAAATAAAACTAAAATTCTGGAGTTATACCTCAGTCAAAATTTCACACGAAATTTCTCGAGCTGTCGTAAAGCGAAAGCAAAGTCTTTGCAAAAAGCTGAAATTACGATTGGTAAGATTCATATAGCACCTTTGTTTAATTGAACCTTTCATTCTCCAACATTTAACAGCCAATTATCCTATATCTCACTATTTAGGTCATATTTCAGTAAATGGATCAACGGATTAACCAGGCCATTCAGTATATATGGGTTGTCTAGCCAGATTTCGTTTAGGAATATTCTATACCTTTCAAATATTGTAGAAAAGCCCTTTACTGCGTAATTAATATATAGGACAGTGTGTATTTATACTGCTATGTCTGAATACGTTTAAGCTTGAATAGCACATTCAGTTCGAATAGACAATAAATAATCCTCGCATGGAGCTAACACATATTAAATTAGCGTGGCATGAAGTCGTGTAAGTTATTTTAGTCATGAACATGTAATTTAAAATTAAACTCAAATCTGGTGAAAATTAGTTGATGGAAATTTTACACATTCGCTCGTAAAGCAAATACTTGAATAATTTCAAGAAAGCGTACGCAGCCATAATTACAAAACCAGACACAAAAATCAACTTCAGCACAGTCTGCATTGTTTCGAAAGCACTTGGGACATATGGGATGAAAGCACTCCGAATTAAGAAATCAGAAAAGCTTACAGAGATTCAAGAATACATTAAAACAGCCCTTCTATCAGGGTGCTTTTACTGAATAAATTCGTTTTTGCGTAATTAAGTGTTATGATGTTTACATGTTAGTTTGGAATTTTTGTTGAATTTCTATATGTATATTTGTTGCTCTGAATAGTATATTATAATATAAGTGTACAAGTAAGCTTATAAAGCACGCGCGTCACGTTTAAGGAATGGAGTAAATGCTTTAAGGCTCTTATACACCCAGATTATTCGTAATTTTTTTATTATACCTCGACTACAATACGAAAATAAGCATCTAATTTTTAATAATTAACATAGAAACGGTTAGCAATTATTGTTGTTTAGTTGTTATGTAAATTCTTTACAAATTTTCTGAATTTTCATTGTACAAAATGAGTGAAGAGATTTCATCGGAAGTTGAACGATTAGCTGAGCAAGCCGAATTGAAATTAATTCCACAAAAATCAAATTCTGCATATTATAAAGAATATGAGAAATTATTGGCTTGGATGACAAAGAAAAATTGCCACACTGCGGACGAAACATTGAAGCTTTCGTAGGGTAAGAACGTGTACCTTTGGGTATTTATTAAAACACTGATTTTGTGATTTTTTTAAAGAAAACTGATAGAAGCTAGGAAATTAATTTTTGTGCTGTGTAGCAATACGACCTGTTCTGTATTTAAATCCTTAATGAAGTAATGATAAAGTATGATAATTTCCTGTTAATAATTATTTGATAGAAAGTCTGCATTTCGTCCAAAGGTACATAGACTAACGGGTAGCTTTGGACTGATTGCTTTGTACCTTTGGACGTAGTACACATAAAATATTTAAAAAAATTGATACTCAGATTTTGCAAAAATATATATTATAAATCTATTTATTAACATAAAACAAAAATTCTGACAAAGTTACATAAAGAATATTCTACAAAATCTTTAGAATATGAACAATTTCTAACACAAAAATTAAGACATATTGTAATTGTCGAAAGAAAAATCAAATATAATATGAGAATGTAATCTTGCAGAGTCACCAGCCGCTCGAGGTGATGGCAACTTCAGAATAATATCATCAGCGTCTATTTCATACGGCTTTTCTTTCCCTTCTAAAAAGTAGTTACTATCCTTTTTGGTCTCGTAAAATTTTACAATGTAAGCACAATTACTAATATCTTCCAGAACATTAGCAACATACTGTTTTATGAGTTTTTTGGAAGCTAGTTTTACTAATACGAAGTCTCCCTTCTGTATTTTGCTCGCCTTTCCTTTCGACACCACAACTTGGTCATATTGCTCTGGCTGAAAATAAAGCTGATCATCAGAAATGTCAATATTAAAATCATCGTCAGAAATATCTTGAAAAGATATATCATCGTTACTTCCATCTTCGGAAGAGGAACTACATAACACATTTTTTGCCTTTTTTGATCTTTTTTTTACTTTTGTTTTCGCTTTCGCTTCATTCGCTTTCTTCTTTTTTACTTTATTAGCGCTCTGTAGTAACAGCTCATTCTTCTCGGGTGTGTCTGTTAGAATACGTGTCTTTCCTTTCTTTCTACGCCCTCTGCCACTATTATTTCTGGCAGATGCTTTTGGAAATGGTATGATAGATTCAACAGACAGAGATGGTGAAGACGTAAACGGGATCTGCTTAATCAGAGATGCAGAGTTTGCATTTGTACTTGAAATTGCTGCAGTCACAGGCAAAGAGCTAGTACTTGGAGTTGATTCAAACTGTGGTACAAAGTTGGAACTTGCGTGTGGACTGGGATCAGTTACAAAAACAGGATTTGTCGGCTAACTTTGAACTTTTTCTGCTGTAGGTTCCGGTCTATCTGTCACATAAGATTGAAGAAAATCTTGTTCCGTAAATATATTAGAATTTAATGGCCACAGACCCGTCACTTCAAAGCCTTAATAATATTATTGGGCGTAAATGCTTGTAAATAGGCCTTACCTGCAATCTCTGCAATGTCATAAATTGTAATGGGTTTGCCGGGGTTGCAAAGCATCCAGTCTTCAGCAGTTTTGTTATAAAAAGCCTTGTACGGCCCAAAAACCGTGCGGTCTAAGGATTGCATTTTATGCGAAGTATGTGGATGCAATGTCAACAGTACTATACCATTATCTTTGGCTTTCTCAATTATAGCAATAGAGATGTGGGTTTCATGGTTATCCATTAGCAGCAGCATAGGTTTCTCTTTTATAGGTTTAGCTACCGCTATTATATGTTCTAAAAATTGGAGAAAAATGGTTTCTGTAGACCACCCAGATGGATTAGCTGCTCCTACGCTACCATTTGGTCTCCCTTTCAACATATGGGCCTTGAAATGCACTCGAGGGAATACAAACAATGGGGGTAGCACCTGACCAACTGCATTTACGCATGCTAGCATTGTAACATTCACACCCCTTTCGGCAGATGTCAAACTTCCCAGTTGTTTAATCGTCTTAGACAAGCTGATGGCATCAGGTTTTCGTAATGATAGAGCTGGCCAACGTTTTCTGAATTGTACTAGCCATTCTCGGCCAGCTGTCCTTTTAGTTTCCCATGAAGATGGCTTTTTTATTTAGAGCTTTAGCATAATCAAAAGCTAACAGTCTTGTTCGCTGCTTTGTTAAACCAAAATGAAGCAATGCGGATTTTTCCAGATAATTAAACAATTCTTGCTTCTCTGCAGCATTAAAAACTTTATGAACGGCATAATTAGGAACCGCAACTACAATATCTTCCACAGATGTGATGTTCGGATTTTGTTTTTTTATGTAATTATGTAATGTAGATTTACTAATATTCCATTTTTTTGCCACATTACGTATAGATGCTTGTTCTTCGGAAACCTCTCGCACAGCTTCTTTAATTAAATCAGGTGGTACAGTGTCACTTTGTTTGCCAAATTTGCTTCGTGGCACTGTAAAAAACGTTTCATAGATTTTATGGTTACATATGCGAATAATACATGTACCTACCTTTGGACATGTCCAGAGGAACATGAAACTCTCTGTCCAAAGGTGCACGACACAAACAATCCTAACGAAAAACTATATAAGAATTATTAGGTTAGCCTTTCAAACAAGCTATTATCAACAAATTAGACATTAACCATTACTGTATTCATTATTACATGAAGTCAACGAAAATCGACTATGGCTACTGTGATGACATTAGATTAGATTTATGAAAAAACTTACTTTTAGCACTGAAAATATTCCAGCAGTATTTGGTAACACGCACTCAGACAAAATGGTGGATCTCTACAAACAGTGCTACCGGTTGACAAAAAGTAAACACAAGGCGCGTTCCGAATATATTTAGGTATATGCTACGTTCAGATATTTACTCTGTCCAAAGGTACAAGCGTCCAAAGGTACACGTTCTTACCCTACATGAACGAAAGTGTAGGTGACATTATTAAAAAGGGCCATTAATTAATCTAATTTCTTGTGTTTCATGTATAATAATAATGCTATGTATAAATCGTCAACACTGTGGTGCATACATTCAAAATTACAAACTATACTAAGAATTAAAAAATGAGGTGTGGCCACCACACGACTTTCTTATACGTATGAAAGTGTTACCTTCTTCCGGTCCGAATTTTGAAATTTCTTTTATACAAAAAATATTCCATATCCAACTCTAAATACTTTTGTACTCTTCATAAATATATATAGAATGCATAATTTACTACATATTTCCAAAAAATCGTTATTCGGTAAGAGTAAAAGTGTTACTTCCGGTCCGAATTTTGAAATTTTTTTTATACAAAAGATATTTAAAAGTACGTTCTAAATACATTTATACTCGTAATGTACCTGCCTAGAAAGCATGACTTGCGAGATATTCGCAAAAAACCGATTATTGATAAGAGTAAAATACCTACTTCCGGTAGGAATTTTGAAAAACTTTTTTAAAACAATTTTTCTCAAATTTAATGTAGGGTATATTTGAATTCTTTATCAATTTGTTTAAACTTAATAACTGACAAAATAGTGGCAAAATTCGATTTTTTCACTGAAGTAAACTACTACTTCCGGTCTACCGATTTTACTGAAAAACTAATCGGATCTCAAGAGGGATATTATACAGGTAAATACAAAATTTGGAATTGATATTTACAGCGGTTTGACCGCTATCGTGGTCACACACACAGAGACAGACACACACACACACACACAGACATTTTTTAAAAAACACTTTTTTGGTATTAGGGGACTTCAAAACGTGGACATCTACAAAAATCTCGAGGTCGAAAATTTTCGTCATCACTTATACTACTTCCTTATACTACGTATAAGTAAAAAGGGGTGAACATAACTTCATTTTATAAGCTACGTGCGTTTGTAAAGGGAACAAACAAAGGTGACGACAATAAGAAATCTTTGGTATTTCTAGAAGAGGACATACGAACATTTTTGTTCAAGCCCCTGCACGTAGTTGCTACAAATATTTCGTTTTTCAGGTTGTCGTTATTGGTAGCATATTTGGCTCATGCAGAAGATATGGAATGTGTTACTTACGTATGTAGGACATTAACCGTTAGTTAGTCGCGTCATACCCAATGTCCAGAATGATGTTTTCTTTTTTAAATTTACTAATGAATAAACTTCATTTTAAGTAAATCGTGCATTGCAGGTCGAAACATAAACATTTTAGTAAAAACAACATAGAAATATTCTTAAAAATACTTCTTCTAATTCTTCTAATCGTTATCAACAGAATCGATACAAAAAATCGTTTTTGTGTATGCTTTGCAAATAAAATTGTTGCATTCACTGCATCTAGCAGAGAGTTTGTTATCGTTTTTCCTTGGGCATTTTCCACATCTCCCTCGGGAATGTCCATGTACATTGGGTTGAAGTAATATATTGTCAGATATATTTTGCTGCAGGCGGATACGTGTTCGCAAGTTTTTTGGAATAAAATTGGAAGAACAGCGAGGTACTTGGTGACTCTTCACTTATTCCTGTCACAATGATTTTAATTCTTCTTTACATGTTTACGGTACTGTTTACGTTTGCTTTATATATAACGTAAGAATTAGTTGCAGCAAAGTTTAAGAAATGAAAAATGACAGCTAGTGTCCATTTTTAGTTCGTCTTCCAACATTATAAGTAGCAGAGAATCGGTCGCAAACATCAACACCAGCTTTTGTGCAATTATAAAACGTTATCAATTCTGGCTTCTGAAGATCTCCTGCGGATTCGTATATTTTGTCAACATGGTGCATGCTTGAAACCAAGGTAACACTTTTTGATGTTTTAGGCACGTGTGAGACAATTGTCATTTCTTCTGTGAAAGCAAAAATGATAGTTCTAACTGATTTACCTTTCTGCGGCAAAAATTCTTTGGGAATTTCTTTTTCTCTACAGATTTCTGAAGTTTAAACGAACGAGAATAAACGTCAACTAACTTTTGACGCAATGACAGTTTGTGGAAAAGCTTACATTAGACGTACATACAGGGCACGTCGAAAGTTTATAGAATCGGACTTTATAAATGGCATCATGCCAATGCTCGCGTTTTACAGGATACTGTAATAATTAAATAATAATCCAATTATAAAAGCAAGCATTTAAAGTAATTGACTGTTGGTTAGCATCACACAGTGTTTAGCAGCGTGTAATAATAGCAGAATTTTTGACTGCGTTTGAAAAATATATTATTAAAGGGTAATATGAAATTAATTTTATCAATAACTTGCAAATTAAAAAAACATATTTTGTTAAGTTGATCATGTTATGTTATTAATATTATTGGACAATTGGAACAAGAATTTGGTTAAGCACTGTCTGTGGCATGATATTGCAACAAATGAATTTGCCCATTCTAGGATTTTGAAGTTTATGAATTTAGGAAAGATAGAAAATTATTTATACAGGGTGAGTCATTAGTAGCCGCTTCTTAGATTGCTCTTTTGTGTTTTAAATAAAAAAAAACGCCATTAGTGGAGGATCCATGGTTGCTTGTAGCGCATATTGTAAAAATACTTGTAGCTCTGGCGCACTTCCGGTTTCACCGGAAATGCACGGAACTTAATTTTTTTAATGACACCCTTTATATTTTTGGATTTTCTTGTACTGCTTTAAATTGCCTATTCAACTCTTTTTTCTTTTTCAAAATTGAGCCAATAGTTTTTGAGTTATTAATTTTTTTTGAAAATATTTGACCGAAACACGTGTTCAGAAAAAAATCATTTTCACATTGTTTTTAAAAGTAAAAACATTGACTTTGGTGGTGCTTGTAGCCAAAAAAATTCTGCATCATTTGGTAAAGTTGCACTCGACAATACCTCAAGAAACTTAGTTATTTTTTTTAAATGGAACACCCAGTATTTTATTGAGGCATTTTGTTTCTTTTTTTATTCTCTTTCATTTTTGTTAACAATGTCCTATACTTATCTTTTCTAATTTTTGAGATAATCACTATACGAGCAATTAGCGGTCAATTAAAGAACTACGGGCGCTGCTCTCTGCATCCAAATATTGTTCCAATAAAGGCTGGAATGCGGCTGACTGCCTGAGTCAACTGTTAAAGAAAGTCGGTATACATTTATGTCAAACTTATAAAAGCATCGCTATTAGTTATCATCCAAATGAATTATTCTTATGAAGAGTTAATAGATATGATTGACATTTTGGGTGAATCTGAAAGAAACTCTTTGCTAGCATCCAGACTTTATGCACAGCGATCCATGGTAGAAGTCAACCGAAGCCAGAAACCTTCGAAAATATAAAGTCGACGGTGTGAGTGAACAGAAAGCATTGAATATGAAAGAAAGAGCGGAAAAATCAATAACTGGTGAGGATAAGACGTTTATGGTACTTGCGAGTGTAGTTGAACACTCCCATACTAGTACTACACAAATTAGTCGGCAGTTAGATGTAAGTCAAATTTGAGAATCCAGAATAATTAGGAAATACGAAATTCACCCGTAGCATATTCATACACAGGGTTAGATGAAAGAAATTTTCGGAATCGCTTACATTTTTGTCAATTGGCAGCAGATAAATTATCCTGGCTTTCTCAAATGTTTGTTGTTTACCAACGAAACCTTCTATTCAAGTGAATACGTTCATCGTCACAATTTTCGTTATTATAACACATAAAATCCCCCACTTTATCACACCTGTAAACTTTCAAAATCGTTGGTCATTAAAACTGTGGGGAGGAATAGTGGGTAGTTACATAATTGGACCTTATTTCTTTGATGAAAACGTTATCTACGAACGGATTTTCAAAAACACGCTATTTACGAACGGATTTTCAAAACTTTTTGAAGACATCTTCAAATATGTCAGTAAACATAACCTTTATTTTATTTCGATGTTAACCAACAGTGTTAAAAATGAAATACTGCAACTGGACATTGCTGGAATTAAAAAATTGAAATGTGATGCTCTTTATTCTATAAAATTATTACTTTGGGGATAGTTGGATATAACATTTACTTTGTTTGACAGTTGACTAAGGAAGTCGGGCGCCATCCCTGCCTTCCATTGGTTGAACGACTATTTTGGTGCATAGAACAACAGCGCTCGTAGTTCTTTAATTGACCGCTAATTGTTCCTATAGTGATTATCTCAGGAATTACAAAAGATAGGTATAGGACATTGTTAACAAAAATGAAAGAGAATAAAAAAGGAACAAAATGCCTCAATAAAATACCGAGTGTTTCATTTAAAAAAAATAAGTTTTTGGTATGTGAAAATTTCAGGAAGTAGGCTTTGAAAAAACAAAGTTTATTGAGGTATTTTCGAGTGCAACTTTACCAAATGATGCAGAATTTTCTTGGCTACAAGCACCAGCAAAGTTACTGTTTTTGCTTTTAAAAACAATGTGAAAATGATTTTTTTCTGAACACGTGTTTTGGTCAAATATTTTCAAAAAAAATTAACAACTCAAAAACTATTTCGAAAAAGAAAAAAGAGTCGAACAGACAATTTAAAGCTGTACAAGAAAATCCACAAATATATAGGGTTAGTCATTTAAAAAAATTAAGTTTCGTGCACTTCCGGTGAAACTGGAAATGCGCCAGAGCTTAAAGTATTTTTACAATATGCGCCACAAGCAACCATGGATTTTCCACTAATTGGTTTTTCTTTTATTTAAAACACAAAAGAGCAATCGAAGAAACGGCTACTAATGACTCACCCTGTACAATACTACTTCCTTTTTTAAGTTTGTGGATTTATTCAGAAAGAAAATGAACAACTAAATTTTTATAACTATTAATCTTGATTATACATTTTGCACATGTAACTTACGGCTTTCAGGACATATTGAATCTTTAATTTTATTGCAAATATATCAACCAATCAAATGGACGTTATCAAAACTATATAATTAAAAACGATGTTTACGAAATCGAAGACATCACAAAACACACGGTCTTGAAATCATTTTTATCTCAGGATACTTAAAATGCAAAAAAAGATATGTCAATCAATATAAATGTAATTGTTTTTCAATAATCGCTTTCTGTCATTACTGCTACATTTCTATGAACAGACATGATCCGAGTCAGAGAAAACAATTATTGAACATAAAAACCATTTCCAAAGTCTGCTTGAAAAGCCAATGACAAAGTATTTCTGGAAGTATCTGATAAACTATTAGAGAGATGTGTGTACAAAACGTATTTAATGAGATCAAAAGGGATATTAAGTTTTACATGGGATAACTCCAATTTTAATATATCATTCAATTAAGAGAAAAATACAGTAGGAAATGTTAATACTCAAGTTAACTTATAAAGCAATTACTAAATTCAGTTTAAGTATAACGAGTAGTATTCTTCAAAATTATTAATTTTTAAAATCATAGATGTTGTAATCGCCGTACAAGCTCTAAGACTGAAAATGAGACTCAACAATATAATGAAAGAATTCTGTGTTTTTCATATTTACTAATTTGTAAAAGAAAATGAAGAAATCCAATTCAAAATTTTGTTCAAAACTTCTTCAAAGTGATTACAGGAAATCAAATAAATCTTACTTATTAATATCTAACAATATAGATAGCGAAAAATTCATCCGTATAATGCCAAAATGTGTTCGAGAACGGCAATTACCGATTCACTTTACATAAAACTATAGGTTCTATTAACTAACATTAATAAAGATTATAAATAAGCACCAGAAATACAAAGTGCGTGAAAAATTTAGAAAAACAAGACGAAGCGGATGTAAAATCTAGGTTGTGGTAATAGGCGATTGATGGTTTGAAAAACCCGCGCGTTCAGCTAGTTATTGTTACTATTATCTATTAGATTCAAAAATAAATATGAAATTTTTTATGTTCTTGAGATGTTGAAAAGTGATTTCTAATGTACCAAATTAATATTTTTGGTACTACTGCCGGCCAATGCGAATATAAAATATTTATCACAAAAGAAATCAAATATCAGATTTACCTGAATAACTTCAGTATACTTAAGTTATTCAGTCCCAAATCATATTTTGTATATCTCCGCATCTTTTGACATCTTCTTTTTATTTATGGTACTGGTTGAAGATTTTTCTTCCAGCACTTCATTAACGAGATTTTAATTTCCCTATTTCTGTTCTATATTTGTGAAAATGCCTGTAGTTCGTCTTCTTCACCTTGTTAAACGATGATTATTATTATTTACAATGTATACAATATGAGTGTATATTTCAATCATGTTTAACATAATTGCCAACAGCAAATGTTTCTTTGAACGTTATATTTTAAACATAATTTCTCGTCTAAAGCAACACCAGATTTTTTGTTGTTATGATAAGTTATTATGTTTTCTATCTTTTGCTTCTATCAAAATGCAAATACGAAATTACGTTGTTGCGCTTTCTGGAAGCCTATTAACATCTATTTGAAAGCCAAACAGACTTGACTTTTCATGCCTACCTTTCGATTATACAAATTTCGTGACTATTGACGATTATTTTTTCTGAGAGTACCAAGGTAAGATAAATTTTTGTTGGGAAGACGTTGAAATATGTGATAGTCCATTCTATATATAGACTTGACTTGTCGTTTTACCATTTTACTTGGTTTGTTTATTTTATTCTTCGTTTGCAATTGTCCTTCACTTTGTTTGGCACGATGAATTTCTAAATTAATTCAACGTATAATAAAATTTAACGCCTATAGGAAATAACTTTATTCCATATTCATTTGGTTTTGACGGCATATATTGTTTCAAAGAAAAGCAATTCGTCCAATGTTATTTTTGAACTAACCGAATTAGTAGTCTTGGAGTTTTTTTTACAAATAATGAAAATATCTTTGGAAAAACAGCGAGTTTATCAATATTCTTCTTTTTCTCAGGCAGCTGTAATCAAAGAGGGGATATCGGAGAACAAATTTTAATAGTAGAGCATTACTGTTTTCTAATCGTCATTTCCTAATAATTCTTCTATACTTTAGCTACTTATTAAATATTTTATTTCATCGGAGTTTGTGAATTTTACGTCACTTTCAGTGACTAAACAAATCTGTCTATTTAACGATATTGTTTACCATAATAGTTTTTACGTTACGGTACGGAATTTTACGTCACTTTCAGTTACTAAACAAATCTGTCTATTTAACGATATTGTTTACCATAATAGTTTTTACGTTATTATTTAATGTCATCGTGTAATGCTATCTTTTAACTTTACTCCATAGCATTATCGTATAACGCTATTCCCTAGCATTAACGTTTAATGATAATGTTTAACATTATCACTTAACATTATTTCTAATCCGTTTAGTATAATTGTTGAACACAATATAATCTAGGGTTAGTGTTTAACTTTATCGTTTAATATTTATCCCGTGATAACTAACACTAACGAGACCCTTAACTTCATACTTCAAGCGCTTATAGAAAACATATCGGTTTATATAGCTTGGCATTTAATGTATAAAGTTCAACATTTAAAGTTTATCGCTTTCCGTTCAAAATTTACCTCTTCTTATTTAACATTCAGCGTTTAATATTTATCGTTAATAGGTGGTATAGAGCATTAAAGTTAAACACCTAACGCTTATTATTTAACTTTAGTCATTTAACGTTAACTTTCAACGATTATCTCCTATGGTATAGCATTTTTGGTTTATCGCTTTGCGCAACTTATTTGTTTAGTAGAGTTATTGATTAGTATATGATGTTTGTAAAATTACATCAACGTTTAGCATTCGACCTTAATGTTCTAGATTTTCTCTATAAACTTAATAGTCTAATACTATCGTTACACGCATATTGAACTATGTTTATCATTAATTTAATTAAACAATGTTAAACGATAATGTTAAATAATAATGTGAAATTTATAACATTCTATAATAACCTGAAATAATAGTGTTAACAGATATTATTAAACGATAACTTTAACTCGTAACGACCAGCAATAACGTTAAACGATAACATTTGCCGCTAACGCTATGCGATCACATTACATGATTAAGTTAGAAGATTACGTTACAATGTCACATTATACGCTCATGTTGAACATAAAATGACAAGCGGTAAATTTTTAACGCACCAGTGTGCGTTAGGAATTTACCGCTGGCGTTTAATATAAACGTTTATTGTAAACACTAGATATTAAACATTAAAAGGTCACGATAAATGATACACGATGAACCTATTATTTGAGACTATAATCGCTATTCTTAAGAGTAGTTGATTAGCAGTAAGCAGTGAACGTTAAGCGATAAATTTGGAAGAAATATTTCAACTCATTAACGTTATTTTATAAATTTTAAAATCGCAACATAAGACAATAATGATTAGAACATTAATGATATGGATAACATGAAAATTTATTGAAAACATTAAACGATAAACGGTAAATGGCCCATATTAAAGACTAAGCCTTAACTTGTAAAAGTTTAATGTTTAACATAAAAAAAGAAAATACAAATAAACTAATAATGGAAATTTTCTTACTGATACACAATAAACCATTCACTCAAAATGTGTCTTTATTTGAACCATGGTCTCTACGATAGTATTGTTCAGTAGCAGATATCGGTTCTTCATCCATATTTAACATATAATAGCTTATTATAATTTTGTGACTGTCATAATTCATCAAGCAAACGTATCCAATGATTAATGATAATTGTTATTAACGAAACTAATTGCCAAATTGAATAGTGCTCCCATCTATACTAACAACGGATAACTAGATGTCTTTGAACACTCATAGGGATATTTAACATCAGAGTGGTATTGCCATCAATTAAAACTACAATTGGTATTCGTCCACATTCACTATCTATATTTGACAGTTAATTAGATTTCAAACTTAAAACAATACGTGTTATAATAATATTAATTGTCTTAAGTGTCTGGTGAATGTGAATTTTATCAACAGTAAATGCTCAATTACGGGTAGCTGATTTAAGGAGAAAAACTATGATACGGTATGTTTTAGCACCTTTTATTTTTTAATATATTTCTTGTATATTACCTCCTAGCATTAAGAGAAAACGAGATTTTTTACCCTTTTAACCCTTTTATTTACATATAAATAGATATTAAATTATGCAAATTTAATACATATATATTTACAAGAAAAATCATAAAATATTTATTGTATACAAAAGCAAATGTTATTTAATTCGAGAAGGATGATATTTACACAAGTCCGGCAAAAAAAGTTAATGTTTCTTTTAGTACGTGCGTTCGTCTTTTTGAAGAGATATTCAATAAGAGTAATATACCGTGAGTTTTTTTTATCACTGAAGATAGCACACGATAACACCTATGTTCAGTTTTCGTCAAAATCAATGTCAGTAATGTGCATAACAGAAATGACATTTTGAATATTTCAATATTTCACATTTGTATTCACCTAATTTAAAAAAATTTATACAAAATATGATAGAGTAGACATTTTAAACTGGTATAAAGCTGGAAACAGTTTAAGGAAAGTGCGGGACCTCTTTTCTAGACTGCCAGAAAGACTAAGGGTAAGGTAAAGGTACTCTCCAGACTGCCAGAGAGTTTGGTGAAACTTCTCTCAGACTGCCAAGAGAACTTTGTGAGAGGATCTCCTCAGATTGCCGAAGTGAACTCTGATTTTACTAACAAAATCGTCGCCTTATATAGGCCTGGCCTCGCATAAATAATAGCTTAAAACAGTATTTTAGCCGAAGTATCACGCCCAAAACGCATGCACTATACTCAAACGCACGATATTATCACGTGCAAAATACAAGTAGAAAATTAACTAAAATATCATCTTCCTCATTACTAATTGATATTAGACAAATTAAATATATTTTAGAATATTCGTATGAAATTATCGAACCTATTAATGTAAAATTTAAATAAAAAGCATTAATACAAATTAGTTCGATAATTTATACAATGACGGACAAAAGTCTGTTACAATAGAACTTTCAATTTCTTTAATTATTGTATATATTATATTAAAAGACAATGTGTTTACCATTTCTTCACTTCATCATTCCTAATACAGTAAATATAGCATTCGGTTCTTTTCTATAAGACCCTTTCATTGTTTCTGTATCATGCTTGTTTACTAATTTTATTTTTACAGGACAGAAACGCACAGTGGAATTATTATTCATATTATAATTCAATTAACAGGGATAAAAAGATGTACTTAATAACGGAAAAGGTTTCTTTGGTACAATATTCTTGCCTAGGAAAGCATGGAGGCAGGCAGGGTATTCATTTAATTACTCAGGATTTAACTTTCGTAATAGATAAAACAGTTGAAAGAGTAATCGGTCAGATAAATAAAATTTTATAATAATAACGTATAAGTACATAAAATTATTATAAAGCAGATCGTTAGGCCTCTCCAATAATAGATGCATTATACACTGAAATACTGAAATACAATATAAAAAATATAATTTTCCATTTTTACGGCACACTACATAAACTACAACCTACTTTTATTTGATACCCATCTAAAAACATTTCTAATTTCGCGAGGATATTTTTTATAGCATTCGGTGATATCTACTAAAAAATTATGGGCACTTTCATGTGATATTTATTAGTAGACGATAAAACGAATATCTAGTAATGGCGGGTCTGAATAATTAAATTTTAAGACTTTTATTATACTCTCAGTACTACGAACGAGAGAAGATAGGTGCCGCGAAATTAAGAAAATTTAAGATGTGAGTCTAAAGTGCCAGTAGTCACGCACTATACATTACATATAATTTATAATTAAAATTACAGGGCGTATAATTTATTATTTTCTGTCATATTTTATTTAATCTACCGAATATAGTATTTTTCATTTTTAACTTGTAACTGAACTTTGATATTACATGAGACTTTCATCTATAGTCAAATAAAATTGAAAATAAATTGTTTGGACTTGCAAAAAAATTAAACTGATATCATATATTAGATAACATACCTGATACTGTTTAAAGCAACAAAAGTGACTTAGGAAAAACCAAACAATTTTTGAAAATTATGGTTTTACTTTCTTATATACGTAGTATAAGGAAGTATTGTGAGGATGAAAATTTTCGACCTCGACATTTTTGCAGATGTCCAGGTTTTGAGGTCCCCTGATACCGAAAAAAGTGGTTTTAAAAAAATGTCTGTCTGTCTGTCTGTGTGTCTGTGACCACGATAGCGGTCAACACGCAGTAGATATCAATTCCAAATTTTGTATTTAGTAGTATAATCTCCCTTTTGAGAACTGATTAGATTTTTAGTAAAATCGGCAGACCGGAAGCAGTAGTTTCCTTCAGTGAAAAAATCGAATTTTGCCAATACTTCGTTAACTACTAAGTTTAGACTAATTTATAAAGAATTCATAAGTATTTATAACTTAATTTCCAATATCTTTTGTATAAATGAAATTTCAAAATTCGGACCGGAAGTAACACTTTCATACGTATAAGAAAGTCGAGTGGTGGCCACACCTCATTTTTTGTAAATGCTTTTAATAAATAGCAAAAAATGTGAAACACAATGAGCAGGCTTTTTGTTAGAGATTTGTATTACTTCGAAAATAAGCATATCTAAAATAATGATGTGTAACCACCACACGACTTTCTTGTAGGTATAAGCGTTTCAAATTATACAAAAGTGTTTGTAAATTGCTTTAAATACTTCCATCTTCTTAAAAAGACAAGCCTGTGAGTAAGTGTGTTAGCTTCAAATCCAATTTTTAAGAATTTTTTTTATATAAAAGTCATTCAAAATCCTATTATAAGTACCTCTGTTCCTTAATAAATCTCTATGGAATGCATACTTAGCGACATATTGGATAAACATGCTTCTGGCTAAGACTAAAAGTATTAATTCCGGTCCAAATTTTGAAATTTTATTTATACACAAAATGTTCGAAATCCAGCTCTAAATACTTTTGCACTCTTGATAAATATATAAATAACGCGTAATTTACGACATATTCGCAAAATATAATTCGATATAATTCGATAATATTCGATAAGAGTAAGAGTCCTACTTTCGGTAAAAATGTCGAAAAACTTTCATAATTAAATTCTTCTTAAATTTAATTTCTTTATAAATTTGTTTAAAGAAAGTAGTTGACGAAATATTGCAAAATTCGATTTATTCACTGAAATAAACTACTACTTCTGGTGTGTCGATTTTACTGAAAATCCAATCAGATCTCAAGAGGGAGATTATACTCATATATATATAAGAGAGAGAGAGAGAAAGAGAGAGAGAGAAAAAGAGAGAGAGGGAGAGAGAGAGAGAGAGAGAGAGGGAGAGGGAGAGAGAGAGAGAGAGAGAGAGAGAGAGAGAGAGAGAGAGAGAGAGAGAGATCTAACGGCATAATTAGGCATTCATTGCTCTTAATATGTAGTAGACAGCAAAATAGTTATTAATGTATTTAAAATACAATACCAGTCAAGATAATTTAAAATATATATATGGGTTTATGACAGTCAATACAATTTACTTGCCAATTATCTGTCCTGGTTTGAGCTATGCAGTGCTATATTTGCAATTCCGTTAAACTTTGAATTTGTTACTAATAATGTGGACCGTAGTTTTAGATAATGAGTATAATTCATGATTATAAAATGTTGTTTAAATTGTAAAAAATATTTAAGTTTAATACACTACAATGGAGATCAGAAACTTTATATGTATAATATGCATGGAGTTTGAAAGTGCAAGAAATGATGTACCGGTTGTGTCAAATTTCAAATTTTTACAGTGGTTTACTCCTTACTTACCTACCTTTCTCTTATCTGTGTGAGTATGGGATAGGGATAAAGAAATTAAACACAATTTATAAATCTTAATAATAATAATAATGAATAAGTTTTATTATACATTTGTGTTTATCTAATTTATTCGAATTTTATAACAAGCAACATAATTAGTATTTATTTGTGTATTCAATATGAGCAAAACTAATTCTCTTTAGATAATCCTGTTTCTAACGCAATATTGTTTACATCGTGAAGTGAATTTTGAAACAACAAAATTTTTTAAATGCGCGTTCACTAGATATTATTGCCACCACTATTTCACCAAAGCAAACATTTTCGCGTAGTACTCTAACAACTTAGTATTCACACATCAAAATACTCCCATAATTGTGTCAGTTTATTTAATGTGTTCTAAATTATAAATCTTTAATGGCTTCCACCAATCCACTTAAGGCAAAGATTTTCACGTAGTACCTCAATGGGTTAGTTCTACACCATTAAAAATATTTCAAATTAATGAAGAAAAAACAAAATTTTCATCCAAGTGAACGCTCATCTAACTACCAAATAAAAAAGGAACTTCTATAACTCAAATAAAAAATATCGTGTTACTTTGTTTGTTCGAATAACTCTTCAAATTTTTTAACATAAATATTTTCCATTATGTTTGTATTTTAAATTAATAATAATAATACCAAAAATAAACTAATAACTAATGTTGAAGTCCGTTTTATTTTTTTTAGTTTAGTGCGATGTAGGCCAATGTCAAACTCTCCTCCGTTTGGGTACCACATTTTATAATGATGAATAAATTAATGTCGATGCTTGAGCGCCTCCTCGCTTAATCTTTGGGTTAGTCCTACTGTTGTTTCCCTAGTTGAACATACTGTTTAAACAATTTATATTTCTGCATCTACTTATTCATGTTGAAAGGTTTTAAACGATGCCTGAAAAGCAATTCCCCGTTGTTCAAATTTATAAATTTACCTCTGTCCAGATTTGAAGCGTTTCATTATTCTACACTTACTATTCTTATCTATTTCAGGGAAGTGTATTATTTATTTTTCTTTTAACGTAAACAACTGTTGTATTTATATATGAACTCATTACTTTTGTAATTGTTTGGAAAATATCTTCCCTCTCCATTTATTAATCTTATTCTTATTTTCTGTTTTCTAGTTTTTCCGATTGTAAATAGAGGAAAAACGCAGCAGATGACTTCTATCTTCTTTCCTGATGTCTTACTACCATGAGGGTTCGTTGTTATTTCCATCTCCTTATTTTCAAACCAATGTCTAGTTTTTGTTGAGATTGATAATTCTAGTATTTTAGAAATGAATTATTGATATCTTACTTTCTAATGCTTTTCATTTATTTCTTTTGTAGGTGTTGGACCATACACGTCTAGTTTTTGTTGAGATTGATAATTCTAGTATTTTAGAAATAAATTATTGATATCTTACTTTCTAATGCTTTTCATTTATTTCTTTTGTAGGTGTTGGACCATACACGTTTGTTGTTGATGTTTCAAGAGCATAAAATTACAAGTAGACGAACTAAAGAATATATTTTAGCATCTTATTAATGTACAAAATATGTTTTGTTTACAATTCAACATATAATATAATTAATGTCGTAGTTATATCCTTTTTTATGGAGCCAGTACGTATTTATAGTTTTTTTATTTGTACTATTTATCGATTTATTATGCTAACATCAATATTTATCTTTTTATTTGAGATAATGTCATTTTCTTTGGTATATCTAATTTTATTCTCTTCATATAATTTTATGGCATTTAAATGATTTACTCTTTTTACCGTTCCATCCATCATCATTATTCTTTGCCTATTATTTGTTTTCAACACCTTTTTGCTCCTGAATAATGGTCCATTATTGAGTATATTTAATGCTCTTTTTACAGTCTCTTTAAAGTCTGGTTCTTTATTTTTCTGTTCAAATATTACTTCTTGTTCATCGTATCTAGAAAATAAAGTTTATTCACTTTTTTTATCATGTGTATTATACCTCAATGACCATTGTATATCTAATATTTAAACTCTTCTAAATAATAATTATAAATGATTTTGCATGTATTGCTTTATTTACAATTATTTAAAAGAGTATATCTTTCATTAAATGTTTATAATATCTGCAACCTACATTACTTGAATTTATTCTATATTACATGTCCCCTGGTCATAAATTATTTTAACTCATTCTAATGTACTTATTTCTATACATATTTAATAAATTGTTTTAATTCCTTTTATTTACCTTTTAACTTAATGATTAGTATAACTTTTACTACTTATACCTAAATACAATTTAGTTAAACTATAACGTGTGCACTATAACTAAACTAATTCTTAACACAACATATTTTTTATGTCTATTTTATTTTTTTCTTATCTTAAATAATTCATCTCATTTTACTATTATTAAAAATATAAGGTTCACAGCAATACGTATACATCGTACATACGTATGCATGAGTTTCCCTATGGCTAATGTTATTTGACACAACCGGTATAGTTTTGGAAGATCGACCACAGTAACTAGATAGATAGATTATAGATACCTGATATATCATCTCAAAATTCATTTACTATGTAAATAAATTTTGATTAATTCGACGGAAATCTAAAAATGAGGTGTGGCCACCACACGACTTTCTTATACGTATGAGCGTTTCAAACTATACAATTTTAAAAATTTTTTTATACAAAACTTATTCAAAATCCTATTCTAGGTACTTTCATTCGCTTAATAAATTGCTATAGAATGCATACTTTGCAAGATATTATCAAAAAAGTGCTCCTCGCTAAGAGTAAAAGTGCTACTTCCGGTCCGAATTTTGAAATTTGATATATACAAAAAATATTGCAAATCCAGTTCTAAATACTTTTGTACTCTTGATAAATATATATAGAATGCATAACTTACGACATATTTGCAAAAAATCGCTATTCGATAAGAGTAAAAGTGGTACTTCCGGCCTGAATTTTGAAATTTTTTTTATACAAAAGATATTGAAAATTATGTTTTAAATACTTTTATACCCGTAACGTACTTGTCTAAAAAGCATGACTTGCGAAATATTCGCAAAAAACTGATTTTCGATAAGAGTAAAAGACCTACTTCTGGTTGGAATTTCGAAAAACTTTCTAAATAAAATTATTCTCAATTTTAATTTTAAGTATATATGAATTCTTTATAAATTTGTTTAAACTTAGTAGTTGACGAAATATTCGCAAAATTCGATTTTTTCGCTGAAGTAAACTGCTACTTCCGGTCTACCGATTTTACTGAAAAACTAATCAGATCTCAAGAGGGAGATTATACACGTAAATACAAAATTTGGAATTGATATCTACAGCGGTTTGGCCGCTATCGTGGTCACAGACACACACACACACACAGACAGACAGACAGACAGACACACACACAGAGACATTTTTTTAAAAACCACTTTTTTGGTATCAGGGGACCTCAAAACGTGGACATCTGCAAAAATCTCGAGGTCGAAAATTTTCATCATCACAATACTTCCTTATACTACGTATAAGAAAGTAAAAATGACCTTCATGAGTTTGAGTTTGCTGAATCTGTAAGTGATATAAAAGGCTAGAGGTACAACATTAAATGGAAAACTAGAAAAAAAAATTACTTGAAAAAGGAGATAAAAAAAATTGGAGTGCATATCAATTATAAAAGAATTTAAGGATTGCCAATTAGGGAATGGATTATAGGATTTTTATAAGAAGAAACATACACATAACACTTCACAAATACAGATAAACATTAATTAATAATCTAAAATTGTATAATTTGGATATATTATGCTGAATTTATATAAAGCTCATCTATGGTTTATGTATATATCATCTATTTCAATTTGTTAAAAATAAAATGACAGCTGTCACTGACGTCATTCCAAAACAAGTTGGTTTTGACATTTGTCATGTCGAATCTGTTCTGACATATTTTTCAGTTAATTTATCGATTTTTTTTAAAATAATATTCTATTGTTTAATACGTTAAATTGTGCCGTTTACGGTTATCGTAATTATAATAGAAAAAGTAGAGATTATGTGGTCAAACACATTCCTCAATTATGTACTGACTCTACAGTATAAAATTTGTAGTCAAATATGTGCAAAATACAAAGGTTAATAAATCTAAAAAAGGTATTGCCAGGAATTGCTTGTATCATTGTTCATAATTCAAAAATCAATTAGTTGAGCATATATTTATTTAAATATTGTTCAAGTACGAAAACAACCTATACCATGATTTTTTGGAGTTAAAAAAATGACTGAAAAGAGCAAAATAAAAGTTGTATTTACCAATTTTATGTTAACTTATAAATTTTTGTAATCAAAATCTCTAATAATGCCAAAATACAATACAACTATCATTGATGAATCATAATCAAGATTAATTCATGCTTTGAAATCAACAGAATTTATGCTATCAATCATTCTGAACGATAAACGGGACATTGGCGATTTTAAAGCAGTTTGTAATAATTTGTTTGTGCTAAATAATAATATACGTGGAAATTCGTCTACATTAGAACAATAATTTCCTTTATAGAGTGACACAATTCATTATACCTCAAACTACAAAGAAGTCATAATGGTGCCTTATAAAGAACGTACATACAATGCGTCGGATGTGCCCCAAAAGTGAATACCATGTGAGAGGTTGCTATGGAAAGCAGTATGATAGGTAAGTATAGCTGTTTGAAGTGTTGTTGTCGATTTTATTCTCTTAATGACAGAGATTCCTGACACCAGTTTCCCACCAGTTAATTCATATACCTCCACCACATTAATTTAGTATCCATAGTCAAACCTAAGAACTTAACACTTGTATTATCGTCTGGATTTGTTTTCACGACAAATTTCTGTGTTTTATCTACATTTAGTTTCGATTTATAGGAAGCTCTTTCAGAAAATATTTGCAGACGCTAGAGCTTAACTTTGCAATTATTTTCCAAATAACCATCATACAGACTAAAGATACAGTTCCAGAAAATAATTCTAAAAAGGTATCCGTCAAGAATAAGAAAATGGATTTCTTTTGTCATCAAAGTTTACAAATTCTGAACATTAAAGAGTGCGTTAAGTATTTCTGGATATCTTGTGTGGTAACAAACTAAATCTACTGTTCCCATTTTAACATCTAATTTATATAAATTGTATATAACCAAATAGAAAAGCAAAAATTTGTTTAAATTGAAATCTTCCCTTAGTGTTGGCTTTTCGATAATCATTAATTTTATAAGAAAAAACAGATTTTTTTTTAATAATCTCATGACTAAAGTTTAATAGAACTTTAGAAAACTAATTAAATATGTTAATACTTTTTGTATAGGCAAGGAGCTGCTTACAAACATAATCAAAACTTGCGAACTTTAAAAAAAAGTTAAGAAAGTTGAGAAGTTATTTTAAAATTATCTATTTCAAAAAAACAAGATGTGGTAAGAAATTTTGTCAAAAACTGTAGTTTGATCAATATTCCTATAGAATATAATGTAACCCTTATTTGGTCACATTTGATATTTTTGTTGTATTGAATATAGGAGTTCATTATAATGTAAATAGGAACTGCTACTATATAAGTATTCTATTTTTTAATTCAGTGCAGTTTTTTGGAATATTACGAATAAATTGTGAAAGGCAAAATTGTTAGTGTATGTATGTTCAAGCAAAGTAAACATCAAGGCTTCTGGATATCTGAAGTTGCATCTAGTTACTTTACAACCCAGTATTCGACAGAAAATACCTTCTTTATTCTACATAGAATATTGTAGAAGTATTGTGAACACAATCATGTTTAAGAGATATGTTACAAAATATCCCATTAATATGATAGAGGTCAACTTATTGCAAAACAATGATAACAACACACATACTTTTTCATGATTGCGGAAAACTGTTCGACTTTCTATTTATTAATATAAATTGAATTAACTTTAGGTTATAAAACTTGCCACCTCACGTTGAATAAACGTGTCAGGGGAGCTAAATTACCTTTGGCTTGTATAGAGGAAATTACATTTTAAGATGTGAGAACAAGAAATGTGAAGGAACCAAGTCGATGATAGCAGGTCTGCTCATGCTTTGTTCAATATATAAAATTAAATCTACCCATTTATTTACGAATAACGGTTTCGTAGAGCTCCCACTCACTTACGTCACATCCGTTCGTATATATTTAACGTACACGAAATTATACAATTTTCATACTTGTGATAACATAACGAACAATACAATTTGAAAACAGATATTTTTTATTAGATTTGATTATTTTCTTCAAAATGAATAATATAATAATAATGTTTTTTTTGTATTTGTTTATCGACCATGTACATAATACAAAATGAATATAGGTAAATCCATATTTCAAAATTTTCTGAAAATCTGAAATCCTGAACTTAGGAGACTACATCTCCATTTATACATATATAAAATAAGTCTAGGTCAGTGAGAAATAATTATCTTCCCCTAGATCCAACATGTGCATAAAAAGCAAGAACATCAAACATTAGTTTGATGCAGTCATAGCAAAGTAGTGATAGTAAACAGTAAATAGTATATAGTACAGTTAATAGCAAATACGATTATATGGTAGCAAATAATAAACAATGAGTAGCGTCAGGTCGCACACGCAAAACTCTTTTCCGCAAACATTCAAGGACCTTGCGATAAAGGGATTGATTCACCGTTTGCCCCAGCGGTACGAATTCTTAGTGGACAATTCCACACGCTTCAAGAAAGATGATAAGCATGCGAGCTTTCTTCGGCCGCGTTGATGCAGATGTGTGCCACTACACGATTTGTCGCTTTATTTCTGGATGATATTCAAATTACCTTGATTCGTCACCTGTTATCACTCTATGCATGAAGTTGGGTTCGGTTGTTAAGTGGTCTAGCAGTTATTGGCAAATAGAGAAGCGATTTTTCTTTTGCTCATCAGACAAGCTGTTGAGCACCAGTTTTGCTCAAATTTTCCGCATGCCCAGTTCCTTTGTCACAATTCGATGAACAGTATCCTTACTCATACCCACCTCATGTGTCATCAACCTGAGTGTCAACCGTCTGCCTCGTGCTAACGCAGAATGCACCTTCGCCACGATTTTATCGGTTTTCGACGCGACGGCCGTCCGGAGCGATGGTAATCTTCAATGTTTCGCGACCATCTGTGAAAGTCTTGTGCCATCTGAAAACTTGTGCTTGTCGTCAGCATCTCCACATGCTGCGTTTAATTGCATATCGCTGCTTGATGCTTGCCTGCATTTTACATGTAACGTGGTATTGGAAGCGGTAAATACCTCGTGCTCATGCCACTAATACTACACTTAGTATATAGCCTGCGCCTATTCATGTAGTGGACTCCAGTCGGCTGCAGTCGTTGCCACATATAACGTAAAAAATGCATTCTCATTAATTCTGAGACATACCTCTTATATAATACAGAACTCATACATACGTACATACACACATGAACTACATATCTAAATACATGTTTACGCATCTCCCCCTTAAATGGGGATAATCTAAAACAATCTCTATAGTTTCCATGACTTGTATGTGAAGAGATTTGACTGGATACATAATCACAATGGTTGTTGCACATGTGGAAAATCAACCGGACATCTTTTTGAAATATATACTTCTTTTGGTTGTTAAGTCAGCTGGATTATTGAATAATGCTTCTTTTGAAAACTTCAACAAAGCAAAAGTTTAATAGGTTGAGGTAAAGAGTTCATCGTTCTGCTAATGTTGAAAGTGAAAAACCTTTCGGAAATAGCGAAATGGTGAAGAGGAAGGGCCAGAGCATCCTCCAAGCAAACATTCACATTGTGTACCTCCGTTCTATAAGTAATTTTTCTGGCCAAGTAAGAAGGTTTATAAACTATAAAAACCTTCTGTACAAAGTATATTTTCAATATTCAACCAGACCGGCGCTGAAAAGCGCATGCGATATATGCTGTAATTTTCTAATTCCATAACTGAAGCTTTGTCGGGCATTATATGTCCTCTGATTTCTCAAGATATTGATAGTATCCATACAATTACCATACGTAACCGCAATAATTCAACTCAGATAAAATTAACTTTGCTTTTTTATATCCCTAATTAGTACATCAAGCCAAGTTTAATTTGGTAATCCAGATTCGTAAGCGTTATATTTAATAACGAGCCAGGAATATTGATAAAGTGATTGATTGACGTAAATCCAATGATCTTATTAAATGTAAGAGTGACTGAAACTTTTGATCCCAGTTTTTGTTAGATGAATTGAATGACGGACAATTAAAATCACCATAAATAAAAACTTTCTTGTTCAAGAGTTTCAGTGCAAGACTATCAAAGTAGATCTCATAGTAGTCACAAGAAGTAATGAGTGGAATATACATATTAGCAAAGTGAACACTGAGAAAAATGAAAGTCAATTGTCTACACTGAAGAGGCAGCAGAAGACATTTTGTCTGGCTTTACGATATGCTGACAATACATCCCACCCAAGGTGAAGGGCTGAAAGTCTCTGCATTATTTATGTCCAACGTAACCCAGGTTTCTATAGAGAAAACGTCATTAGCAGGTAAGGGGTCAATAAGCATTTTTACTATCTTGAAAGAACTATTATTATCAAAAAATTAAATAAGGTTTATAAAAGTATGCATAATATATGCTGTTATTCTAATAAGATAATTTTAAAAACGTAATACTACAATTACTTAATATTTTAAAATGCGTTTCAGATAACACTTCGTTCCATATGTTATAAATACAATTAATCACGTCAATTATATCAGTTTTGAGGGAATAAGTTGATGCTTATTGTGGCTTATAAAACAGCATTGTTCTCAATAATTAAATCTTTTAATGTATACTATATAGAAAGAAAGTAAATACTTGAACGTTATTATTGTGTATTGTGTACCTTTTAGTTAAAATAAATGTAAGACGGTATTCATAAATTTTACAAGTAACAAGTTTAAATTTAATCTCGTATTTGCCATTTCTTCAATAAAACAGAAGGTACTTCAAACATTTTCTTGACTACGCTGTGTTTCAAGTTAAAGGTACTTAATGTAGTTTATGTTGATTCCTTGCGGAGGTGTTTCCAAAACGTGCGGGATATTATGTATTATTCATTTCTTAATGTTGCGAATAATTTGGGGTAGGACGAATATCTTTGCTCGTTCGAATTTAATACTTATAAATGGACATTTTTACTATTCAATAGTGACAAGTAGATGGTGTTTTATGCGCATAGGTTGTTGTTGATGCAGACGCATACATAATGAATTCAGATGCAAATTCGTTAATTAATTATTATGTCTTCAGTTTGCTAGTACATAATCTTTATATGTTTAGCCGCATTTTGGAAAGCGAAATAGGAGTAAATAGTAAAGACGTAAAATTTTCTAAAACTCAACAATATTTTTTTGACTGGCAAATCTAAACCAATGTAATATTCCACTTAATTTTTTTTTAAATGTTGATATTATTTTAACCTTTCGATACCGAAGAGTGTAAAAAATGACGGCGTTGACGAAGGGGATACATTATGTACCTCATATGACAAGTAGGTAAGTATACCCAGAAAAGTGCTCATACAGCCGCTCATGAAAGTAAGAGGGAATAAATACGGCAGTTTTTCCCAAAAAAAAAATAATTATGTAATAAACATATATTTATAAGGCTCTTCTATTCTATTTTATGTAAATGCCATTTAGAATATCTTATTGTTTGTACAGTTGTTTGGTGTTCGGCACAATCAAAGTTTTTGCACAAATAACATGTTTTCTACTTTTGCGATCTTTATTACGTGGATATAAGATACACCGTCCCAAAGATTTCAGTTGATCTTGTGTGTTGCTAATTTGTGTCTATACATGGCTTTCACAGCACGTTTGTGGAATCTTCTTGGATTTTCCAGTCTTCTAGCCACCTGTGGTCTAACAATTTCTTGTTCTAAAGACAGAAGAAACTGTTTGCGCATGTGAGAAGCAGCCTGAGATAAAACAGAATTTTTAGTTGTACATTTGGCGTAAGAATTAAGAGAGGCGATATCTATTACGTTTTGAAATAAAACAAAGGACCATCTGTTAGAAGCTCTCTTACAGCTATACTCGTTGACCATTTTGTCCATGGTATCAACGACGCCTTCTGTTGAATTATAATGCAAGATTATGTCTGGCTTATAATCATTATCTTCACCGCTAATTTTATTGTCATGGTGTTCGATGCTCAAAACAATTACTATTTTGTTTTTTTGGGAGTATACAGAACCAAAGTAATATCCTCCAAAAATGCAAACACTGTTGACTTCTCTTCCCTACAAGGATGAGGTAGTAGTGCAGGAGGAATGTCTTGCTTTTTTTTTTACGAAGGATTCCGCATAATGTCGAACGCCAATTTAGTAACGCTTTTGCTTGCTAAAGGACAAGTGAAGAAATTATGGGTGGTTATATCATAACCAGACCCGAGAGAGGATACCAAATCAAGAGTTACTCGTTTGCCTTGTTCTTTTCCAGGCTTGTTGTCTTCCTTGCCAGTATAGATCTGAAAGTTGACAGCGTAAACAGAATTTGCAACTACCAACGCCCATATTTTGATGCCATACTTCGCAGGCTTCGATTTCATGTACACACGGAATGGACACCTGCCTCTAAAACTTACAAGTTGCAGTTTTTTACAAGTTCTTAAAACACATCTCTAAATAAAGAAAAGGTTATCTGTTTGATTTTAGAGTACTTGCTGTAATCAGAAGGCCAAAAACAGCGAATCTATCTCTGCCTAGTTTTTTGTTTGTTCGGATTCTTCATGGTATATTCTTCAACATATTTTTCCCCTTCTGATTTGAGTATTTCACAATTATTTGTACGATTTCATCGTTTATAAATAATTTCAAACATTTGACAATCATTAACACATTCGTAGATTTTAGAGTAAGCCCCGGTTTATTCGTTATTATATTCTGAGAAAAATGGCGAGATGCTATAGTAGCACAATTGTTCCACACAGTAGTACCATTCTTGGAAATGAAAGCCAAAACTGATTGCAAAACATCTTCTTCTTCATCACTACTTTCCGGAGAATAAATCCGTAACAGAAACCATTCAAAATTAAATTCTTAATGTGGTTTTAAATTTCGGATTCACCTTCTTCTATATTATCCTCAGACTCTGATGCATCTCACAAATTATTCTCATCTTACAGAAAATCTTCATCACTTTCTACCTACCACCGTAGGGCTACAGCACGATCTTCTTCTCGAGACAAATCTGATTTTCTTTTTTTTTGACATTATATACACCGTCACTGATTAGCTTACGCGCAGAGACTAAAGCAATTCCGATATTACTAGTTCACCTTGAAAAAGAATCCGTGATACAAAGTATTTTCGTCAAATTGCGCATTGTTACCAGAATTCCATTTGGACATAGATGCAGAGGAGAAGGAGGGGTTCTACCCAATACATAATTTTATTGAATTTTGGGAACACAGAGCATGAAATTACGACGTAATGCGCACATAATGTTGGTATACATTACAAATGAAGATAAATCAATTGGATTCGTAGAAATTATAACTCTAATCCACAAAAACAATCAAAAAAATAACACGGGTACAGTTGTACCCCCCTGAGGTATCGGCAGGTTTAAAATCCCTACATAGGTTAGGTCAAATACAAAAGATAGTACAAGTAATTAGATGAGCAAACATTGAAACATCTAATATTTCACATAAAATGTCGATTAAAAGAGAAAAAATGCTCGTAGTAGATAATGTAATGAAACAAATACAGTATTACCATGCAACTGTTTTTCCCTAAATAAAGTTAACGAAATAGTCTTACTTGAAACAATGTTTCCACTGAATTCTAGTGCAAACTTTTCTGAGTAAACGTATACGTAAACTTGACCCACATTGATTTTAAGGTATTTTGAAAACGAATAAATAATAAAATACCCTGTCTCCATTCGTTTTTGTGCCACTTCGTATATTTCGCGCAGCTTAAATATATTGCCCATGGAAATATAAAATTTCTTTTATTGGCCCGACCGAAATTCAGAATAACACATAAACACGGAAGGAAGCAAAAAACACGGTAGCGAACGTTTAAATAAGAATACAGCTATGGAAACAACTTTAGTCATGAGAATTCGCTTTTGTAATAAAACTGAAACATAAGCTAGTTTCGATTGTACAGCTTTAAATGATATTTATTATTCATAAATCTCAAACATAAACAAATAAAAAAACAAATAAGCAACAAGAGATATTTCTACAAAATAAAGGAAAATTACTTGTGCGGAAAAGAAAAGAACATAGAAAAATAAGGAAGTTAGAAGTTTTTTCAAGTTGGGCTATTAAACTGTATTATATGTTGGTAACATTGGACTTTATTTACATTTCTTCATATGTTATTGGGACGTACGTCAGTAGTAAGAAACCGTGTTCGGTTTTTGTTAGATATCTCCTAAAATATGCTTTGTACAAAGAATGTTACTGGAGTTTAAGGAAAAAATGAAAATTACTACACTTTAAACCTAAAGAGTATATCCATAATCTCCGAAGAACAGCTCTTCAACAATTTACGATTCCTTTACAAAAAAAAATGAGGTGTGGCCACCACACGACTTTCTTATACGTATGAGCGTTTCAAACTATACAATCTTAAGAATATTTTTATACAAAATCCTATTCTAAGTACTTTTATTCTCTTAATAAATCGCTATAGAATGCATACTTTGCAAGATATTCGAAAAAAAGTGCAACTCGTTATGAGTAAAAGTGCTACTTCCGGTCCGAATTTTGAAATTTCATGTATACAAAAAATATTGCAAATATAACTCTAAATACTTTTGTACTCTTAATAAATGTATACAGCACGTGTCAATTTTCATTAGCCATAGGCGATTAATTCATGCAATACGTGTCAAGATGGCACCCCACCTTTCCTCTTCAATGCGAGCGCGACCGATACAAGCTCAAGTTAGCAGTAGCTGTTGGACTATTGACTAGGGTGCTTGTACTGCGCTCAGTAATAATATTTACGCATTGCAAGGATTTTTCTTTTTCCTTTCAGTAAATGCAGATAATTATTAAGCTGCGTTCACGCTGCATGTCACAAACAAAAGCGTAATTCTAATAAAATTAAAAATAAGGTAAATAAAAAAGGATTTGAAAATAATAATAAACTACTAGATCGCGGCGGCCATTTGATGATGACGGCTTTTATTGCAGACTAGATCGCAACGTGTTCGCAGCTAAACATTTAATGTAGAAGTGGGAAGATCGGAGAAAGTCGTTGTGATGTCGATTGTTGTCGGGATTGGTGACGGATAGTAGGGGTGACACACGTTGCCACATATTATTTGTATACGTATAAATCGCATGTAAACATTGAATCCATATACCTAATGAAAATTGACACATACGGTATAGAATGCATAATTTACGACATATTTGCCAAAAATCGCTATTCGGTAAGAGTAAAAGTGTTACTTCCGGTCCGAATTTTGAAATCTTTTTTATACAAAAGATATTGAAAACTATGTTTTAAATACTTTTATACACGTAACGTACCTATCTAAAAAGCTTGACTTGCGAAATATTCGCAAAAAACCGATTTTCGATAAGAGTAAAAGACCTACTTTCGGTAGGAATTTCGAAAAACTTTTTAAATAAAATTGTTCTCAATTTTAATTTTAAGTACATATGAATTCTTTATAAATTTGTATAAACTTAGTATTTGACGAAATATTGGCAAAATTCGATTTTTTCACTGAAGTAAATTGCTACTTCCGGTCTACCGATTTTACTGAAAAATCAATCGGATCTCAAGAGGGATATTATACACGTAAATACAAAATTTGGCATTGATATCTCCAGCGGTTTGACCGCTATCGTGGTCACAGACAGACAGACACACAGACATTTTTTAAAAACCACTTTTTTGGTATCAGGGGACCTCAAAACGTGGACATCTGCAAAAATCTCGAGGTCGAAAATTTTCATCATCACAATACTTCCTTATACTACGTATAAGAAAGTAAAAAGTTGTTTTGGTCATGTATTTTACCAAACATTGGGAACTCATCCGATATAGGAAGTTATACGATCAATTTATTTAGTTTAAATTGACGTTCGTAAGCCTTATAGCTAACTTAAAAATGGCAAAAAAACAAAATTCGGAAGAGATAGATTTTGCAAAACTATAATGTAAACAGTTTTGAGCACAACAAACATTAATTATATACTAATTAAATAAGTTACAAATTAATTTGGCATATGCTGCCTTATTTATTATTAGAGGTATTTGTAAATATATTGTCAAATGTCAAGAAATTTCTGAAAAATTAGGGGCTCTAACTTTAAAATTATATTTTATTTAATGTTTTAGATAGAGTCTACTTTTTCAACTTTATATGCGCAGGAACATATGCTGTTATTTGTGGGCCTATGCATGCTGAGATTTTGCTATGATTAGTATTACTATAATCATAACATTATATTTACCGATGGTACCTTGTTTTAAAGAAACTGTAAGACAAAGCCTTCTGATTTATACTTATGAATATAATTTTACCTACGTTGGCGTGCAACTACTGATGAATTACCAGTAGAGTTGTGAGATGCTACTATATATATATATATACGATTTTTTCTATAGAAAACAATTGTTTTTTTGCAACCTCGAATAGCTTGCGATAGGCTTTATTTTAACTCATTGTTTTGTTTTTGAAACTGTGTCAGGTATAAATCACAATTCACGACTCACTTTAATTATGAATTTACGTCGCTGAGATCTTCAAAACAACTTTAAAATGAAACCGTCAATATCATATCAAGTACAACAAATGAATATCCTCGTCAGATGTAATTTTATTACATCAACAGCCATTATCATATATACCCGTCTAAATGAATGTAAAACGGAGGGCCAATAAGACTATCCCGATGATAAAATTAATTTCAAAATTAGTCTAAAGTCAAGATGTGAAAGTAATTAAATTCACTTGAGCTATTAATACGATGTATAAATTAGTAGATACAAATTTGAATTCAGAAAGCTCTTTCGGTATTTATAAAGTGTATGTGCAAAATATGTGTAGGCGTACTACTTTTGATTATCGTGAAATGCTACCTACAACTAATCACTTTAATGTTTCAATTCCATGTAATTGTGAGCAGTATGGAATAATATATTTTGCGTGTTACTGGTAAACTATATTTATGTTTTGATATACATTTGATAGTCCCAAAATTACAAAATGCTAATCTCTTACGAAAGTAAATCAGCTTCATATAACAATTGGCGTGACTTAATCTAGCTTAAAAACAGATTAGTAGGATTTTTTTTGTAATAATATGGGCAGTTATCAATTTCACTCCTGCTAAGTTCATCAGCTAAGTTTAATCCTGCTTTTCGCACATTCACAATTAGAAAAGAATGCATTACAACTTTTTATTAAAACCAACAATACCAGCAATACCTGCTGTCATATATGTAGTATTTCGAAAATATATTTTTTTTAGATATTAATTTTTCCAACAAAAATCTTATATTTCATTGAAGAAAGTGTAACTATGGCCATCCACCAACTAATGAAATCTCTGTATAATACAAAATAAATTTGAAAGGTGCTTCATATAACGAAAAAAAAAATGCTTGGAAAAGTCTGCCTTTTCAAGGGCGGTAAATCACTCTGTATATGTTAATTAATTTCAAATATATTATCAACTGAAAATGATTAAAACATCAATAACATTCAACACAAGAAAGAGGTGTGGCGTTCTTATAGACGTAAGAATGATAAGGATAAGCGGAATTCATTAGACGGGATGGTTAATGAAAAATATGATTGATGCAACTTATAAGAATTACATCTCTTACAAAGACCTACGATTTTATCGTAAACCTAAACGCTTCTGAACTTACGTGAATAAAGAACGTAAAATTTCAACACTGTGTCACGAGTTACTGTGTAATGACCATATCATCTCTAATAGCTTGCTGCTTCCAATACGTTTGCCGACTACTTTCAATCGTCATGCATAAACAATTAAGCAATCAAACTCCTGATGATGCAGAGATTGTATTGATAGCTGAGATAATCTTACTACTACTGTCTTAAATTTATTATTGTAAGTATCTCAGTTTCTGGACAAGTTGAACCATTCAAAACTTTCATATGTTCAAGAAAGATGACCTCCTGCATTAGATTGATAATAATTATCCAAACTTGATTCTTTGTAATTTCGAAAAAATTTTCAAAAATATATCTACTGTTATAATCAACCGGTGTAATAATTCACACTCCGATTCACAATTAAAGAGAGGAGATGGCTTTAATAATTTACTCTTTATTGAAATAAAATGAATCTTTTTAAACACCGTAGATAATGTGTGTCAATTTTGACAAAAATTGACACAACTCTACTAACCGTCTCTGTTTTTTTTTATGTCATGTCAAAAATGACAGAACTAGAAAAAAAAACATGACAGTAATTTTAACATGAACTTCAAACACCTGCAAACGCGTCGTAGTGATATGTATTGGTAACAAATGACCACCCCTCGGATAGACGCCGTTTGCAGGGTGTTTGAAAAAAAAATTGTAATCAAAATTAACTTAACAATTTACTATGGGAAAATTGTCTGTCTTATAAGACTATAGAGGTTTAGGACGCACTCGCGAAAAAAAAAATGGTTTTCGCACTCGCGGTTTGTTCATTTGATACGCATTAACAATGGGCGCTTCCAGGTGCTCCGGATGGACATCAGGCTCTGGGTGGTGTTGTTGTTCCTGAGGAGCAGTAGGCTGGTGGGCTGGATTGGCTGGTCTCATGGGCCGTACCTGGTCAAGGTGGTATTTTGTTCGCTGAGCGCCTGGACGTTGGACCCATATTGCTGTTGGGCCAGCGTTCTCCACCACAGGGTACGGTCCCATCCACTTCTCGGCGAAGTGTTTGCCCGTCGGATGGTGTGCCTTCACCATCACAAACTCACCGGGTCGGAATATTACGGGCAACGGCGCGTCGAGTTGTGCGTACCGGTGCTCGCGATATCGTAACTCATTGGCGTGTACCTGTTGTATCCTCTGGTCGGCAGGTACTGGGCGCCCTTGTGACGAATCTCGCCATTCTCCGGGTCTGTGAATATCGAACCCGAATAGTTACTGTTATATTTATTTTTGGAGGGAATTGAATATTTGAAATTTGTCACTTTCTTTCATATTAGTAGAATTATTGTTTTGTCTTATTTTGGTTTTGTCATTTTTACTTGTGCAAATTTCCGCTAGAATTATTCATATTTATTATTTATACGAGCTTTGCAAGTTATTTTTAATTTTAATTCTAAATTTTAAACGGTCTCGCCATCTTTGGTTTGGAAGAATGACGGACTTATCTGCCCAGTACCTATGCCATGCGATTTTCGTCTAGTATTTACCGGTTTGTAGGTGCACAATTTTCATTTATTTCAATGGAAATTTTGGTTAAATATTTTTATTTCGTGCTTTTGAGTTTTAACTTCTCCTAATGATGATTTTATCTCTCTCGGCTTTTGTATTTAGTACATTCTTTTGCACATTTAAATGTTGGTTACAGAATTGGTTGGTGATTCTCGTTTTCTCCGTTTGGCGCTGCTCTCGTCCACGTGTTTCTTGGTAGAAACTTTCGCAAAATCATCCCTTCTTTTGTTTGTTCCATCGATTGATTAAGACGCAGAATTGATTTCCCAACAACCGTCCTAAGTTTTATTGCAAATTTGTGGTGTAAATATACTGCCGTATATCGTTAAGTACGCTTAATACAAACGGTTGAAAATATAATAAAGATTAATTTTATATCGTGAACTCTTGACGTACCGACTGATATTTGTTTTATGGACGTATTGCTGAGTTAATTCTGGTGAGTTTCTTTTATAATTTTCTAATACGATGTCTCTTAACGCGTGTCGTTCCTCCTGTTCTTTTAGCTGTTAATTACGTACGAAATCACCACATAATTGTCGACACGACGTTAAGCACGAGGTTGCTGTTCCGACGCCATTTGTCTATGTCGGCGTGCATGCGTGATTCTTAGTCTAATTATTGAAGAAACGTTTTATCCTCACTGAATCAGAGGACTGGAATTCTCTCAACTGGAATTGCTAATTTTTGGTTTTGGATTCCGTGCTTAAGCGAATTTCCAGTAGTTACCGATAGAAGCTACTCAACCACGTATTCGACAGCTAAGTGTCCTTTTGAATCTATGTTTTATGTATCTATTTGTGTGAAATTTTAGTTAACATTAATTTTAAATCTGACCTTAATATTTTTGGAATTTAATTCCTAAAATCAGTTAAGTATTTTGGTAATTTTTGTTAATTCTAACCCATGAGAATTATTTTTCTCTCTCGGAGGGCCTGGAATTAGTCAGAGCCTTTATAATTTTAATGTTCAGTTAGTTAAGTAAAAGAACGTTGTTCTAAATTTTTGGTATTTAGTTAATTTTAAGTATTTTAGAATTTTGCCGTTTAATCTTAAATTAATTTATCAGTTACGAGAGTCATGTCGAATAATCATTTTACTTGCTGGTTTATATTTGAATCGAGGGCCTTCAGTCAATTTTAATTCATTTAGTATATATAAAACCTTACATTTCGTGAAATTTTCAATAGTTTATTTAGTGTTATTTTGTCTTACTTTATATACAGGGTGATACTGCTTGTTATTTTTGTAAAATCTATGTAAACGTGAGCTTTCAGCTATTAGTTTAATTAATGCTTAGTTTTTAAAGTTTATTACTTAGTGTACGAAAAATTTGGTCACTTAAATTGTACTTGATCGGACTTAGTTTTCTCAACTTCAAATTTTATTTATTCAGAACTTCTATCACTTATGGGATACAATTTTTAATTTTAAATTTGTTTCTTTTAATTTACATTCATTTGTTTTCCTTAATTAATATTAGAACAACCTTTACTTAATAAACTGTTGTGTTTGGAAATATTTGGGTTCTGTCTTGTCTTCCGCTACTTTGGGTATTTATAACTGATTTTCCCCTGGATTAAAAATATTTTGGTGTGGGGCATATTACATAATAGGAGTGGCGTCCGGAATTCATCCATCTGCGGTTCTATGTAAGCTCACGCCCTCCAAAGACGACTGAGTTAGAGGCAGCGCCACTCTATATCTTTGTCAACTGTACTTAATGTGAAGTGAAAGGTAAGGCATTCCTGAAGGGGTAAGCATAAAACTTTCGAAACTTTAGTGTAATATTTTGCGATGTAGCCTTTATTTTGGATTGATCAAACATTTTATTTGCTAACTGTGCTGAACAATATTTAGTTTTACACAAAAACACTAAAACACCTTCACCACATTAAAGCACAAAAATGGCTAAATACGTATTTCAACAACTAAGTTGTCATCATCAGTAGCACTGATTAAAAATCGCGTTGTCTACACACCGTAGCGTAACAGACAACACTGATTTCCAATTTACGGGGATGGTTTATTCTTTTACCTAGGCTATTAACTACTTCATTAAAAATACCTGATCGTTTTACCGTTAAATGCGTCATACTTACTATTCTAATCCTATCCTTTAATTATAATATTCTAAGAAAACCAACAATACAATTTCCAATTTACAAGGATGGTTTATATATTTTTACCTAAACTATTAACTACATCCTTAACAGTACCTGATCGCTGTATCGTTAAATTAGTCATGCTTAATACTATATTCTATCATTTAATTCTAATGTACTATGAAAAACTAACGGTATCTAAAAGGGTATTGTTTACACCATAAACTTATATAAACAAGATTGGGGAATTGGCCCGTTATCTGAATTCATTAGTTTATTTTCATTTTTCTGAATGTATATACTCGTAACTATCTAGTTCTCTATAATTACGCACTTGTTTTATAAGTTTGAGGCCGCTTGCTGGAATATCATGACCTGTGTCCAAAATATGTCGAGCTACACTAGACTTCTCTGTCCAATTAAACCGAAAATGAGCAATGTGCTCTTTATTGGGAGTTACAATCGAACGTCTAGTTTGGCCGCTATATTTTTTCTCGCATTTATTACAATTTATTTCATAAATTCCAGATTTTTGTTCTACCTCAATTTTATCTTTAGTACTGCTCAAAAAACTTTTCAACGAATTACATGATTTAAACGCGACTTGCAAACCAACATTTTTAAAAATATTATTTAAGTTTCTCGAAATATTATGAAAAGGTAGAACAACAAATTTCTTATCTATATCACTTTGAGGTAGCAAAGTTGTTGAATTTAGAATTACATTCTTACGTTTCATTTCCTTAATTTATTGTCAACTACGTCTGACTGGAAACCATTGTATTCAGCGCTACCTCTTATAAGGCGTAATTCTTTCTCGTACCTATCTCTTGTAAGTGGGAAGTTTAACAAGCGATGGATTAGAAAATTGAATGAAGACAATTTTTGTTGCAAACAATGATTAGAATCTGCTGTAATGAATCTGTTTACATTGGTTTCCTTTCTATAAATATCTATTTATATATTGCAACTTGCTTTAATTACTAATGTATCTAGAAAAGCTAATTGTCGATTGTTTTCCTTTACAAGAGTGAATTTAATCGTGGGGAATTTTGAGTTTAATTCATTAAGAAACATTTCGCTATCATACATTTTACTGTCAAAAATCGCGAAAATATCGTCAACGTACCTTAACCATACTTTAGGGAAATATTTGGCGTTCTTTTTGAAATCCATTTCAAAATTACTCATGAATAAATCGGCAATAAATGGAGACAAGCAATTTTCCATGGGATTCCCATGTCGTTGTTCATAGAATTTACCTTCTATTTGAAAACAGTTATGAGACATACAAAGAGATGTTAACTGCATGTATTCATCTATCATAGCCTTTTCGATATTATTGTTCTGAAGCAAACGTTCCAAATATTTCAGGGTGTCTGGAATCGGTACTGAAGGAAACAGTGAACTGACATCAAACGAAATCAAAATCTCATCTTCTTGCAACTTATAATGTTTGATTTTTTGAATGAACTCCAGCGAGTTTTTTACTGCAAAGTTATCTTGTTGCAATGGTAAATTTGTGAATTCATTTACTAGCCATTTAGACAGTAATAAGTCGGTGAGTTTATACCTGACACAATAGGTCTCATCGACTTACCGGGCTTATGTATTTTAGGTAAACAATACATTCTAGGCATGACCGGATTGGATACATTTAACCGAAACTTGAGTGACGAAGTTATCAATTTTGGACAATTATTCAACGCGTTCTTAGTTTCTCTGACTAATTTTGGTAGTGGATTTTTGTTTAAACACACGTACGGACCCGTACTAATAAGTTCTTGAACTCGGCAAAAATAGTCCGATTTATCCAAAATTACTAACGTGTTACCGTTGTCGGCCTTAATATAAAAGCAAACGTTGGATCTGAGATTTTTAATAATGTTTAATTCCCTATTATTTCTGTTTTGTTTATGTAGTTGTAAGTTCCTTTCAATTCGAACCTTGCAGGCCTCCCTAATAAATAGTTTCGATGATTCATCAAGACTTTTTATGGGAGTTTCAATGCCAGCAATAACTTCTTCAAAAGGGATCTTACCACTAGGTATACAATATTTCAAACCTTTATTTAATAAATTTAACTCTTCGGCGTTAAAAGTCTCAGATGAATGGTTGACTATAAGTGTCTCTTTCATAGAACATACCTTCTGACATTTATTGACGTACGGACAAAGCTTTTATATTAAGGCCGACAAGGGTAACACGTTAGTAATTTTGGATAAATCGGACAATTTTTGCCGAGTTCAAAAACTTATTAGTACGGGTCCGTACGTGTGTTTAAACAAAAATCCACTACCAAAATTAGTCAGAGAAACTAAGAACGCGTTGAATAATTGTCCAAAATTGATAACTTCGTCACTCAAGTTTCGGTTAAATGTATCCACTCCGGTCATGCCTAGAATGTATTGTTTACCTAAAATACATAAGCCCGGTAAGTCGATGAGACCTATTGTGTCAGGTATAAACTCACCGACTTATTTACTGTCTAAATGGCTAGTAAATGAATTCACAAATTTACCATTGCAACAAGATAGCTTTGCAGTAAAAAACTCGCTGGAGTTCATTCAAAAAATCAAACATTATAAGTTGCAAGAAGGTGAGATTTTGATTTCGTTTGATGTCAGTTCACTGCTTCCTTCAGTACCGATTCCAGACCCCCTGAAATATTTGGAACGTTTGCTTCAGAACAATAATATCGAAAAGGCTATGATAGATGAATACATGCAGTTAACATCTCTTTGTATGTCTCATAACTGTTTTCAAATAGAAGGTAAATTCTATGAACAACGACATGGGACTGCCATGGGAAATTGCTTGTCCCCATTTATTGCCAATTTATTCATGAGTAATTTTGAAATGGATTTCAAAAAGAACGCCAAATATTTCCCTAAAGTATGGTTAAGGTACGTTGACGATATTTTCGCGATTTTTGACACTAAAATGTATGATACCGAAATGTTTCTTAATGAATTAAACTCAAAATTCCCCACGATTAAATTCACTCTTGAAAAGGAAAACAATGGATAATTAGCTTTTCTAGATACATTAGTAATTAAAGCAGGTTGCAATATAGAAATAGATATTTATAGAAAGGAAACCAATGTAAACAGATTCATTACAGCAGATTCTAATCATTGTTTGCAACAAAAATTGTCTTCATTCAATTTTCTAATCCATCGCTTGTTAAACTTCCCACTTACAAGAGATAGATACGAGAAAGAATTGCGCCTTATAAGAGGTATCGCTGAATACAATGGTTTCCAGTCAGACGTAGTTGACAATATCTTAAGAAAAATGAAACTTAAGAATGTAATTCTAAATTCCACAACTTTGCTACCTCAAAGTGATATAGATAAGAAATTTGTTGTCCTACTTTTTCATAATATTTCGAGAAACTTAAATAATATTTTTAAAAATGTTGGTTTGCAAGTCGCGTTTAAATCATGTAATTCGTTGAAAAGTCTTTTGAGCAGTACTAAAGATAAAATTGAGGTAGAACAAAAATCTGGAATTTATGAAATTAATTGTAATAAATGCGAGAAAAAATATAGCGGCCAAACTAGACGTTCGATTGCAACTCGCTATAAAGAGCACATTGCTCATTTTCGGTTTAATAGCACAGAGAAGTCTAGTGTAGCTCGACATATTTTGGACACAGGTCATGATATTCCAGCAAGCGGCCTCAAACTTATAAAACAAGTGCGTAATTATAGAGAACTAGATAGTTACGAGAGTATATACATTCAGAAAAATAAAAATAAATTAATGAATTCAGATAACGGGCCAATTCCCCAATCTTGTTTATATAAGTTTGTGGTGTAAGCAATACCCTTTTAGATACCGTTAGTTTTTCATAGTACATTAGAATTAAATGATAGAATTATAGTATTAAGCATGACTAATTTAACGATACAGCGATCAGGTACTGTTAATGATGTAGTTAATAGTTTAGGTAAAAATATATAAACCATCCTTGTAAATTGGAAATTGTATTGTTGGTTTTCTTAGAATATTATAATTAAAGGATAGGATTAGAATAGTAAGTATGACGCATTTAACGGTAAAACGTTCAGGTATTTTTAATGAAGTAGTTAATAGCCTAGGTAAAAGAATAAACCATCCCCGTAAATTGGAAATCAGTGTTGTCTGTTACGCTACGGTGTGTAGACAATGCGATTTTTAATCAGTGCTACTGATGATGACAACTTAGTTGTTGAAATACGTATTTAGCCATTTTTGTGCTTTAATGTGGTGAAGGTGTTTTAGTGTTTTTGTGTAGTTTCAAGCCACAGACTCCAAGTTTAGTTTCTTAAATATTTAGTTTTGGTCGACGCCATCCTTCATGAATTTGAATTTACTAGCTTAAATTCGTGAGGCGTGTAGCACTACACAGTTTTTTATAACTGTGTCAGAAATCGCTCTTACATTTTACAGCATGGTTCCATGTTGGTATGTTCAATAGTCACTATGTTCATTCTGTTACTCAGTTTATTGCGACTAGAATCGATAATAGTTCTCAGATAGGTGTTTCCTTCTACTGATATATTCAAATTTAATATTCACAACATTATGGCTAATATTACTACTGGTACTTCTTGTCTATATGAACTTATTTATTCTTGTTGTAGATTTACTTATTGTTTGAATTTTTTAATTTTTGTTTGCTAAGTTTATTTCCAAGCATTAACGTGTGTTTGTAATTGACCTACGCATTGTGATTTAGAGATTTTCATATTATTAAATCGACAACTAGGAAACATCATTTTATAACCACATGATTATGCTTACGTGCAAATATATCATTGCCAATATGATGAAATAGCACTCATAACCTGTAATTTTGAATTAATATTATGTTAAAGTTTTTTGTTATTAAATTAAAATCCCAAGCAACACAGCTTGGTTTAGTACATGTATATTATACGTAGTATACGTTTTATATGTGTGTACGGAAACGCAGGTATATTTCCGAAACGTTTCTTATATACCGGTTTTCACCAACACGTATTTTATACGGTATTTATATGTAGTATTTATACTACCGTGTACGGATAAACCGTCAATATACGTATACATATATCATATATTTTACGAATATTGTTTCAGTCTATTACGGGTATATGATACCTTTACATAAAACCTTTACCACTACTTAACATTTATAATTCGTTTACGAATTACGAAATATATTTACGTATAAACATATACCGGGATTTATATGTATACGGTATACGGTAACTTTAATTATGTGTTATATACGTAATTTTGCTTTTAAACGGAATATTTAAATAAACGTATAAAAATTACACGTTTCTCATATACCAGATATAGATTATACGTATTTTGCAGCTGCGTCATAATACAGTAAATGTGTTTTGGTATATCCCTAACAACATTTTTCGAATTTTGCGGGTATTCTAATAGTTTACACTGAACGCAATAGAATAATATACAAAGATGTACTCTATGATATTTCACTGCAAAAGTTGTGAATAGAAATGTAATTTTATCAATAAGTGTTTCTACATCTCTTTTTTGACCAATCTTCTGCTTAGGTACACGCTTTGTCTAGTAATTCCGCAATAAAATGTGATTCTATTCGCTTGTCTTCGTAGCCAACTTACAACAGCCGCGAAATTCAAAAAGTTCGCCCATTAAAGTATACGTATACATACATTTACTATATGTATTTTTTGAGTATATTAGAGGAATACTCTAACTCTAATGGTATCGATTAAAATATGAATGTAGGTAATACATATATAATATATATATATGTTTAATTTATTTCATCAATGCATTATTAGAAGTATTAAATTTATACTTTTGTGTCAATATGTACCGCCGCGGTATATCCGCGTATATCTAGGTTTTGCACTTGGTGCTTCTTATTGTATGTGTAAGTATTTTTTTTAATACGGAATATTGAAACAAAATACTTATATAAGAATTAAACTATTTTTGTGTAACATCTTCGATTACACGTATTTTACATCTGAGATACATCTAATAGAAATATTTTGCTATTTAACCCTTTGCCTGTCCTGTGCAGCATATGTGATACACAGTATATATAATTATGGCGTTCGTGTATCTCATATGATACACAAACGTTAGAATTTCCATGCTTGTGTAATTCTTTGGAACGTATGAAATATAGCTTGCTACTGCCTTAAACGTGTAGATTTGAACATATATTTGTAACCTAGCGCATGTACAACGTGTATGTACTGTAAAATTTTCAATTAAAATGTAAACTTATGGAAGCAAAGGTACCTACCTACCTATTTGTTATTTGGAAAAGTATTCTATGTTTGTTGAATTGTAAAATCGATTAGACTGTTTTTAAAGACTTTATTGATATAGAAATGTACAGTTACTGTGAAATTAAACATTAAACAACGTTTTTAAATGTAAAAAAAGAGTTATTTTTTATTTTCGTGAGTTTCATTGAAACAGACAAGGCAGAAAGCTTTCTCACAAATCACACACTCAGTAGACACTTGTTTAGTTTCCGCCAAGGCCCTCTTTCGATTATGTTGTGCACTAATTTTCTTGTAACATTCATGACACCTCTTGCGCACAATTTTGCCATTTTCTTTGCGTGCAATATTTGTTAGTTCATGAGCCTTACGAATGGGCTTTCCTATATTTGCCTTTTCAGGTAGCTCAAGTAAAGATGCTGCTAAGCATTTGGTAAACTGAGCCAGGTGCATTGTTTTATCGTCATAAAACTTATTATATAACACCCAACTGTTAACTACTGCAATACTAATGCATTCAAAAAGTACTTTTCGATACCATTTGATACTTTTTCGAGCTGGACTGTAATAAGAAATCATTTGATCTGAGAGATCTATGCCACCTTTTACTCTGTTGTAATCCAGTACTGCAGTGGGCTTTTTAACTTTTTCGCCTTGGCGATTTTTTTTGTTAGTTTCTGTCAGGTCAGCCCCATGGAAAGTTGAAATGATATATATTGCTTTCTTATCTTGATATTTGATTATTCTAATTCCGTCATTATTTACTGCTCCAACAAGTTGTCCTTTGCTTAGCTTCTTTGCTTTCATTTCATTCGGAATACCACTTCGATTCATTCTCATTGTTCCACAGTATTCTGTATTCTTATTCTTTAAAAAAGTTGCCAAGGGAATACTACTGTACCAATTGTCCGCAACAAGAACCCTTCCCTCATTGAGCAAAGGTTCAGACAACGAAATAACAACGGATCCGGAATGGTCTAATCCAGGTAATATATCGGACGTTCCCTGTCCGCAATATATGGAAAAATTCCAAATAAATCCTGACATCTCGCATAATTTAAACAATTTAATGCCATATTTATGGGCCTTACCAGGGTTGTATTGACGAAAGATCAGTCTTCCTCTGTGAGAGATCATCGTTTCGTCAACAGATATTTCCTCTCCTGGAGTATAAACTTCTTGAATGTTTGAAATTAACACCTTAATGAAATTTGCTACTTTATGCAATCTGTCGTGAGGTAGGGCTGCTTCGTTATTACAAACATGCCAATTTTTTAATATTAAAGAAAATCTGTTATAGCTCATTCCAATTTGGTGAAACATGGGATGGTAAAACATACTGTCCCGTCGCCAGTAGTCTTCTATATTTGGATACTGGATAAGTCCAGTTACCAAGAGTAGTCCCAAAAATTTACGCATTTCGCAGTAAGTAACATCGACCCACTTGTTCATCCTGGAGGAACGTCGAAGTGTATGCGTTGATATATATTGTTGAGCATAACGGTTTGTTTCTTCTACCATCAAGTTGACGATTTCTTCATCAAAGAATTGTTGGAATATGTCAAGAGGTATTACATTTCCATTTCGAATCCTTTTCTTCAAACCAGAATTGCCAGTAAAATTTAACTTCTCTCTCTGCTGAAAGTTCGAACTCCATTGGGAAAGAGGAGACGATGGATATGGTGTCGCTGGCAATTGATTGTCTTGAACATCGTCTTCGTTGGAAGATGTATACAAACTTATTGATGTGGAATCAGATTCGGAGGGTATGTATTCGTCACTTGAATCACCAAAATCTGCTGTAATATCTTCATTGTTGTCACTTGTATGAGACTGGTTATCAATTCTTTTTTTCTTGTTACGACCATAGAACAACGCTGGATCCATTTTTAGGGACTAAAAAGAAAATAAACCTAGCAGCAAATATAAAATAAAAATAATAAATTTTTACTCATGTGTAACACATGTGATGCACAACCGTAACAGAAATATATACTTACGAAATTGTCCCGTGTATCACATGTGATACACAACAATTTATACGCGCTATTTGTTGACTGTCACTGACAATACTGCCCCTGAAAATCTTTTCCATGTTAGTAACTCCCATATCCCCTCCACGCCGTAGACGTATAGAAGTGCGCGCGCAATGTGGTTAGACAGGCAAAGGGTTAAGCTTCTAGAACAGAGTAGAGATATGTGTAGTATATTCGCTCTATACCTTTAAATTTGGTGCACATATGTATATTAAACATTTACCAACCACTTTTATAATACATTTATGAATTACGGTATTTAAACGTATACTCAAATCCCGGACCAGATTCAGTGACCACGTGGGGTTCACGTGATCACACCAAACTCGTATGCACACATAGTATATAATTGATCTTTGGCGTCGGCCGTTTTTGTGCATAGAATGCCTTGATCACGCACTTTTATTACCAAATCTCTTCGGCGATTCTAGTATAGATGTATGGTATTATAGATGAATACCTATTCTCTTAGTAACTCTGGAGCATATATTTTGCTACAGATATTGCTTTGCTCATGCGCACATCGAACGGTTAACGTAAGAGTTTAAGAAGTATGCAGTCGCAGTCTACTAACAGAGTAACAGTTTAAGGACTTATCAACGATCTCATTTATCTGTTAAAGTTTGGAAAATACTTTAAGTGATTGCAAATTATTTGTTTCAAGTGAAGTGCAATTATTGTTGTATGGTTTAGCCGTCTTTTGGTAAGTATATTACATACAATGCATGCCAAACAACCTACAATTAGTACATAATTCTGTGCAATTAATACGCCATGTTTTTGTAATGCATTCACTGCGGTTTATTAACTATAGATACATAGAAAAACCGATGTTTACCGTAACCACACCGATTTTGTTGTACAATATATTGTCTCTCTTATTTCAAGAAAATACAAAATAAAATGTTGTTTGATTTAAACAAATAATTTTGTTAAAATATTTGTTTCATGTAACTAAATTATTTGGCGAATTATATTTTAAATCAAGCGTCTAGTTGCTTCAAATAAAGAAATTGTTGACTTTCAGTAAATCTATTTTCAACTAAAACAGAGATGTTAAAAGAAAGAATTATTTTAATATTACCTAAGGCATTTTCCGCCTAAAAGAGACATATATATGGGAAATAGACGACTGTCTGTCTACGTTTTTTTGCTGATATTTGTCCAAACGTTGCAAGTATATTTGTGCTGCGTACTGATACCGATTTCGTTTTATATTGCATTCGAGTCGTTTGTACTAATTTTATAAGCTTTATTTAACAAAAATAATGTGTTTAAATTAATTAAACATCTTAGTAGATCAAGCAATCATATTTGTTGTTTTAATTAAATGCTTTCCTAATTTCAAACACACATATTAATTAAAATAACAAGTTATTATGTTACAATGAATGTGTATTATAATTAAGTTAATGAATTTATATGTTTATAGCTAAATTTTATTTAGTTAGCTTGAGCTCATTGTTTGTTGGCGCAACTATACCGGGTCGTCCAAAAGTCTGGATTCACGTGGATTTTGAGTAAACTATTCACTTTTTTGGAAAACTGAATTCTGTATCTTGAATGGGAATAAAATTGCAACTCAATAGTATTTTTTATTTCAAAAAAATTGTTTATAATTTTGAGATAAAGTTAATAACAATGTTTTTTTAAATGGAAACCTACCGTGATTTTTATTTCAGAGAGAGTACTTTCGATAAGAATTGCATTGGCATAGAAATTTTGGCTATAAACCTTACGATTATTGTTTAAATTAATATTAAATTTTCGATCCGAACACTCGTTCGCGCTTGTTCGGAAAATACACGAACGTGTCTTCTCTTACCACGTTTCCAACTGTAGGCATGGGTCCACCCCCTAATAAAGCATTCTATTGAAGGCGTTACGTTTATCTTGAATGAAAGCATTTTTTTTTTATAAAATGGAGATCTACCGCGATTACGATATTTAAACGTTATGAGAAAGTACAACGTAGTTTAATAAAAAATAATTTTATGGTCTTTTTCCGTTTTTAGACACTTGGAAGGTCCAAATCTTATCTCATTCTGTTTTTGGTATTACTAGTGTACGTTTACGGAGCGAATTTGAATTTTTATTTTCTGTTTTCTTGAACGTTTTGTTTGTTGTTAATTGTGTTGTTTTGGTATTGACTTTATCTATTATTTTTGTGATCTGTGATTTTGAACAATTTGCGTAAATATGGAACTGGTAGAGAGAGAACGGATAGAAATTCTAATTATGGTGGGATACGGCGACAAAAAGCGGTAGATCTCCATTTTATAAAAAAAAAATGCTTTCATTCAAGATAAACGTAACGCCTTCAATAGAATGCTTTATTAGGGGGTGGACCCATGCCTACAGTTGGAAACGTGGTAAGAGAAGACACGTTCGTGTATTTTCCGAACAAGCGCGAACGAGTGTTCGGATCGAAAATTTAATATTAATTTAAACAATAATCGTAAGGTTTATAGCCAAAATTTCTATGCCAATGCAATTCTTATCGAAAGTACTCTCTCTGAAATAAAAATCACGGTAGGTTTCCATTTAAAAAAACATTGTTATTAACTTTATCTCAAAATTATAAACAATTTTTTTTAAATAAAAAATACTATTGAGTTGCAATTTTATTCCCATTCAAGATACAGAATTCAGTTTTCCAAAAAAGTGAATAGTTTACTCAAAATCCACGTGAATCCAGACTTTTGGACGACCCGGTATAGGTATCTAGTAGGAAAAAATGTTATTTAGTAGAAACAACAAAATGAACGTAACAAAATTATTTGATTCCAACAACCAACAATTATTTTGCCTATATACAAAGAAATAGTTTGGTTGGGTCATACAAAATTTGCTTGACTCAAACAAATCGGTTTTTCCGTGTATGCGTTTGACAAACATATACATTATATTTGACAATAATGTTTCCAATATCGTATCAGAATGAAATAAGAATAACTAAAAAAAACTCTGGCTTTTAATTTTGCTTAGATTTCTTTAAAATTTTGTTTGTTGCAGCCTATTCAACAAGTGACAAGTTCTGCTAACTCCTTCAAGTTATTGCACGCTCCTTATTCTAATTTCTACTGTTTGGGTAAAAATAAATTTCTTGAGATTGCAATAAATCGGAAAGTATGTGGTTAAGATGTCTAAGTTAAATAAAATTGTCAGTAAACGCCATTTGCGTCGAAAATAACATAGAAAAAAATCAACAAATCAGCGTTATTCAGCAGTTACAGATACCTTCCACGGTGCCTGTTTTACCCATCTCTTCTAAAGCTGCGTACAAAAATTTTGAGCTATTTTTGACAGACGAAAGCAATGCTTTGTACATGGTAAGACTACACGTTTTTATTCAATTACTTTGAGTCTGTATCCGAAACGTTTAATATTTTCTAGAGACGAAGATTAGCAGCTGTCGGGGGTTCTAGTGTAAGGTCTACAGTAATGAACATTTTAAAATTCGTCCCCAGCAATGAGGTTGCAATGAAGTTTAATTGGACAAGAGGGCCTTTAAACATACCGCAATAATGTCGATAGTTAATGGTAATATTTTAGCAATTGTGCTTTTAAGTAAGTATTTATATTCTTTTATTTTTTAGAAGCGGTAAAACTGTCTTATTCGGGAAGGGAACCATCAGATTTGACTGATACTTGTATTAAAAATGCTGTTAAAGATTGGTTAAAATTAGCCAAACACAGATACCTTTACTCATCAAAAAAAGTAAGAGTTGAATAAAATGTTACTAGGTTTTTCTGTTTCTAGAACACGTAATCTTTAATGTTTATTACGGAATATATATTTTATTTTATTAGTTATGCATACAAATTCTTATTTTGTATTATCTATATATAGTTTTGTTTAATAAACTAAAATTAAAAATATATGTATACATAATTTTTTTCCACCCTCGAAGGAATTTATCTAATTAAAATTAAAAAAAAATATTAATATGTCAGATATAATGTTTGAAAAATATCGTCGGTAGAATAAGTTTGTATCTACATACACAGAGAAGTTACAAAATAGGTGAGTAAGCTTTTGTTCCTGTATCTATTATTATTCTCACATATTATCCCAACATTTTCTAATTGTATGTAATGCATCTAAGATATAAAATGTGTGGATAAAAAGCAAAATTGCTTAAAATTTTGTTTAATCACACATAACTCTAATTTTAGTATTACTAACTAACATTGCAAAAATGTGCTCTTGCTAAATACACTTACAGACTTTTATTTGTAATCTTTCCGATCTATCCTCATTTTATTTATAAATCGTACATTAATTACGTACATGAAATTATTTGGGTATATGTATTATTTTACCTAATTTTAGCGTATACGTGTACTCAAATAATGATGCAAGTACCGCGAAATCAAAAATTATATTGATAAAGGTTTGCCATGGAAAGTAAAACGTCTGTCTTAAGTTATATCATTAAGTGTCATACTGTCATTAATTGTTTGTCAATATGACACTTAATGATATAACTGAAGACAAACGTTTTACATTCCATGGGCAAACCTTTATCAATATAATTTTTGATCTCGCGGTATAAAATACACGCTTCATTTCTGGTGATCTTCTACGTATAAAATCAGACATTCATATAGGTATATATCAATAGCGTCATTTAAGTGCAAAATGAGATACCATACCCGTATAAATTCTGTATACATGAATTGGGATAATTAACGTTAAAAGTATAGTGTAAATATACGTTTACATCATACGTATAAATTATGTATAGAAGATACGTTTTTTTTTTGTATTCCGTATGCCAATGATTCCGGTTTATTAGATACCGTAAATACACAATATAATCAGTGCATATTACCAACGTATAAATTCAGTATATGAGAAACACTTGTTTTCCAGACTTCGTCTACCAATTATTAATGGATTTCATATAATATAAATAAACGTCGAAGTCGCGGACATTTTGCAGTTTATTATACCGTTTACATATACCGTATAATAACCAATATACCGTATACGGATATTTTAGATATATACGTTTAATCTACCATTCTGTGTTGCTTGGGATATTATATAAAGTACGAGCGGTCGCCCCACCAACACATAAACGCTAATAGAACGACTACCGCAATCACACAAATATATTTAAGCAGCAACAATTTTTCATTCCTGAACAACAAACAAGAAATAATTCTATAAATAAACCAATTATTCAATTAATAAACTAATGCAAATTATTAAATTAGTAAAATGATATAAAGATAGCTAAAGAAAATTGACAGGCTAATATTATATACTGCCACCAAGCATAATCTTGTCGGTGGCATCTTGTTCACACTATTTAGAAATACAGTCTGGCATGTGTAGATGTGTGACTATATATTTATTTGAAGAAAAGTCGCATCTCGAAAATAATTTACGGAAAGTCATCAGTCAAGATTCACTGGTGCTCGGCTACACGCTTCCCCCCAACAGCCAAGCACGAATACACCTTTGTACCCCATTGCCTAACCGGAGGGTAAGCAAGTGGTCAGGCATATTGAAAATCCTAGGAATTATAACCGATAAAATTCTTCCTCCGTATTTGTTGGTATACCTGGGTACCAGCTGATAACCCCCACACATTCCCTCGTCTCATGTTCATGAGACACATGCGGATAATTACTACTGCAGAAGTAAAAAACACGAAAGCAGACGCAGAAGATATAACTGCTTTACTGTTAGGAGACCATATGTGCTGTAAATTGAGGCGGTATCGAGGTTTTTATTGAAGTTCTTAATGATTCTGTTTTGTGTCATCTGCAGTAACTCTATTAAGTTGGGAGACGCCTGACCCCAAATCGTTATACCGTACAGAAGAACGGATTCATCCAGGGCATGATAAATCGTCTGCAACACTATCTGGAACTAGTTCTTTGAGATAAAAGAAGCAGCCCGCAAAGTATATTAGGCGTTTGGAAATTTCGCATATCTGCACATTTCATAGAAAATTGTCATCAATGATAACGTTCAAGCACTTCTGTTGTCTCACAGGTTCAATTGTCGTACATTCGCACACATCACTCACACCCCGCGGACACGTACAAGAATGAAGTTGATTAGTTTAAGTTGATAATTTTCAAAATGATTACCATCAAACCCTTTAGCGCTTATTAGATTCTATTGACAAAGTAGATATGCATGTCATTTTAATTCTAGTAGAGCTGGAAATTGTAAAACATAGAAATCGCTAAAATACAAATAGTGTAAATTAATTACACATTATACACATCTGTTGATTAGCATCATAAATAAATATGTAAGTATGTAGATATGTCGATGTTGTTATAATCACAATAAATATTTTAATATAACATATTTTGTGTTTCCATCCCACTTCTTTATAGTATTTTAATAAGTGAAATATATTCATGTTTCAGGGACGTAGTTACACAGATGTAATTACAGCTAAGTAAATTTATGGTTCAATGGTTTTAGTAGAATTTGATTTAACTTTAATATTAAATATGTACCTTCTACACATTTGCGTTCCTTTACTAATACATATATGTATTTACTTTGTTTTTGGTGAACTGTATTTGTTATGATGTATGCACTCCTCCTTCATGTATGTAGGATTTATATTCACTCTAACCGACTACTATAGCTTATTTAAACCAAACTAGTCCAAAATACATTGTTCTAAATTGTTACCCGTACCTTGACCCACGAATACCCTGAAACTCTATCTTCGAACATTTTAATATTTTAATTATTTATATGTACGCAGCATATGTGCATTAGAAACTCTTTATTGACTCGGATTACATAATTATATCACCATTGCAACATAAATTGTATTATCATTTTAGTGTTTCTATAAATAAAAGGAACAAACTTTACACTAGTACAATTGGAAAAAACATTTTTTTTTATTTCCAAGCCAATTACAGTACATATTTTGAATATCAAAGACTGTAAATATTTCTACATTCCTACAAGTTTTGATTCGCTCAATTTTAAACATATTTGAATGAGCAATGTGACAAACAAAAGTCAGAAACACCGTAATTTTGTGAAATACCCTGGAACTTTATTTTTTTAACAAATGATGAACTCAGACTTTAGGATATAATCCTTTAAAAGGGATTTATCTTACAGGTTAAAGTTTTAATACAACTATTTATGACCTTAATTACAATTTAACAAAAAATGCACTTGGCCCCTTTATCTATGAAAGATTATGAAAATTTATTGGTGAAAGTGATACGAAAGAAAGAGCCAACTAATTTATTTACAACCTCGCGTACAACATGTTTATTGTTACAAACATGGAATCAAATAAAGAAATTTATTATAACAATAAAACGTAACAGCAATCTAAGAAAACATAAAAAATACTTGGTGCATATATGTTATGTCTTTTACATAGTGCGTCTTTTTTGTGTTTGAAATTCTTTTGAAATAGGGTGAACCAACAGTTGAACCTCTCAGGTATATATGTTCAGGACGATAAATAATATTGTTTAAGAAAGACAATTGTTTTATATATTTATGTACAATACGTTAAGTTCAAATATTGTTAATTCACACTGTGTATGCATATTGCTGTGGTATTTTCTTGTAAATAAATAAATAAACCAAACAAATAAAAAAATTAACAAAAATAAAACACCAGCACATTTATTTAGCAAGTAATAAATATTTTACATATTTGATAAATTGTAATTCAATATTTTAACAAATAAATACAGTATAATCCACTAATCAGTACAAATGTATGTAGTTAAAATTGTATATATTTAGTATTTTAATCAAATTCATAACTATGCAATAGAATACACGTCAATGCAATATGGGTTGCATACCCGTAAAAATAATAACATTCACAATTAAAAATAAAAATGAAAAATATAAAACAATGTTTAAATAAATTGGTGCACAGGAATTACATGTTCTATAAAACAATATTCAAATACTGACCTCCGTTTAAATAAAAAGGATATAATAACTTAAAGCAGTATTACTAGCAGTCAATAGAAAAGTAGGTCAACCCGGTAATACATTCTTTAGCAGCAATAATAGTTCTGAAAAAAAAGAATAATCACAAAGAATATCAATATTATAACCACCAACATTGTCAAGAATAAATGTTATGTATCACTATGCACGTTTCACTTATATTTTCTGTATAAAATATTATTGAGTGTACGTAAGGGGCACGATTTGTTTATTTTCTTCTCTACACGAATATATTCCAAGAAAGTCCAAGCTAAAACAAAAATACAATATTAAACAAAGGTCTATATACATAAATAAATATATATATACCACTTATTTCACGGTCACAAGATCAATTGTATTTTCTTCTGTATGGGGCATGGAAATGCACACAAAGGTATATGATTTATCTGTTTTCGATATACACTAACGCATCCAGAATGTAAATATTGTGGCCTGGTTCATCATTGAAAATAAAACATTATGCTGGCTATGCAAATTCACTGATATTTACAGTATAAAAAAGACATTGTTGAATGTACGTCTAAATATGCGATAGTACATAATTTTATTCACGTACAAATGCTTCAAGACATTTTAGGCTAAAAATAAATAAATAAAGCATTAGTAAATGCAATAAAATACAATAAAAGAATACTTACCAACAAATAAAATCATTCAAAATGTCCATGGAATAAAAATGTAGAATATGTAAATAATAACAATAACAAACATGGTGGAAAGAAGGTCACATGACCACGTGATTTCGATAGTTATCAAAATAAACACGGAGGGCGTAGCAGACGAAAATTCAAACTAAAGGAACGATTTAAAACAAAATAAATCGTTCGTCAAATGTTAATCGCTATAAAAGGCGACACACCGGCGAAAATAAGGCAGTCCATAGGAAGTCCATCGGAAGCTCTTCAAGACTTAAAAAGAAAGATAGTTAAACCAGTGCTCCGAAGAAATAAAGAATCTAAAGGCATAAAACGCTTTAAGGTTCAAACGCTGTAGTCGTAAGAAGCGACAAACGACAGCTGCGCGCCAGAAAATAGAGGCGCGAAATACCAGTATTGGACCGTACAAAGTTACAACAATAAACTCAATTAAAATGGAGGGACTGGGCTACCAGGAAGAATTCGAGATGTTATACAACCAAGAAAAGTGAGTACAAGCACTATAAAATAAACTCCATCTTGCAATCCTAAAATAAATAAATGAAGGAACCTTCATGAGTGTTTCATAAATGATCGAGCAACAAAATTTTCGAACATTTAAATAATTAACAAATGTTTCTTTGAATATGCTTTGGGTTGACGTGTGAATCTTAATTCAAGGCGATTTAACGAAGCATTAATAATTTTCCGGATAACAATAAAATTTAGAATATTATTTAAATAATTAAATAAATTCTTCTTTGATTAGGCTTTGGGTTGACGTGCGAATCTCAGCTCAGAGCGATTCAACGAAGTATTAATAATTTTCCGGATAACAATAAAATTTAGAATATTATTTAAATAATTAAATAAATTCTTCTTTGATTAGGCTTTGGGTTGACGTGCGAATCTCAGCTCAGAGCGATTCAACGAAGTATTAATAATTTTCCGGATAACAATAAAATTTAGAATATTATTTAAATAATTAAATAAATTCTTCTTTGATTAGGCTTTGGGTTGACGTGCGAATCTCGGCTCAGAGCGATTCAACGAAGTAGTAATAATTTTCCGGATAGCAACAAGATTTAGATTATTATCTGAACAATTGACAAACCCTTCTTTGAGTAAGCTTTGGATTGACGTGCAAATCTCAGTTCAGGGCGACTCAACGAGGCGCTAACGCTTTTAGTTGAATAGCGGTAATTTCGAAATATGAGCATACATGAAGGATTAGGACAGTAACTTTTTATTATTATTATTATCAACAATTTCTTAAAGAATCAAGGATTGCAAGGTGCTTGTACCGCAGATGAAAAAGGCTGGATATAATAATGAAATGAACAATGTATTGTATTGCATAATAATAATATTTATTCAATGTTTTTGTAAAAAAAAATTTATATTAAAATAAAATAAGTTGTGTTGATATTCGTATCTACTTATTTATACCCATCCCAAGGAGAACCTAAGGAAAGTAAACATCACAATCACAGCTAGAACTCACAATAAGTACAAGGCTGCGACACATTACCCGTTATATAAAAATAAAGAAATTCACACTCAGACCCTGAGATTACTAAAGTACATTAATTTATTAATTTATCTATTGGTTGTTAACCAAAGTAGAAGAGGTCACAGCATTAATTTGGCGTCCAACGTCCTAGGCTTATCGCTGGCCAAGATCAAATTTGGCACATAACGTAAAAGGGCTTATCATTGGCCAAGATTTAATTTGGCACCCATACATAGTAGGATTATCGTTGGCCAACATTTGATTTGGCACTTAACGATAAAAGGCTGTGTGAATTTACTTTCCTTATAACGCCATAAGCACAATATTCTCCTATTGGGACAGGGTGGATAAGAGATAGAATAAAAACAAAAATAAAAATGGCTGATAAAAACAACAAAAATAAAGGCGAAAAATCTGGAAAATTTGAAGGAACGATGGATGAAACTGCACTTCCTAAAAGCATAAGAGAAAAATCATCGGAAGAGAAAATGGATAATTTGCTTCAAGTTCTATTACACATGAAAGAAGAAATGAAATCAAACAATGAGAATTTGAAAGAAGAATGAAAGCAAACAATGAGAAATTAAATAAAAATTTGAAAGAAGAAATAAAATCAAACAATAAAAATTTGAAAGAAGAAATCAAAGCAAACAATGAAAATTTAAATAAAATCAATCAAAAGATTGACAAGGGATTCCAAGATTTTCGAACAGAGATGCGTCAGATAAATGCCAATTTAGAAAACAAAATAACAGAGTCTGTGTCAGGTTTAACGAAAGTAATAAGGGACAATACAAGAAGGTGTGAGAATATGTACAGATCACTGATAGACGGAACAAATGACAGAATGGACGAAACGATAGAACGATTTGACGAAGAAGAATCATTAGAAAATAAATTAATAAATACCAACGCAACGAACAACGAAGAAGAATCATTTGAAAATGAAATAATAAACACCAATACAACGAAAAACGAAGAAATTACGAGGAATATGCCAACCCATGAAAATGATGCACAAACAGCAACAAAAGTCAGAGAAACCTCCACAATAATACATACATGGAGAAGAACCAAATACATGGATTCCAATAAAAAATTTTTGAGAACACAGTTGGATACGTTGTTATATGAAGAAGAAGATGACAAGAATTCACATCTATACATTTCACGGCAAACATTAGAAATATTCATAGGAGCAGGAAAATATACAGGCGCATGGAAACGACAGGCACTTAATATACAAATTGGAAAATTTATAAAGACACACAAAAAGGTCAACACACTGAAGGGGACCGAGGAAGTTGCAATGATGGAAAAGGGAAGAATAAGAATAGCAACAGAAATAAATAAAGAAAATAAAATAACACTTTACCATTCAATAAATACACGTTCAAGTAATCAAGAAGATAGGGAACTTAGAACACCAACGACGTACATCGAGGATATACTTCGGCACAACAAGAACATTATTGACTTTCGCCTCAAGATTTTGGGAAAATAAATTCCCAATAAATACGAGGAGCACGGCGGAGGATAAATAGGGGACCTCCGATGGTGCGTTGCGACACCACTCTAACCTTAGCTGATTTCAACAACGACACCCCAATCAAGAAAAATAAAATACGAGACATATACAAATATGAAGATCCAATGAAAGTACCACTGAACTACCACACATATCAATCAAAATTGGGGAAGAAAAATAAATAAAATAAAAGCTACTCGACTACAGCGTCATAAGTGAAAATTTAGGGAAACAAGGACGATATATTCCTATAAAGAAGATTAAAAATAATTACAGCAAATAAAAAACCTTTGGTAACCATTGATAAAGTTTTCTGCGTTAATGTAAAATAAATAAAATAAACCTACTAACAGAATTTGTAGTAGTATATAATTTAAATAGCAACTGCATATTGGGAATGGACTTTTTAAGTCAATATAGCACAAAACTGGATATGAAGGACAAGATTTTTCACATAAGAAATATGATAATTCCATGGAGCGAAGAAGCACCAAATAAATAAAATTAATTAATAAATTATATGTAGAAGAAATAGAAAAGGAACTCACGCAAGAAATGATTAACAATTCATATGACAATAAATGTACGCATCTCGTGAAGCATCCAAAGAATAAGGACTTCACATCAAAAGGGGATGGTACAAGTATAAATTGCAATGAAAAGTGTAAAAATCATGTGAGCAATCTTTTAAAAATAAGCACAAGAGACTAGTTGACGACAGTCCTGGCTTGGTAAGAAATTACGAGCATAAGCTCGAGGTAAATGAAAAGGAACCCTTCTATGTGAAAACATATCCAATTCCCAATAAATATTATTTAAGTGAAATTAGAAATAAAAGAAATGCTGAAGAACAATATAATAGAAAAAGCAGAATCGAACTTTATCGGAGAAAAATATAGAAGATTCAAAAGAAACTTTATTAATGAAGCACACAGATGCCCAGTGGTTTGCTACGATAGTTTTAAAAGATTCTTTTTGGGCAGGTAACATGAAGAAAATAAAAAGAAAATACTATTTATTCAAGACAAATTCCCCGACTGATATGTGGAAGACAACAAGATTTTATATATGCATATCGATTGTAGGCTTAATTGATGCCACACAAAAGATATTGAACCCACACGAAGAAAATATTTCCAACTTATTATATATATTTGTATATGTTTCACTTTAAATAAATTAAGTACCACTTTCCTATTAAAAATGAAAGGTGTAAAAATTCAAACTAAGTTATCAAACAAAAATGAAGGGAGAAAAGTTGAAATAAAAATTTACACGATGAAAATGTAAATAAATATTAAGAAAATAAGAAGGGACAGTTTCCAAAACTATATTATTTAAGTTATATGAATAAATATTAAGAGAATAAAAAGGGACAGCTCCCAAGATTATATTATTTAAGTTATGAAAATAAATATTAAGAAAATAAAAAGGGATAGTTCCCAGAATTATATTATTTAAGCTAGATAAATAAGGTATATTACAAAAATAAAAGGGATAGCTCCCAAGATTATATTATTTAAGTTGTGTAAATAAATATTAAGAAAATAAAGAGGGGTAGCTCCCAGGAACACATTATTTAAGTTATGTAAATAGGCATTAAGGAAATGAAAAGGGATAGTTCCCAAGATTATAGTACTTAAGTTAATATAAATAGATATTAAGAAACAAAAAGGGATAGTTCCCACATAAAAATATAGTAAATTTAGATGTAAGAATATTAGCTAAGTAAAAGTTTTAAAAAATACCATTAAGTGAAGAAATTGCAATATGCGCATATTTTTCGTAGTCAACTATGGCATATTGACAGTTTCTTAACTTGGGATATGCTGTGGTATTTTCTTGTAAATAAATAAATAAACCAAACAAATAAAAAAATTAACAAAAATAAAACACCAGCACATTTATTTAGCAAGTAATAAATTTTTTACATATTTGATAAATTGTAATTCAATATTTTAACAAATAAATACAGTATAATCCACTAATCAGTACAAATGTATGTAGTTAAAATTGTATATATTTAGTATTTTAATCAAATTCATAACTATGCAATAGAATACACGTCAATGCAATATGGGTTGCATACCCGTAAAAATAATAGCATTCACAATTAAAAATAAAAATGAAAAATATAAAACAATGTTTAAATAAATTGGTGCACAGGAATTACATGTTCTATAAAACAATATTCAAATACTGACCTCCGTTTAAATAAAAAGGATATAATAACTTAAAGCAGTATTACTAGCAGTCAATAGAAAAGTAGGTCAACCCGGTAATACATTCTTTAGCAGCAATAATAGTTCTGAAAAAAAGAATAATCACAAAGAATATCAATATTATAACCACCAACATTGTCAAGAATAAATGTTATGTATCACTATGCACGTTTCACTTATATTTTCTGTATAAAATATTATTGAGTGTACGTAAGGGGCACGATTTGTTTATTTTCTTCTCTACACGAATATATTCCAAGAAAGTCCAAGCTAAAACAAAAATACAATATTAAACAAAGGTCTATATACATAAATAAATATATATATACCACTTATTTCACGGTCACAAGATCAATTGTATTTTCTTCTGTATGGGGCATGGAAATGCACACAAAGGTATATGATTTATCTGTTTTCGATATACACTAACGCATCCAGAATGTAAATATTGTGGCCTGGTTCATCATTGAAAATAAAACATTATGCTGGCTATGCAAATTCACTGATATTTACAGTATAAAAAAGACATTGTTGAATGTACGTCTAAATATGCGATAGTACATAATTTTATTCACGTACAAATGCTTCAAGACATTTTAGGCTAAAAATAAATAAATAAAGCATTAGTAAATACAATAAAATACAATAAAAGAATACTTACCAACAAATAAAATCATTCAAAATGTCCATGGAATAAAAATGTAGAATATGTAAATAATAACAATAACAAACATGGTGGAAAGAAGGTCACATGACCACGTGATTTCGATAGTTATCAAAATAAACACGGAGGGCGTAGCAGACGAAAATTCAAACTAAAGGAACGATTTAAAACAAAATAAATCGTTCGTCAAATGTTAATCGCTATAAAAGGCGACACACCGGCGAAAATAAGGCAGTCCATAGGAAGTCCATCGGAAGCTCTTCAAGACTTAAAAAGAAAAATAGTTAAACCAGTGCTCCGAAGAAATAAAGAATCTAAAGGCATAAAACGCTTTAAGGTTCAAACGCTGTAGTCGTAAGAAGCGACAAACGACAGCTGCGCGCCAGAAAATAGAGGCGCGAAATACCAGTATTGGACCGTACAAAGTTACAACAATAAACTCAATTAAAATGGAGGGACTGGGCTACCAGGAAGAATTCGAGATGTTATACAACCAAGAAAAGTGAGTACAAGCACTATAAAATAAACTCCATCTTGCAATCCTAAAATAAATAAATGAAGGAACCTTCATGAGTGTTTCATAAATGATCGAGCAACAAAATTTTCGAACATTTAAATAATTAACAAATGTTTCTTTGAATATGCTTTGGGTTGACGTGTGAATCTTAATTCAAGGCGATTTAACGAAGCATTAATAATTTTCCGGATAACAATAAAATTTAGAATATTATTTAAATAATTAAATAAATTCTTCTTTGATTAGGCTTTGGGTTGACGTGCGAATCTCAGCTCAGAGCGATTCAACGAAGTATTAATAATTTTCCGGATAACAATAAAATTTAGAATATTATTTAAATAATTAAATAAATTCTTCTTTGATTAGGCTTTGGGTTGACGTGCGAATCTCAGCTCAGAGCGATTCAACGAAGTATTAATAATTTTCCGGATAACAATAAAATTTAGAATATTATTTAAATAATTAAATAAATTCTTCTTTGATTAGGCTTTGGGTTGACGTGCGAATCTCGGCTCAGAGCGATTCAACGAAGTAGTAATAATTTTCCGGATAGCAACAAGATTTAGATTATTATCTGAACAATTGACAAACCCTTCTTTGAGTAAGCTTTGGATTGACGTGCAAATCTCAGTTCAGGGCGACTCAACGAGGCGCTAACGCTTTTAGTTGAATAGCGGTAATTTCGAAATATGAGCATACATGAAGGATTAGGACAGTAATTTTTTATTATTATTATTATCAACAATTTCTTAAAGAATCAAGGATTGCAAGGTGCTTGTACCGCAGATGAAAAAGGCTGGATATAATAATGAAATGAACAATGTATTGTATTGCATAATAATAATATTTATTCAATGTTTTTGTAAAAAAAATTTTATATTAAAATAAAATAAGTTGTGTTGATATTCGTATCTACTTATTTATACCCATCCCAAGGAGAACCTAAGGAAAGTAAACATCACAATCACAGCTAGAACTCACAATAAGTACAAGGCTGCGACACATTACCCGTTATATAAAAATAAAGAAATTCACACTCAGACCCTGAGATTACTAAAGTACATTAATTTATTAATTTATCTATTGGTTGTTAACCAAAGTAGAAGAGGTCACAGCAATATGTATTGTAAAACTACAAGTTTAGTCAGAAAAACCCGGATTTCTCTTCTATTGTCAAGAAATGTATGTAAATATCTAGTTTATTGCCAATCATTATAAAGGTACAATAGTTGGGGCCTCATTAGACGCAACCGCCATAAAATCATTAGAGTCTATAACCATTATTTTATTACTTGGTATTTACGTTTCACTCAAATATCTTACTGTAATTTCCAACCCCATGTGTTTAGTCATTTTTCTTGGTAGATAATTTTCCCTCCTATTCATGAAAAGAAAGTATTGTAACTAGGAGAAGAGAAGAACCTTTGATAAAATAACGATAAAATATATTAAGTTCTAAACAAACGTCCACACGAAGCAGTTGTGTTAGGCTTCAACAATTCACAATTAAGCAAGTTCTAAACAAACGTCCACACGAAGCAGTTGTATTAGGCTTCAACAATTCACATTTTAGCAAGTTCTACACAAACATCCAAACAAAGCAGTTGTGTTAGGCTTCAGCAATTTAAAAGTTAAGTGTTAGATAAATTAAAGATAGTGACATATTATCAGTGTTTTATTTAATATTTAAACAACAAGCACCTATATTCCTTCAAAAAAGGAGGAATCAACAATATAGATATTTTTTTCTTTAAAGTTGCCTAAATTGTAGAGCCCCAACTGTCTTAGAAAAATGCTTCGTATGTTGTTAATTCGGGAAGGGGCATTTTTTACATTCTTATACGTAGTATGAGGAAGTATTGTGATGACGAAAATTTTCAGCCTCAAGATTTTTGCTGATGTCCACGTTCTGAAGTCCCCTGATATCGAAAATATTGTATTTACGAGTATACTCTCCCTCTTGAGATCTGATTAGATTTTCAGTAAAATCGGAAGTAGTACACCGTAAAAAATGTTTGTGTAAAATTACACATACTATATAATAGGAAACTATTTCACATGGATTATCACGTAAAATTACATCACTATGTAAAATTGCACACTAGTCTGGAATTTAATAAATTTGTGATATTCCATTTGAAGTTTGCATTTTCACATAATGATTTATATATATTTTACGTAGGGATTCGTAATATTACATAGGTTTTAATATTTTTTTTTTACAAAAAAAGAGTAAAATTTAGTGTAAACGTAATTTTACTATCGAATGTGCATATTTGCATCTACTTTTCATGAAAATTACATATTTCAGCACTTACACGTTTCTTTGTGTAACTTTTAAGTAAATATGTGTGTAATTTTCCTAAAACTTTTTACAGTGTAGTTTACTTGAGTGAAAATATCGAATTTTGTCAATATTTCGTCAACTACGTACTAAGTTTAAGCAAATTTATAAAGAATTCAAATTTACTCAAAAGACCTACTTCCGGTAAGAATTTCGAAAAACTTCTTTAATAAAATTCTTTTCAAATATAAGAAAGGAATTTTATTAAAAAGTTTTTCGAAATTCCTACCGGAAGTAGGTTTTTTACTCATATTGAAGATCTGTTTTTTGCAAATATCTCGCAAGTCATACTTTCTAAGCAGGTACTTTACAATAATAAAAGTATGTAAAACTTAATTTTCAATACATATTGTATAAAAAAATTTCAAATTTCGGACAAGAAGTAGCATTTTTACTCTTATCGAATAGCGATTTTTTGCCTAAATAAAGTTTTTGCAAATATGACGTAAATTATGCATTCAATATATATTTACTAAAAGTAAAAAAATATTTAGAACTGAATTTAGAATATTTTTTGTGTAAATGAAATTTCAAAATTTGGATAAAAATAAAGACTTCTACTCTTAGCGAGTAGTATTTATTTTCAAATATCTTGCAAACTATGCATTTTATAGAGATTTATTAAGAGAGTAGAAGTAAGATTTTGAATAATTTTTGTTTCTAAAAATCTTTAAAACTTGAACTTGAAGTAACACACTTACTCACAGGTTTATGTTTCTAAGAAGATAAAAGAATTTATAACAATTTAGAACAACTTTTGTATAATTTGAATCTCTCACGTGTATATCAAAGTCGTATGGTGGTCACGCCTCACTATTTTTTATTGAAAATCAGCTGTTAAATATAAGATATCATCATTGGTGCGAGCAAGTTTCCGGTCAGATTTTAGTAAATCAAAGCCGCATTTAACGTTTTCCAGATAGTCGTCATTAGCTTCTCCGGAATCGCTGGTGTCACTTTTGGGATGATTAACGAGCAAATTGAAAGTCGTTGTAAATATATTTGCATAAAAGATCTTTAATTTTCAGGCTTATTTTCCCTTTCACATTTTGCTAAATATAATCTGTACATAATGGATATGTTTAACTGAGGTGCCGTAATAGTAAGAGTTATGGGAGGACTCCGTCGGAAATTAGTTGTAATGGTTTTTGATGTGTCGTACTACTTCATCAGTCATTATATGGGGCCTGTTTAAGTAATGTCCGCGTTTATCAGATAACTGTGGTGAAAAGCCTTTCTGTAACTTCTTTTCAATCACTTAAACTTTCTTTGCCTATTTGAAAAAGCGCACAAAAAGCAGCTTTGCAAACTTTAATTTGTTTGTTATGTCGTAATAAAGTAATTGTAGGAAAAAGATTTGTGATTTGTTGCTGATTGAACTATTCGCTTAGTAGACTTGCCCGTAATGCTTTTATGCGTATGTCGTTGTTGAAGTTTTTACTACATTGCAATCTACAGATGTCACTGCATAAATTACCAAAGCATACTGTTTTTCAGCCACCTCGTACTCTTCTTGAGACAAGGGCATATTTTATTGTGATTTGTTTGACCTGGCTCCTAGCAATTTTCACCTGTAGCTTATAGTGCATAAAGATTTGCGTGGGTAGAAATTTACGAGTGATGAAGAAGTAAAAGACGCAGTTTCTGTGTATTTTTCAGACAAAGATACAATATTTTTACTTTCTTATACATAGTATAAGGAAGTATTGTGATGATGAAAATTTTCGACCTCGAGATTTTTGCAGATGTCCACGTTTTGAAGTCCCCTGATACCGAAAAAGTGTTTTTTAAAAAATGTCTGTGTGTCTGTCTGTCTCTGTGTCTGTGTGTGACCACGATAGCGGTCAAACCGCTGTAGATATCAATTCCAAATAGTGTATTTACGTGTATAATCTCCCTCTTGAGATCTGATTAGTTTTTCAGTAAAATCGGTAGACCGGAAGTAGCAGTTTACTTCAGTGAAAAATTCGAATTTTGCCAATATTTCGTCAATTACTAAGTTTAAACAAATTTATATAGAATTGAAATGTACTCAAAATTAAATTTGAGACAAATTATCTTAAAAGAGTTTTTCGAAATTCCAACCGAAAGTAGGTCTTTTACTCTTATCGAAAATCAGTTTTTTGCGAATATCTCGCAAGTCATGCTTTCTAGGCAGGTACATTACCAGTATAAAAGTATTTAGATTATAATTCTAAATATCTTTTGTATAAAAAAAATTTCAAATATCGGACCGGAAGTACCACTTTTACTCTTACCGAATAGCGATTTTTTGCAGATATGTCGTAAATTATGCATTCTATATATATTTATTAAGAGTACAAAAGTATTTTTGAGTTGAATTTGCAATATTTTTTGTATAAATGAAATTTCAAAATTCGGGCCGGAAGTGGCACTTGTACTCTTAGCGAGTAGAACTTTTTTTCGAATCGCTCATACGTATAAGAAAGTCCTGTGGTGGCCAAACCTCATTTTTTTTATTGAGGCATGCACAACTAATTGAAAGATCTGCAAAATGTATTACGGTTGCAGATGAGTATATTGAAAAAAAAAAATTTGTATTTATACTTTCTCTCCTTTTCCCCAATTCGCAAACCTCCCTCTTAATAATAGTATGTATTCGTTTCATCTTATGACAAGGAGTTGTAATTTTTTATGGTAAATATAGCTAACAAATTCAGTTCAAGATTATTTTCTGTTGCGGCAGCTCTGCTTATGTTTCGGTAATTTTCCACTACAGAATAAAATATTTTTTTTTCCGGTGGGTCTTTGACAAGATTTTTTTTTACCTATTAACAAATCGCTTGGGGAAATCGTGCTTCCTAAATCGAATCATTTATATAACGTCTCCCCGGGCAGTCAACACCCCAGATTCTTTTCTTGAAATTATTCTTCCATCCGAACTCCAAAGCCCACGACGATAAATTCCCACTCCGATAATATAAATCTTAAATAAATTTAAAATATATTCCTGAATTGCGTGTTCTCGAAACGGAACACGGTCAACATACAAGATTTATAATACTTTATGTATTTATAAAGAGGGAATGGTATTTTTCAACTGCGACTTTAATAACATGGAAACATGGAAAATGTATGTTGTAAGTATAAGTCATATTATTATAAGCAAAGTTTTCTAACGAATCATTGTCTGCGTACAGAGTGAGAATCTAAACATATTTACTCGAAAACTTCATTGCTATAACATACACAAGAAATGTGGAATGAAAAGTTATATATACAAAGAGAGTCATCTGCGCGAGGAAGACCGATTGTGACTTTATGAGGAAAGAGATTTTGAAGCGGTTTTCTTCAGCCACTCATTGGAAGCATCCTTTGAATTTATTTTGTAATATACAGACTGTTTCATAACTTGGTAGCTGACCATAGTCATAGTTTTTTAAATGGAATAACTGTATATTATTACATTTTGTATTCTTCATATACCTAGTCAAAAAGCGTAGGGTAGTATATGTCTAAAATTGTATTTTCGACTTATTACCATTTTTCTCAAAAATTCAATATTTTTATAAAATTATATTTCTCGAAAGCGACGTACTAGATAGACACCATTTTTGGTATTATTATTTACAATAAAAGGTCCAATACATTTTTTTTTTGAGTGTGCAGAAAACTGGATTAAAATTACATGACAGATTTTTGGGTAAAGTAATTTTACTTTCTTATACGTAGTATAAGGAAGTATTGTATTGTAAATTTTCGACCTCGAGATTTTTGCAGATGTTAACGTTTTGAAGTCCCCTGATTCCGAAAAAGTGGTTTTTAAAAAATGTCTCTCTCTCTCTCTCTCTCTGTGTGTGTGTGTGTGTGTCAGTGTGTGTGAGTTTGACCACGATAGCGATCAAACCGCTATAGATATCAATTCCAAGTTTTGTATTTACGAATATAATCTCCCTCTTGAGATCTGATTAGTTTTTCAGTAAAATCAGTAGACCGGAAGTAGTAGTTTACTTTAGTCAAAAAATCGAATTTTGCCAATATTTCGTCAACTACTAAGTCTAAACAAATTTATAAATAATTCATATGTACTTAAAATTAAAATCGAGAAAAATTTTATTTAAAATGTTTTTGGAAATTCCTATCGGAAGTAGGTCTTTTACTCCTATCGAAAATCGTTTTTTTTGCGAATATTTCGCAAGTCATGCATTTTAGACAGGTACGTTCCGAATATAAAAGTATTTAAAAATAATTTTGAATATCTTTTGTATAAAAAAAATTTCAAAATTCAGACCGGAAGTACCACTTTTACTCTTATCGAATAGCGACTTTTTGTAAATATGTCGTAAATTATGCATTCTATATATATTTATCAAGAGTACAAAAGTATTTATTGCTAGATTTGCAATATTTTTTGTATAAATGAAATTTCAAAATTCGGACCGGAAGTAACACTTTTACTCTTAGGGAGTAGCACTTTTTTTCGAATATCTTGCGAAGTATGCATTCTATAACTATTTATTAAGAGAATAGAAGTACTTAGAATAGGATTTTGAATAATTTATGTGAAAAAAATTCTTAAAATTGTATAGTTCGAAAGGCTCATTCGTATAAGAAAGTCGTGTGGCGGCCACACCTCATTTTTTTTAATGGGACACCCAGTATATCCGTTTATTTTTGAATTTTTAATTGTGAACATTATGATATAATTTTGACACGTTTGCGTTTTTTATTTGAATACGGTATAGTTTGCTGCAAAATTGACAGTCGAATGGTTGACATTTAATAAGTTACTGGTCAGTTGAAAAGCATGATTTTATAACGGATTTTTCTAAAAATGGGTTTAGAGATATACAAACAGAATCCGTCCTCTCATCTAATCACAACCCAATACTATTAAAATGGGGCACCGAATCAAAAACATTCACCAAAACTACATACCACACTGATTGGAACACATACAAGAAAACCCTCGCCAACATCATTCCGAAAATTACACCTTTAAAAACAGAAGAGGAAATGGAAACAGCCATCCACACGTTACATTCCAAAATTCATGAAGCCACCACTGCCGCTACAGTAACGAAAACGCTTAATCACAGGACCCAGCAACTACCAATACACATCAAAAACCTAATAAAACAGAAGAACGCAGTGAGGAGAAGATATCAAGATACCTTAGACCCCCAAGTAAAAACGCTCCTGAACCAACTCCAAAGGGAAGTCAAAACGTCAATCAGTGATCACAACCACTCCAAATGAACTAAAAAACTGGACGAAATAGGAGAAGACCCTGGAGGTATGTGGAAACTCGCAAAAGCCCTAAGAGGAACCGGAACAATCATCCCACCACTCAAAAATTCTGATGGCGTCAGTATCACCGACAGTGAAAAGGCCGAAACACTAGCCGATCACGTTGAAAAACAATGTACTCCAAATTGGACCAATACAGACATGGCGCACATCGCCCATGTCCACAAATCAATAAACAGAAAGAACAAAGAACCAACCATTCCAACTACAGATTTCATCACTCCAAAACAAATAAACTCAATAATTAAAGAACTTAAGCCCAGAAAAGCCCCAGGAGCCGATAAGATTTCAAACAAAATGATCAAGAATATGCCCTTCAAAGCAATAATGTTCCTCCTCAATATAATCAACACAATTTTCAAAATACAAACCTTTCCAAAGTGCTGGAAACACGCTACAGTAGTTATGATACCAAAACCAGGGAAAGATCACAGCCTTCCGAACAACTACAGGCCCATCAGTCTATTGTCAGCTACAAGTAAAATCGCCGAGAAAGCGATCCTATCCAGGTTGATCATCCACTCAGAAGCCCACCAAATAATTCCCGATGAACAACACGGGTTCAGGAAACAACACTCCACTATCACCCAGCTAATGAGAGTAACGGAATATATTCATGATGGATTTTTCAAAACCCATTCAACGGCAGCAGTATTTCTGGACATCTCCAAGGCCTTCGACGGGGTATGGCACCAGGCTTTTATCTACAAACTATACTCAAGAAATTACCCAACTCATCTAGTCAAAATAATCCAATCCTATTTATCCCACAGAACATGTTCAGTTAAGATCCAAAATTATTCCTCCACTCCCAGACTCCTCACCGCCGGAGTCCCGCAAGGCTCCGCACTATCCCCACATCTCTATGCAATATTTACATCCGATATCCCCAGAACCCCAAACACCCTACTAGCTACATACGCAGATGACACAGCCATCCTCACATCCTCAATCAGTCCTACCATAGCAACCTCCACACTACAAAAAGCCATAGACAAGCTCATAGCCTGGTGCCATACTTGGCGCATTAAGATAAATGAAGAGAAAACACAAGCCATCATGTTTAGAAGGAAAATAAAACAACTTCGAGGGAATGTGTACATAAATCACACAGAAATTCCTTGGCAGCCAAAAGTGAAATACTTGGGGATCAACCTGGATAGGAGGCTCACCTTTTCATATCACATAAGAACCACTCTAAAGAAGACAAGAATGGGCAGGGGCAGCCTCTGGCCACTCCTGGGCTCCGCAAGCACCCTCCACCCGAAGCTGAAACTTAGAATTTACAAACAAATATTAAGACCAGCGCTGACATACGGAGCACAGATATGGAAGCACGCCGCCCCGACCCACATCAAAACCATCCAAAGTTTCCAGAATGTCTCCCTGAGGATGGCACTAAAAGCTCCGTGGTTTGTAAGAAACACCCAGACGCATGCAGAAACAGACACACCCACTATATCAGAATACATCGAAGACCTCTGAGAAAAATTTTTGAACAACATAGACAATAACGTAAACATAAGGCTCACGCCAGAAATGTCGTACGATCGTGACATATATCTGCCAATGAAAACACCTAGGCTCTCACTAACTTAGGCACTCAACAATAACAGATTCCTCTGAAAGAGCTCATCACCCTCCAAGTCACATTCAGATAATATAATTCAGACTAAAAGTAAAAGGCCCAAGGCCTGACTTGACCAGCACAATAAGAAGAACAAGAAGAAGAGAAGAGATATGATTTTTGTATGTATTGAAATTAATATTTAAATGCATTCAATACAGATGACATTTATTTTATTTTAAGGTTCTTCCAACGCTGGTTTCGCTAATATCCTGCAAATGACTTACTTCAGAAGCACTGACGTGAGGATTTTCTGTTGTTGGCAGGAGAATTCGTAATTCGCTTTCATCGTTTATCACATGTTTAGGTTTCGGTGGTTTTAAATAAGCAAAACTAACAGTGTAATGAAAGTGTCCATTACTCGTCAAAAGCCGTCTGGGAATCTTCTTGCAGGGCAACGCGGCTGGGAAACTCTGTGATAATAAATAATTTCTTTGACATTCCTCCTGTACCAAAATACCTTATTCAAGTAATACATAAAATTGGCAAAATTTTATAAAAAAATTACAATAGGTCAGCAATGGTCACTTTTAAAGTAATAACGTCTTATGCGTTTTCAGATATACGGTTATAGGGATATATAAGTGTCCCATTTGAAAACAATGATTTTTAGACAAAAATTGTCATGTAATTTTCATCGAGTTTTCTGCGCAAGTAGTTAGCAGTTGATAAAAAATGAACAAACTTGTGTTAGGTCCCTTTATTATGAACAACAGTAGCAAAAATTGTGGTTATCTCGAGATATATATTTTTTTCGAAACATTAGAATTTTCAGAAAAATGGTTATAAATCAAAAAATTAAATTTCAGGTCTATATACTATCTTATTACTTTTTGACTAAGAATTATACGGGGAACACAAAAATATGATAGTATATAGGATGTGCGATTTAAAAAAGTGTAACTATGTTTAACCACAAGCTATTGAACATTCTGTATAATACAAAACAAATTTAGAAGGTGCTTCTAATGTGTGACTATTTTAGGAAAAAATCCGCTTCGAAATATCTTTTCTCATAAAGTCATAATCGGCCGCTCGGAGATGACATCTACTGAAGAATTAATATTATACTTTATACACAGTTATAGCTTTTTAATTTTCGGTCATGCAATGAATGCACTTAAGTCATATTATTTGAAACGGAACATACTACTTATTATAATACTTATAGTGGAGATTGTGACTTTAAGTATTAAACAAACAAAAAATGGAGTTCTCTTTTGTTAAAACATGTAAAGAATGTAAATGTTAAAATAAAGTCAACACGTATTTCGGCAATTATGTTTTCATCTATAGAACGAGAACGTTACCTATTTAAGATATAAACATCTCCAAATTGTCAACGTAATAAATTTAATTTCTATCGATAATACAATGGGTTATATAATGAATGAATTCAGTTACTGATCCTCTATTTGCAATTTAGCGAGTTATAATTCTTAATTACTGAAAAATCTGAAAATGGTGTATCAGCATTCTTCGGCGTTCCTATTGTGAATTAAATTTCTGAATGGCTTTAATTTAAAATATTTATAAACAAATTCTTTATTACCCAACAGGCCAGTATATATATTCCACTAACATAGCACTGCTACAAAAAACCAATCAAACAAAGAGCACATTTTAAAATTACTATACCACAGTTACACATTACGACATATTAAAATATATTATAAAATTCCTAAACAATTTAAAAGATTTCGTACATATTGCAGCCTTCATACCTGCACAAAAATATTAAAGAAATTAATAAATACAATATGTTTATTAATGTCAGAAACATATTAGACGTTCATACTTTAAAAGTGACTATTACAGAGTTATTGTCGTTTTTTGATACGCTTTTGTTAGGTTTTGCAAAAAAAGTCAATTTTATCAAATGGTACTATACTATATTAATTAAAACCACAAAACTGACAAAATTATATCAAAAAGAGACAATAGCTCAGTAATAGTCACGTTTAAAGTATTAACATCTCACATGTTTTTGATGTGAAATTTAATAAGAAATTCAAAAATGAAATAATATAGACGGTTTCATTTGAAAAAATTGCCTTTTTTGTAAAAACTAACAAAAGCATATCAAAAAACGACAGTAGCTCAGTAATAGTCACATTTAAAGTATTAATTTATTAATACTTTTATTAAATTTAAATTTAATAAATAATTCAAAAATGAACTGATATACAGGGTGTTCCATTTGAAATACTGACTTTTATTCTAAAACGTGTCATGCAATTTTAATCCAGTTTCCTGCACATGCAGTTAGTAACTGTCAAAAAATAAAACATGCTTCTATTATGACCTCTTATTGTAAACAATACTGCAAGAAATTTTGTGTATCTAATACGTCATTTTCGAGAAATATAATTTTATACAAACATTGAATTTTTCAGAAAAATGGGAATAAGACAAAAACTTTAGGTTTTAGGCCTATACTATCTTATTACTTTTTGACTAAAAATTATACGGGGAATACAAAAATGAAATAATATATAGGGTGTTCAATTTAAAAAACTATATCTATGGTTAGCCACCAAGTTATGGAACACTCTGTATAATATAACATATTTTTTAAAATGTGATCCTAATGAACAGCTATCACAAGGAAAAAACCGCTTCAAAATATCTTTACTCATAAAGGCATAATCGGCCTTACCCGCTTAGATGACTCACCTTGTATATATATATGTACGTATAATAATTTAAATATAAGTACTGCCCATACAACGTAAGAAGTTTTGTGATCGGGAAAGCGGTCTCTGATAGTCATAATGTAAAAAAGACCTTTGTTCAACCCTCGAATTTCGTTCATGACTTCGGACTTAATCATGAGATATACCAGAGATCCGAAGACACACAAATATAATAAACATATTAATTATTTAAAAACATTCATTACAAATGATAAAAACACTCAATATATTACAACAATCGAAAACTACCACGTGTACAATCAACATAATGTATCATAGTTTATGTTGATTGTACATAGTGGTAGTGTTTCCTTTTGATGTAATTCTCTCTCTCTTTCTCTCTCTCTCTCTCTCTGTGGTTGTTTATTTCTGCGATCATATTGTCTTACATTAATAAATATATAATAATAATACTAATACAATAAAAAAAAACAACAGTTAATAAACTGTTAACTTTCTTCCTCTAACATAAAATATTGAATTTCAAGTATATTAATTTGCTTCTAAGTTGGCTAGGTCTACAAAATTTACTCAGAATAATAAATGCATACTCGAGTAGACATAACCCCCAATTACCTCCATTTCTTGAGATTCAGAAACTGCGAAATTGTAATTATAAAGTTTTCAGTATCTATTTACTAACTTGATGTTTTACTATAGTTTAGAACATATACGAAATTAATCAAGTATTGTAATGAGATGTTTCATCGATGACTATACAGGGTGTAGCACCTAAGATGCCTCGGAACGTAGCTCCTCTATCATACAATATATCGAAAAAAGTCTAAGAGAAAAATTGTCCAAACCTACAATCACCATTTCCCTAAAATATTTTTAGTCATCAGTGCAGTGCTGTATTCCAGTGGCGTATCAAACCTATGTTTTTTTTTAATGGAACAATGTATATTTTGTGGCTGATTCGGAAAGCCCCCGAATCATATAACGTCATACACCTAACTTTTTTTTGGCCGGAACTAAATTGTACCGGCGTTTCGGTTTCGAATTTAGTGATTGACTAAGACCTCTTCTAACTACTCCTAATTTTTTTTCAAGTGATTTAAGGAAAGAAAATAATTTTTGATTGGGCTTTGCAAATAGTCATTTCTTTCTAAAATATCAAATGGGAACCATATAAAATAATTACATCCTTAGAAAATCGAAATTCCAAGTCTTCCATTAAAAAAAAACACATTTCATTATAAAAAAATAATAAAAGAGAAGTTGTTAGGTCAATTTGTCGAAAAACGTCTTTCTTCAAACTCAGCTGTCATGATAAAACAATAGAAGTGCAATTGTCAATGCAATCTGAAAAAATAACAATAAATTGACAGAAGCATTATTGGTATCTGATAAACGTTGCGAAAATGTCTGGAATTCATCAAGAAATAGTTGACATGGTGTTTATTCTTGTAGAATGTTTGTTGGCGTCACGTGTGTACGCTGAGAGATATCCTCTCAGAACGTGTCGAAATCCACGTGCGTTTACAAAGGTGTTGGATAGATTTACGTCTGCTGGTACTGTTCAACGAGCAAAGAGAGTTAGAACGAAGCCAGTTTTTACCGTGGAAAACGAGTTGAAAGTTCTGGAGGCTGCTGTTGAAAATCCTCATATCAGTGTCCGCGAAATTAGTAGAAACACTGACAAGTTCCATCCATTTAAAATTCAATTGTACCAGGAATTGCAACCTCAAGATTTTGAACCAGGCAGAATTTCTGCAATTGGGCAATCAAGGAAATCGACCAACATGAATCCTACCATATGCGCGTCTTATTTTCGGATGAATCGACATTCCATAAAAATGGGGTAGTCAATCGTCACAACTGTCATTATTACATTTCATTACAAGAAACAAAGAAAAAAGAAGTTGTTAGGTCAATTTGTCGAAAATTCGTAGACATGGTGTTTACTCAGCTTAACCTAAATGTTCAAAATGACGACCTTCTCTTTGGAGGCATAATCGAAACTTCGACTCACAGGCCCTAGACACCGCCCTTAGGACTTTTGGTGATACAACACGGAAAGCCGCGCTGTAGACATCGTTTTTGATGTTGCCCCAGAGGAAGAAGTCTAGGGGAGTGAGGTCAGGTGATCTTGGCGGCCACCTTGCTGGACCCCCACGACCAATCCATGAATCTGGAAACCTTTCGTCAAGATATTCCCGAACGGCACGACTATTATGTGCAGGAGCTCCATCGTGTTGGAAAACTATCTGTCGGCGAGCGGCTAATGGGACATTTTCCTAAAATTCAACCAAGTCGTCACGAAGGAACCTTAAATAATTGTTGCCATTCAGGTTCCCATCGAAGAACAAGGGACCAAGTCGGTGTTCTCCCAGTATGCCACCCCAAACAATGAGTGACCATCTTTGCTGGTGGCTTCCAATTCTCATGACGTGCGGGTTTTCATCGGCGTAATAATGACAGTTGTAACGATTGACTACCCCATTTTTATGGAATGTCGATTCATCTGAAAACAACGCGCGTATACGGTAGGATTCATGTTGGTCGATTTTGTTGATTGCCCAATTTCAGAAATTCTGCCTGGTTTCAAAATCTTGAGATTGCAACTCCTGGTGCAATTGAATTTTAAATGGATGAAACTTGTCAGTGTTCCTACTAATTTCGCGGACACTGATATGAGGATTTTCAACAGCAGTCTCCAGAACTTTCAACTCGTTTTCTACGGCAAAAACTGACTTCGTTCTAACTCTCTTTGCTCGTTGAACAGTACCAGTAGACGTAAATCTATCCAACACCTTTGTAAACGCACGTGGATTTCGACACGTTCTGAGAGGATATCTCTCAACGTACACACGTGACGCCAACAAACAATTTTTGAAACATTCTCCAAGAATAAACACCATGTCAACTATTTCTTGTTGAATTCCAGGCATTTTCGCAACGTTTATCAGATACCAATAATGCTTCTGTTAGTTTATTGTTATTTTTTCCGATTGCATTGACAATTGCACTTCTATTGTTTTATCATGACAGCTGACTTTGAAAAAAGACGTTTTTCGACAAATTGACCTAACAACTTCTTTTTTCTTTTTTTTGTAATGAAATGTGTTTTTTTTATAAATGGAAAATTTAGAATATCGATTATCCAACGATTTAATTATTTTATATGGTTCCCATTTGATATTTTAGAAAAAAATGACTATTTGCAAAGCCCAATCAAAAATTATCTTCGTTCCTTAAATCACTTGAAAAAAAATTAGGGGTAGTTAGAAGAGGTCTTAGTCTATCCCTAAATTCGAAACCGAAACGCCGGTACAATTTAGGTCCTGCCAAAAAAAATGTCGAAGTACGGTCTAACTGCGAAGAAAAACCGTTATAACAGCGAAACCGCTGAAGTTAGGTGTATGACGTTACATAAGAAAAAAAGTACTCTTCGGGGGCTTTCCGAATCAGCCACAAAATATACATTGTTCCATTTAAAAAACTATAGGTTTGATACGCCACTGGAATACAGCAATGGTGATTGTAGTTATGGACAATTTTTCGAAATATTGTATGATAGAGGAGCTACGTTCCGAGACATCTTAGGTGCTACACCCTGTATAATAATGATAATAATGTATTCTGCATTCGCTTAGTATCCAATTCCAAAAAAAAAAAGATGGAAATGCCAAAAAGATAAAATTAAAAGCGTACCATAGAATGAGGTTTTTATTATATGCCTTTTTATACCTAAAACCTAGTAAAATTAAATTCATGAATGTAATAGCAATAACATAGCATGCCTAAACTATGTAAAATTTTGCCATAGTGTAAAATTGTAATAGCAGTTTTAGAATTTACGCTTTTATTTTGATACTTTTCAAAAAACATTACCATTGGAAAATTTATTTAGTTATTTACGAGTACATTTTTTTTCAGTAATCATAGAAACTTACATAATAATTAGTCGCTTATTATAGACACATTGCTAAAAATTGTGTAGACATGTCTACGATATAGTTCGATCGATTGGCGCGCTTAATCTCTCGGCTGAACTGGCAGTAGTGTGGATATATTTCCACTTGCCTATTAATGAATATAGATGATGACCACAGGATGTCTACCTTATGTGCATATAATTCACTAAATTTGCACCATATCACTATTCAAATAGCTGTAAAATTACCACTTAGCTAATGTGCATTAATTAGCAGCTCCATGATCAGCCCTTGGGATAAATGCATATTTAGTCCATGTTTACTGCAAGACTTGCTTTCTTATGGCTGCCATACACGTTACGGTCCACCGGAGAGGTCTACCTGTGCAGGTACGCCCGCGCAGGTAGACCTGAGATGAACCTGAGCGTGTGTGGGACATTTTTTGAACCTGCGCAGGCGACCGGTGAAAGAATCGAAAATCAATTCTTTCACCGGTCGCCTGTGCAGGTTCAAAAAATGTCCCACACACGCTCAGGTTCATCTTAGGTCTACCTGCGCAGGCGTACCTGCACAGGTAGACCTCTCCGGTGGACCGTAACGTGTATGGCAGCCATTAGACAATGATAGTCTTTGACATTTCAACTACATTTCCCTGGTATTTAATTTATACTCTGGTGATAAGAATTGTATGACCATAAGTGAACAAAAAGAAGAAGATAATCTAAGCAAAGAAAATAAAAGAATGATCGTCATAAATAATTCAAAAAAATATTTTAGGAGGACATAAGAAGCAACAAAATTAAACAATAATAAACACAAAATAAGAACAATTTGTTATTTAAAATATAAAAGGGGAAAAGTATGTAGGACAATTATACGTAAATCTATTTTGAAATTCATGCAGATATCAAATTTATTTGTAACACAGTTAAAATTTGTATAAAACTTGGTTAAAAAATAAATAATTTTACTGGTTGATTAGTTTTTTTGTCACACATTATTGTGATCAATAATAGAAAATAGGAATTGCCTAATAATGAATATCAAGGACGAAAATTTGGTGAACCTAGTTGTTTGACATCAACACAATCTACGTTTTTGTTTTATTAGGCTTTTTTCTCAAAATCTTTACATTATTTTAAAAGAAAACAAACGTATTGTTAATTAGTTTATTTAAAATTAAAAAAATTGAAGGAGCGAATGGATAAAGAGGCAAATATAAAATGTATAGAAAATCGTAATTTTGTGAAATACCCTGCTACAACTTTTTTGTTTTAAGAAATACTGAAATAAGACCTTTAGGCTATAATCTTTTTGAAAAGAACTTATCTTGTCGAAGTCGCATTTTGTGCGGGTGTCACATTTGGAATGACTAAAGGACAAATTCAACTTGGTGGAAAATATATTTCCTTAAGAGATCTTCTTTATCTTAAAGTTTTCAGGTTTATTTTCCATTTGACATTTTGCTAAACAGAGTCTGTGTATAATGGATATGTTTAACTTAAGTGCCAAGTACTTTTTATAAGGGTTGTTATTGCGGGAGTAATGAGAGGACTCTGCTGAAAATTTGTTGATGTGGTTTTTGATATCATTATATGAGCCTTGTTAAGTGATGCCTGTTTATCAGGTGATAGTACAGTGCCTGTACCTTCTTTTGAACGATTTCAACATTTTGAGACAAGAACATCTTTCCTTGTGATCTATTTACTGCTACTTTAACTCTTTTCCAGGTTTCTGTTTGACTCTTCTTTTACAATTTTTTTTCTTTATGGGCAGACATTTTTAGGTTTTCTTTACTTTTGTGTTTAATTGTGAGTTCTTTCCAATACTTTTTTAAATCTGAGTTGTCTAATGCTGAGACTGTAGTTATGTTGGAGATCCCTTGTTTTTCATTGAGCAGTTAATACTTTTTCATTTTCAGAATAATTAGCCTTATTCAAAGACTTTTCTTCGCTGTCACTACCTGAAGGCACGTATTTATAGCTAGACCCTCCTATAAGGGTCTCTATATTCTGTCTCTATATTCTAAAATACCTAGAATACAATTAATTATTAAACTTTGCAATATAAAAAGAATGTCTTCATCTAATAGTTTATCGGATAGGCTGTTGTTTTTATTCTCAGCTGAAAATGTGGAGATTTGATACCAATTTCCGATATAACTGTGATCACTGTCCACTACGAAATAACTACAGGTGTTATTACGTATACATACTACTGTGCAGACAGTGGTTGATGTTTTCGCTAACGTATTTTTGAACGCACTTCAACAAACTGTATGCCGAATAATAATGATGTGTGTCTTGTGCCCTCTGTACTAAGAAACGAGTGTCAATTTCACAGCATGATGGACACTACATCTATTATTTTCTATATGATCAACAGACATTCCCCGATATATGGAATATTGCTAGAGTTATTGCTGTGTATAAAAATGGTGGTCGTTCAGATAGGAGAAGTTAATAAGGCGATGGTTTTTACACTGGCCATATCATCTTCAGAACAGACATTCCAGTTAGTTATGATTTGATAGTAGAAGCTATAATAGCGGATTTTTTTATGTAATATAAGTAGTAATAGTGGATTCACAAGTCAAGTTCGTAGTCCCATCCTAAACCAAGCTTTCGACTGAGACATTCTCGTTACCCAGGCCGAAAAGCTAATGGGCTTCTAAAGGCAGCTTCTCTCGCATATGTTAACAATTATAAATAATATTTTCTCGGATTTTTATAGTTAGGTGGGTAACCTCACAGTATTTCCTTTTTTTTAGTACTGCTTATTGATTATAGCTTCAGTTTTGTTTTAGTATCAGTTTCTTCTTTGTAGCGAGCGGAACTGTTCATTTGTATAATTGAGATATATATGTAATTGTGCTGTAAGTGGTGTGTATTCTCTGTCGGGTAATAAATATATTATTATTATTACTAAAAGAGGTTCGTAACAAGAGCATACACAGATGAATATCTGTTAACCAGTGCATATTTACTGATTTATTTGTCATGCGGCTAATGTATCGTTTAAACCAAAAAGGGCTGGGTATGTTCAAAATGATTTTCAGAGAAAATATAATGTTCCTCAAAAACATTCAGGATATCCAAAGTTATATCTATTAAAATAAGGTGGAATATGAGAATTAATCGCAGTGCAATATTTTGTATCGCCAAGGAACAAACCGGTAATAATATGAAATGGCAAGATGGAACATTAACCTTTAGAAAGGTTATCAGAACACGGCAGTTGAAGAAATTACTTAGTAAACTGAAAATTGCGTTTCTAAGAGTAAAAGACAGATAATTTTATTTAAAATTTAAAAGGATCACGTTTTATAAGTGTTTCCAATGCACAGAATTGGAAATACAAATTTATTTCGAACTAGAAGTCTTGATGAGTCTAATACAAGATTATAACTAACTTTATTTCATTACATTACATATGTTTGTCTTAATACTAGATAAAACAATTCTCATACCAGAGATGCATTTCTCCAAAGCTCGGTTTGAGAATCGCATTGTTTACTACTATTTGCATGTCTGCATATTATTCTGTTACCGTAATGAATGATATACGACAACTCTACTCCCACTTCTTACATTACGTACTCTACTAATTGTTCACATTTTCACTTTTACACATTTCTAGTTTACAATATGTCTTGCTAGTCATGAAACCTTGCTGTCATATTGTCATTTTATTATTATTATTAATTGTATTTGCATTACCGCTGCGTAATATGATTAATTGCTTTTGGTACATTCTCGTATATTTCCGCAAAATATTGGATATACTTATATTTAAAATATAAGGGAGTGTTCGGGAATCCGGCAAATCAAAACTTCTTTTTTAAAGGAAGTCTAATGTTTTTATAATTATCAATATTTCCCACAACTAGCATTTGTGCTTCCTCAGGATCAACTATTAAAATAATACGAAAACATATCCATATCGTTATTTTTGTTATCCAAATAGTTATCGACTATTCGTTGAATATCATTTCATTTAGTGTTGATATTTATTCCTTCCATTCTTGTAGCTCATTGGGAATTTTAACAGGTTGTTCACATCTAATTCCTGGATCTCTTTTACATTTGCGATATCAGTTTTAACTCGTAGGTTTGGAACAGTGTTTGTTTGCTTTTTACTCTACATTCTTTGGTTAACATTGGAATATATGTTTCCTGGTTCTTTTATACTTCCTGCTACCTCCTACTTCCTGCTTGCCTTGACAATATTTGTATATTGCTAGAGATTAGGGAAGAATAGTGTTCAGTAATTGGGTTTCCATTTAGACACAAATGTGCCCATTTTATTTCATTTCAAAACATTGATTGTCCGATGCAATAAATCTCTGATCGTTTATTGCTACATATTTTGTGGGTGGGTTAATTTGTTTGAAATTAGTTCGGTTTACGTATATCGGAAGGGGATAGAATTTATAATATGTATAAGCTTCGGTTTCTAGAAGTGGTTCATAAATAATGAATACAATCATATTGTCTTTTAAATATGTTTTCTATTGGTAGTATATAAGGAAATATTACGTTATCAGTTTCTACAAGTTCATGCAATAAGTTATCGGAATTAATTAATGAGGAATGAAATGTTCGTAATCTTGCAAAAGTTAATGCAGTTATTAGAGTTTCCATGATTACTATATTCTCCGTTAGAAATATCATTTGATTGAAAACCGCATAAATGAGAATTTTAAATCCATTTTTTTCTATTAATTTAGTCACATTCTCAAGTGAAACTATTCGCGATTGTAACAAGATTTGAATACTTCGCATTGCGTTAATTGTTTTATTAAATTAATCCATCGAATCAATGTAGGTACAGTTATTTGTTTTTCTACTATACTTTTAGTTCTGATTCTTTATTATTTCATTTATTAATTCGTCGTTCTTTTTTTGCATCTTCTTAATTGCACGTTGTTGTTTTACAATTAAGTACACCTTTTCTGGTTGTAATTGTTGTCCAGTTATTATACCTATCTTCAAATTCCTTAACTTCTAACATTATGTAATCTAAATTATATACATTGATAAATTTCCAATAAGTATAAATATTCGAAGCTGACCCTAATCTAACGAGTAATCCTGAATTGTCGTTGAATTTGTTTAGGTCGACCTCCCCAGTTGTTTCCGTGGTTCCGGTGATGATTTATCTGGAGTCCTTGTCGTACACTGAAAAAAATTGGGGTAAAATTTGCATATAGAATTACACTAATGTTACAAATTTACTGAACATTTAGAGTGGTTTTGCATTCGTGATGGATTTTTTTTTGTGAAATTTTACATTGAGGGATCATTTTCTCTGAAACTATAGAATTTTATAATATTATAGTAAAATTACACCTGAAAAACAAATAATTGGTTAATTATATCATAGTGATGGAATATTGCCCAGTAAAATTATGTTGTTGTTGGGAAAATACAGCACCAACAATGTGAAACTCCCGCCAAGATGTGTGGGCAGTTAGCATATAGAGAAGATGACGCATACAGTTTTCAGTTCGTTCATGTGGTTTACAGAATAAATGCATTTGATCCATTTGATGCAGTGTCACAGTTTATTTTTATTATAAAATATAAATCGGCTATTCACAAGTGCTTATACAAGTGATTTGTAATGCAAGGTAAATATGTTGCCATTTATTTTTTGTTTGTCGTTATCCGGTGAAGTATTGAGGTTATGTCAATTTAGTTGTCGATGCAGAACGTTTTCAAGAAATAATTCTGACTTTACACATTCATATTGTTAGTGCAGATACAGACTAAACTGGCATATTACCGTATTACTATAATTTAGAGCAATGGAAACTTTAACGCTCTTCGTTATTCCTTTAAATTTTTTCCTTGATCATTTTGCGAAAATAGCTGATTCCATACAAACAAATACCAACGAAAGTTGACAAATCAAGTAACTGTTCATAGTAACAAACGTGCTTGTTGCAAAATCTAAATCTTTGGTTTCTATTTTCACTGGGTTGGTGTACATTTTTTACATAGGCATATCGCGTATAAATTTCACGACAGGTTGGGTGCAAGCCAATTATACAAATATAATTAATAAATTGTCAACATTTTTAGGGAACGGAACAGGAAAATATTTCGTATTTGTAAAAAGGCAAAAAATCAATGAGGGTTGTACTTCGTTACTAGAAGCGCTTGAAGAATGTTATGCAATATATTACATGTTTAAATGCAGTATCCAAAAAAAATTATTTGGGCGTTAGATTATCCTTCTATCAATTAAAATCAATAGTGGCCTTAAATGGTTGTAGGACACAGTAGGTCGTGGAATTGACTAATGCTTTGTTGCTTCTTAAATACTACAAGTTTACACAATTTGTATATAGTATCAGCGAAACGGCAAAGTACCCGTGCCTAAATTTAACAGCCTATTTCAATCATTTATGGCCATCCTGTATTTTTTACTTAGATATTTTCAGAGTAATTTTAAAATGTTTTGTAAAATACCTTTTTAAAAATACATATATATGTAAATTTGCATACAAGACGTAAAAATAATTTTTAAAATTTCTGTTTAAAAATACACAAACGTATAAAAAAAGTCAGTAAAATTACATATAAGAAGTAAAAGTACTTGTCAATTTTTCCTACTAAAACTCCTTTTCAATATATTTATGGAGTAAATTTCGGTTGTAATTTTATAATGATCGGGAGAAATTACTATCTAACATAAAATTCCGGTACGGATTGAGAGTAAACGGATTTCACCTAATCCGTACTGTAATTATTTTTTTCTGTGTAGCGTTAGTCGAAAGGATCGTGCACTTTCGTGCAACCTGGAGTGAGTTCTAAGGGTACTAGTCCTGTTGCCGAATGTATTAAATTGTTACAGCTTAGTATTGCTAATTTCTGTGTGTTTTTAAAGTGATGATTTCGCATAATAGTCGCATATTTTTAGTTGATGTCGAATGCAAACGTTCGATGTTTAAATCTGAATTTGGGTTATGAGATGTTGTTATATCCACTTTTATTTTATGTTTGCATAATACTTCTTTTACTAATTCGCTTGTGAATGTTGTGCCTCCGTCCATTAAATTACAGTTTAGTCGGATATCCCATATAAAGAAAAACAAGTAATTAGTACATCTCCTAATTCTACCTCATTTTTGCATTCAGTTTTGAATGCAATTCGAATTTTGTGAATGCCTCCACTGCCGTTAAAAGAATTTTTCCCGGGATAATAAACGTGTCTACAGAAATATGTCTTTTGGAATCGCTGAACAATATTTTCTGTGCTGTTTAACTCGGTATGTTGCACGTATCGTCTTTATTTCGATTACATAATTCACACACAGCGTTTTATGTAAACTGTAATTGTTTCGTTCGTAGTGTGCCAATAATATTTACGCTGTAGATGTTACAGTGTTTCTTTGTTTCCGTGGTGGTTTGCATTTCCCTCGTGATAATTCTATATTATTTCTGGTAAAATGTTTGTAGAGCTGCTCGTTTATTCACGTCCGAAACAGAAGCCTTAACCTCTGTTAGTAAAAGATTTAATACATTTTTACATCACTCCGGAATTATGTGCATTTTCTCTGCGTTCTGCATGTAATGGCCATTTTCTTCACTTACGGATAAAGTAACTGATAGCTATCTTGAAGATAAATATATCTGACAGATAACCGTGCATTTTAATTTCTTCACTACAACCTTTGGTTACTTATCCGTTAGATCGAACTCCCGTAGATAACAGAATCGTGAGAAACGGCAACCTAGCAAATAGCCGGTGTTCGGTAACTTCAAGTGCATATGAAGAGCCATCATTCGCTCTGATTCGTTTGACGTGTGCGGTTATGTTTCATATTGTGTTTATAAACATAAACATACTGCGTTTGTATTATTTAATATTAACAATATTATTTGGGTCTGTGAAATATATACTGTAACATAATATCTGTGAAGTATAGGTACTCATTGCATTTATGGAGATTTATCCAGTAATCCTTTATTTAAACCTTACGTAAACCTCATACATATATTTTATAATTTTATATTCGCAAGAACTATCCCGATATCTCACTATATTCTAAGTTTGTGATAAAAACGTGCTCATTCTTTAGATTTCCATGACGTTATTTACTTACAAACATGTATATAAAAATTTATATAAAATAAAATAATGACACTGTTCAATATGTACCTCATTTTGTTATTTGACACCGTACCCGACAAATCACTGTACTATTTCGTCTTCCTCTTCATTAGAAAAAAACGTCTACGTCCATCATTAACAAATCCATAGCACAACATTTTTCTTTCTATACCGCGTCAACAAAATGCGCGCGCAACCAACTATCTGTAAGATAATTTTTATCGAGTACTTCAACTGCTTGACAAATTTATCTTCAAGATACTGTCTATCTAGAAGTGAAGAAATCTATTTTTGTCAGTTTCTAAGGGATATCTTTCAGATAACTTTATCTAGAACTTATCTAGAAGTGAAGAAAATGGGCATAACTGCGTTAAGTCCTGCATTAAACAGTTTTCCGATCGTTGATCGCTATAGTTTAATTGAAAATCAGGCTTAAGATCGTCCCTGTCTGTGCTTGTTTCCATACTACCTACCAGTTATAGTGCTTTACCGGTTAATTTTGATTGAAAAAGCGTCATAAGATACTCATTGACCTCATCGATAGAAACTGTGGTTGCGAAGAGACTTATTAAATAATCACATGATGCGATATACATAGTGCATTAATTATTTTCTAATCTCACCACTTGTAAAATGAATCGTTTATTCATCCGAAGTTGACATAAATTATTTGTGTATCACTCCAAGTTGTAATGTGTTTGGAAATGTATGTAGGAATAAACATGCAGAAAAAAATTACTTAGTGTACTATGAGTACGGTGCATATTAGTGTCACTTCTTGAGCTCAGTTTTTATTGTGATTGGCTACTGAGTGTGATGGCCAATTCGGCAGTCTTGGCACTTTTGACTGGAAAACGAATTGTTTAGTGTCTTTAACAAAAACAGTATTTTTGCAATTTTCCGAAACGAAGCGAATGCTAAAAGAATGTATTAATTCGTTCGCTGCAAAATCCTACTGACTGCGCCACATATAAGTTTAGAACAGAAACTTATGGTTTTCTAAAGAAATTAAAACGTTTATTTAACCATTTTTATTTCAAGCTAGAAGTCTTAATGATTCTAAAATAAGATTCAAATTAACTTCATTACATTACATTACATATATTTGTCTTAACAGTAGGCAAATATATTCCCATGCGAGAGATGTATTTCTCTGAAGCTCGGCGTGAAACTTTATTCGCAGGTGTTGTTTACTACTATTTGTAGTTTCATTTTAATTCAGCCTACATTTTAATTTCTAATTTCAATTTAACATTTGTTGCACTTTATCTTGTGTTTGTACTTAGCCATTTATTTTATTTTGTGTATCACTTAATGTAACACCATTTCACTTATGTGTTAAATAAATTGTTATTGTAGTCATTATTCGCATGTTTTCTTTGTAGAAGGTGTTCATAGTCAATTATACTGAATTCTTATTAACCTGTTGTAATTTTAAAACAACAATAACTCGCACTCGGGAAAAATAGTTAATAACATCTAACTAGATTTGTGAAGTTATAGTTAATGCTCTTTAAGACTGGGTTAAAAATACATTGAGTCACGATTCAACACCTACGGCTCTTCTCCAGGAACGGCGTGATGTGAATTTAGAGGTAGACAATCAATGGGATTGTTACTTCTGAGGTAAGTGAATGTTTGGTCTCACACATTGTTGCGAAAATTTATGCGCACCCTGAATTTCGATTAATCTGACTGATTGGTCCTGGGGCCTCGCGAGCAATCTGTTGCGGACCTGATCAGACTGATTAATTACGCGACGCAGCGACAAGCAGCTTTGTAATGTATTTTAGTAGTGTAACGTGCTCGTGCAATTTATGACACATTATGATCGAGTTGAGCATAAAAAGCTAAAGTGTGTTTTGCTATGTTCTAAATACACATTTTAAAATCAATTTAGTACATCGAAAGAAATGTATTCTAAATCATGTTCGTCATGGCAAATTACAAAAAGAGAACAAAACTCGATTAAAAAGAATTAATCTGATGGACTATTTATTATCAAGGTTTAAGCGTAAATATTTTATAGAAGTCAACGCATCGTATTTAACCGTTTTCCGATTCTGTGTAAAAATTGATCGAGCAAAATCTATTCGCGGATAATTAATTCTGTTTAAATGTTACGAGTGACTAACTAAATTGAAGCTATTTATTCTGCTGTCTCTATAAATTCCGGCAAATAAATTAATATTTATTTTCTGAAAACGTTAACAATAAAGTTTATAGGCATTATAAAAGAAAACGAGGCCAACGTTTCAATTAATTTTGTTGGAAAACAAAAACAAGCATCAGCCATCCCATCTTTTATAGAAAAAAAATTCTGAAGACACGTATGTAATGATGTTCTAATTGTTAATCACATCTCAAACTTTTTACAGATTTATTAAAAGTGTAGAAGTATATATTTAGAGCAAAGGTTTATTTTATTGATAACCGAAAAGTATTTAAAACATAATTTGGAACAAATTTTGCTTAACATGCCGAAGCATACGATAAAAGTTAGAAAGAGATGGAGAGTTACCTCCATTCCGAATATTTAGTTTTTTTGGATACAAAATTTGTTCCAAATTAAGCTAGAAATATTGTGACATACATTACATACACTTGCCTATTATACATGATTTACAATATATTTACAAAAATCTGTTTTTCGGAGGAGAAAAAGTTTCACATTTGATAAAAATTCAGAAAAATGGTTCATAAAATAGTTAATATTTGAATATTTTTGTATCATTTACAAATGTTAATCATATTAACAATTGACTAGTGACTGGTAAAATATATCACTTGTGCTGAAATTAATTGTAATTTTCGGATTACTAATTTGGCACAAAAGTAAAAATTTCTCCGTAATAAAAGTATAAGCCTAAGCCTAGACTATAGTGATGAAAGTTTGAATTATTTAGCCGAAATCGTATCCACGGAAATATTGGCAAAAACGCAGCGGTTATTTCAAAAACGACTTTCACGTAATTATGAAATCGCGAAATGCAGAAACCTGCAAATTACAGAGATGCTTTTGCTCATAATAATTATTTAATGAATATATCGATCCAATTTTGTCAATAGTTCCGGTCTGTAAAAAGGTTCCGTAAATAACGTTTCTAATTATAGGCCAATATCGATGATATCTTAGTATTGCATGCTTAAAAGAGTTGAACCCTTACTAGAGAAATATAATGAAAAATAATATTCTATCGTCATCGCAACACGGATTTCGCATCACCATTAGTTATTATTATTAGTAAAATTGTTTCTACCCCCTGTCACAGAATAAGTATTTCTAATTTCCATAAATGATAGAGGACACTTAAGTAAACATTTTTTATTAATAAACTAGTGTCCGGAAATTATTCAATAACAAGATAAGCAACGTTTGAAAAACAACAACCATTTTCGCAGTTGTCATTTTACGTCTGTCACAAATCATTCCATTTAAAAGAAGTATGTTTAATTATCATTTTACGTGTCTCAAAGTAATCTTTATTGGATAAATTAGTGTTTGGTTAATATTGAATTTGCAGACATGCATCTTTCCTACGGAGCAGCTTACGGTAATGCTAACGAAGCGAAGCGAATTTATGCCGAGCTGCAGCCTCAGGGTCACATTTCCTGTCATAGATCATTTTCAATATTGGATAAGGATATACTAGATACTGCTGAATTCCAAGTAAAGAAAAGAAATTCGGAAGCCAATCGTACTGTCTGAAATGTTGACTTTGAGGACCTAGTTCTGCAACAATTTGAGAAGAACCGGAAAACAAACACTCGCGCCATTGACCAGGCGATGTACACAAGTCACACGACTATATGAAGAGTATTAAAGGAATACCAGAAGCATTCCTTTCACATTCAAAAAGTGCAAACATTAATTCCAGCTGATTATCCGAACAGCGTTCAATTTGCCGAATGATAATTGAATAAAATTAACGACGAAACAAGATTTCGTAGGAGTGTATTATTGACAGACGAGGCATGTTTTACAAGTGATGGCTATTTTAATACGCACAATAGTCACATTTGGAGCGCAGAAAATCCTCACGCCGTTCACAGGTTACATCATCAATGGAAATTTTTTGTTAATATTTGTGCTGGGATTGTTGATTGGACCATAATTACTGCCTGCACGGTTAGATGTATATAGCATTTTTCTGGAATATACTCTACCAGAATTGCTTAAAAATGTCCCACTTAATATTCAAAGAAATATTGTTTTCGAGCATGATGTTGAACCAACACACTTTGGATTAAATTGCCGAAATTATCTAAATGCACCGTTTCCAAACAAATGGATCCGAAGGGTGGAGCCGATTTCTTGGCCTGCACGTTCACCAGATATGACTCCAGTTAATACTTGTATTTGGAGTCATATTAAGTTATTGTTTATAAAACACCTGTTAATACAGAAGAAGAGTTATTCTAGTGTTCGATGATAGTCCTCACCTATTTCGAAGAATTCGGCATTCGATTGCAAATCGTTATAACTTATGTATAATGTTTATAAAGTATAATGCAGTATTGTTTCTAATAAAATGTTCCTTAACTTAACTCTTCCATGTTGTAATTGAGATTGTATATTAATATTTATAGTTTATCTTGAAACCGAGAAATTTCCAGACGCTAGTTTATTAATAAAAATATTTGTTTAAGTGCCCTATATCATTTCTGAAAATTAGGTATAGTTATTCCATAACACCCAGTATATTTATTTCTATTTAATGTACATTAATATATTAGTACCTCTGTTATAGTGTAAAAATCAGAGGAGTTTGGCAATGTTGTAGGTATTTCTACTCCTGGTCCGCCTACTTGGTGTTGTATGACAATATTCCTACAATTGAATGTAACTGGTAATAATACAATTTTTTGTTCCCATGGGCCTAATTCTTTAACTATTTTCCCAGTAAATCTTTATATTCCCCAGTTTTGTAGGTATATTTTGTCTGGTTAATCTACGATTGCGTCTAACTGTTTTATTAAATGAATGAATGAATTAATCCATCATAATTACTAGAAAAGTCAAATACGTGTAATTTTAGAACTGCCCTTGATGCGTTCAGGCAGGATTTCTTAATGATATATTCATATTTCTGAGATTAATTTATATTTCTTTCTGAAATTAAGTGGGGAATTTGAATAACAAATGGTTCATATTCGGTGTAATTTACAAAATATTCTTCCACTTAGTGAACTTATCAACATGTGGAACCCGTGTCTATAAGAACTTTAGCTTTTATTTCCGAAAGGATTCTATACGGTTGTTTTGATGATGTATTGGTATTTGATTTTATGTTGTTGATCTGATTTTTTTAGTACTCATTCTGTTCCGAGGTCGGTACATGAACATTTTTCGCCCTCTTCCTTTTGGTTATATGTCATCATACACTTTTGTACCGTTTCCTCGTTATTCTCCTTAATTATCTTATTCATTTTATATGTCCCACGCGTTCTCATATTATTAAGGTATTTATCTCGTCGTTTGAAGGAACAATTGACCCGTCAGCCAACTAGGTGTTCCTAGTTGTGTATTTTCACGTGAAGTTCCCGGTAAACTTGTTCTCGCGCTAACTACTTCCTTAGGAGTATGTCTTGGTTGTCTCTTCTGTTCGAGTTGACCTGGAGCTTAAAAGACGGAAAGATGGCACTTAGAATGATCGTTGTGATTGTTGTGCGGCTGGTTTATAATATTGTGTTGGGTGTCTGGGTTTGAAATACGATGACGATGATGCCTACTACGTGTACGCGTTTGACTTGGTGTTTGCTGCAGTCTGAAGTTATTCTGTGGTGGATTATGCTATGTATTCATTATTACTACTGTTCTCTAATTATTGACTCAGCAATAAAAATATTATTATTATTATTCCTGTTATACTGCGTAAAATGTTTGTAAAACTGTAGATTTATGCATCTCTACTTTTACCTCTTGCTTACTCACGCCCGTAACAGACGTTTTAACCTTTTTTCTTCTAATGAATATATCGATAGAAGTCATACTTACGAGCGCATTATATTTCTTGAAATAACGTTTCTAGTTATAGGTCAATATCGATGTTATCCCATGTTTGAAAGACTTGAAACCTTTATAGAGAAATATAGTCAACGCGGTAGCAACTTTTTAGCGGCTGAGAGAAGAGCATGGCTATATGTAGGAAATGTAAATCGGTCTACAGCGGATAGCGACGTAAAACATTTCTTAACAAATAACTTTCCGAATGATACATTTACCGTTGAAGAAATACCAAAACATGCGGAGAATCTTAGTAAAAACAAATCTTTCATGGTAGGATTTAAATACGATATTTTACCAGAGATTCAAAACCCAGAAATATGGCCAAAAAACATATCAGTAAAAAGATTTAGCTTTTTTCGAAAATCAGCTTCCTTTTCTGCACAGGGGTAGTTTATTAAATATAAACATACAGTCTATAAATTATGATATTGTTCGCAATTGTGCTGAAAACACTAATAAGTTTTCTATTATCCACCAAAATATACAGAGTGTCTACAATAAAATGGATACCTTGCATATATTTTTAAATGATCTTAAACCAAGCGTTGTAAGCCTCACAGAACACTGGCTTCACATTAATCAGGTGCTGTGAGTAAACATACACGATTATGAGATGGCTTCTTGCTACACTCGATCGCTCAAAATACATGGCGGCTCTTGCATTCTTCTGAGGAAGGGTATTCCTTATACGGAACTGCTTTGTCTAAAACAAAAAAGTAAAGAATTAATTTTTGAATGTAGCAGTATTGAACTGGGTATGCAAAAAATTATAATAATAAATGTGTATAGATCCCCTGCTGGTGATATAGAGGAGCTTTTTGACATTCTGGAAGATACTTTAGAATATATAACAATGAGAAAAAGTACATATGATGTGGTTCTTACAGGAGATTTTAATGTAAATCTTTTGGATACCACTAGTGCAATTAGCAGACGTTATTGGATCTGATAAAGAGTTACAATCTGAATCAAACTATTTTTGAACCAACAAGGATTACGAATAGTTCTTCTACGTGTATAGATAACATTTTTACAAGTGTGGTTCAATACGAGAGTTGCGTGATTCATTCTGCCTTGTCGGATCATCTGGCACAAAGTCTAAGCTTCCAAGGAAAAATACTCAAAAATGGAGTGTTCCATGAAAAAAGGCTATTTACAGAAAATAATCTCCTCGAATTAAGGGAAATATTGGCAAGTATGCAGTGGCGAGATATCTATGACTATGAGTTATTTAATGAAATGTTGCAAAGCCTAATGAGTACAACTTGCCCCTTGAAAAAATATAGAAAGAAGAGCGACTACGCTGCAAACCGTTGGATAACACCGGAATAAAAGCAGAAATGTAAACAGAAGAGAATTCTTTACGAGGACGCTCTAAACAATGGAATTGAATATCATGTATACCAGAACTATTCCAAAACACTACAAAAAGAAATACGTGATGCAAGAAAATGCTTTTATTCAAACTTTATAGCAACCTCTACAAACAAAACCCAGGCAACCTGGCAAGTAGTCAGGGGTTTCACAGGCAAAAATGCTCAGAGCGGTTTTTGTGTGGGTGACCTACAGAGTGATTTACAAAATGACGAAGCCAAGTTAGCGTATGTCAATGGCCTTTTGATAAGGATATACGAAGTCGCAGATAATGATAACGAACTGCATACTCATCTACTTACCCGCATAGACAAAACCATATTTCTTTTTCCTACAACACCGAACGAAATCTTGGATATTATTCACTCATTAAAAAACACCTGTGCCGTGGGACATGATGGCGTTCCTGTTGAACTGCTAAAATCTTGTGCTTCTGAACTAGCCGAACCTATAAGTTTCCTCATAAATTATACATTAGAAACAGGCAGTTTCCCAGATATGCTTAAATGGTCGACGGTTACCTTAATACATAAGAAGGGCAATAAAAATGACATAGGAAACTACCGACCTATATCGATACTTTCAAACATATATCAAAGATATATGAGAAGGTGATTTACAAGAGAATATACAAGTTTGTTGAGAGACACAATATATTACACACAATGCAAAATGGTTTTGTGCAGGGTAGATCCACCATACGAGCTATTTACCAGGCTATGATGGATATCTATGATGGAATAAATGACAATGGATATGCGGTGGGAATCTTCATGGACCTTTCGAAAGCTTTCGACAGCGTAAATTACGGAAAGCTCTACAAGAAACTGCAATTTATGGGTATACGTGGAACGTGTTTGAAATTGATTAAATCCTATCTGACAGGTCGTAAACAAAGGATATCCTCTGTGGATGGAGAAGGCAACATCATCTATTCAGATTGGCGGGACATTGAACGTGGAATACCGCAAGGCTCAATACTCGGCCCGCTCTTATTCCTTTTGTATGTTAACGAACTTCCTACTCTAGTGAAACACAGTACCATACTCTATCCGTAATAATAAAAAATAACGTAGACTTGCAAAGAGATATCCAACTAACTCTGTCCAGTTTTGAAGAATGGTTCAAAACAAACAGTATGTCACTTAATATGCAGAAAACATCAATTGTACTTTTCAGCCATTTTAAACAAACAATAGAAATAACATATAACAACACTATACTTACTGGGATGGAAAAAGCAACTTTCTTAGGGATGGAAGTGGACTCACAGCTTAATTGGAAATCTAATTGGAAATCACACGTCTCCTTTTTGGCATCTAAGGTATCATCTTTCAACTATGCTCTACGAGTTGTGTCTCAATACGTTGATGTGCAAGCCAGCCTATCGGCATATTATGCATACGTTCATTCGAGGCTCCGATATGGCATCATCTTCTGGGGGAACTCGGTGGATGCATCACGAATTTTTGTTCTTCAAAAATCTTGCATACGGAGTATTTTCCGCCTGAAAAGGAACGCTTCATGTAGAGATACATTTAGGAACTTTTCTATACTTACCCTGTCGGGTATATATATATATATGAGTGCGCCTGTTTCGCTAAGGAGAACTATGAACTTCTAATGAATTATAAAATCGAACATAGTTACAACACGCGCGGTCGCAAAAACTGTCAGCTAGTGTTGCCTCAGACTACTAGGACTTCAGTGTTAAAAGGTGCCACTTCACAAATGATTAAAGTATACAATCATCTGCCTTTATTTCTTAGAAATGTAACCCCGAAACTTTTTAAGCAGCAGTTCCGTCGCATATTATCGGAGAATGTGATTTATACAATCAACGACTTTTATAATTTGAAATTTTAACATGTTTTAACATACTTTTATTGTATTGTTTATACACCTTTTTATATATTTTTTTTTTGACGTGTTCTACGTATTTTATGCACTACACAGAATTAATAAATTTATTGTTATTATTATTATTATTATGATATTATATCGTAATCGTAACAAAGTTTTCGCAAGGGGAATTTCACAACAACACAGTTGACTTCTAAAACAAATTATCAACAAAGTATCTGTGTGGTTTGGTGGTTTACATGTTTTGGAAAGGTCTTAGTCTATTCATGTGAACGTTTAGAAAATCTATATGTGACATAAAAACTAAACATCCCAATACCTACCAGTTAAGTATGCTGTACCTTAGGGATCTGTTCTGGGCCCTCTACTTTTCAATCTATCGGGTGTCTGTTTAAGCTCGGCCACCGGCCATATTTCGACAACCGTTTATCGTACAACCTGGCGGAAAAAATCTTGAAAGTAAAACGGACCACTAGAATTTCAACAAAAATATTTTGAAGTTCCCAAAATGATCGCAAGAGGGCGCAGTTCTCAAGATGAATTAAAAATTTGATAATTTTTCATTAAATTCTACATTAGGAATGATTCAAATTTTTACTAGCAACATTTTCAGATGTTTTTATACAATTTTCTTTTGAAACTTTTTGATCTAACTCCCATACGAAGGCGAGGGTGGAGGAGGGTATGTCTGCGTGCAAAAGAAAGTATAATTTCGGTTTGTCTCAACGGATTTTAATGTATCTGGGCTCATTCGATAGAGAATCTTACAAAGGATTGAAGGATATGTAGTACGAAATTACGTGGTTGTTAAAAAAATAACAGGAGGCGCTGTGCTCAATTTATGTATATTACTTGTTTTCTCTTGAAAATTTGAAATGGAACGGTATGTTTTTAATATCTTAATATTGAAGCACATAAAAAACGGAAGAGAATGATGAACATCGGAAGTTGCTACCTTTTACTTTCTTATACGTAGTATAAGGAAGTATTGTGATGACGAAAATTTTCGACCTCGAAATTTTTGCAAATGTCCACGTTTTGAAGTCCCCTGATAACAAAAAGCTGGTTTAAAAAAAAATTCTGTCTGTCTGTCTGTCTGTCTGTGGCCACGATAGCGGTCAAACCGCTGTAGATATCTATTCCAAATTTTGTATTTACGTGTATAATCTCCCTCTTGAGATCTCATTAGTTTTTCAGTAAAGTCGGTAGACCGGAAGTAGTAGTTTACTTCTGTGAAAAAATCGAATTTTGCAAATATTTCGTCAATTACTAAGTTTAAACAAATTTATAAAGAATTGAAATGTACTCAAAATTAAATTTGAGACAAATTATCTTAAAAAAGTTTTTCGAGATTCCAAACGAAAGTAGGTCTTTTACTCTTATCGAAAATCAGTTTTTTGTGAATATTTCACAAGTCATGCATTCTAGGCAGGTACATTACGAGTATAAATGTATGTAAATTATAATTCTAAATATCCTTTGTATAAAAAAAATTCAAAATTCGGACCGGAAGTACCACTCTTAACTCTTACCGAATAGCGATTTCTTGCAGATATGTCGTAAATTATGCATTCTATATACAGGGTGAGTCATTAGTAGCCGCTTCTTCGATTGCTCTTTTGTGTTTTAAATAAAAGAAAAAACAATTAGTGGAGGATCTATGGTAGCTTGTGGCGCATATTGTAAAAATACTTTAAGCTCTGGCGCACTTCCGGTTTCACCGGAAATGCACGAAACTTAATTTTCTTAAATGACTCACCCTATATATTTTTGGATTTTCTTGTACTGCTTTAAATTGTCTGTGCGACGGTTTTTCCTTTTTCAAAATTGAGCTAATAGTTTTTGAGTTAATATTTTATTTTTAATATATGACCAAAACACGTGTTCAGAAAAAAATCATTTTCACATTGCTTTTAAAAGCAAAAACATTAACTTTGCTTTTAGCCAAGAAAATTCTGCATCATTTGGTAAAGTTGCACTCGACAATACCTCAATAAACTTTGTTTTTTCAAAGCCTACTTCCTGAAATTTTCACATACCAAAAACTTATTTTTTTTTAAATGGAACACACAGTAGTTTATTGAGGAATTTTGTTCCTTTTTTTATTCTCTTTCATTGTTGTTAACAATGTCCTATACCTATCTTTTGTAATTTCTGAGATAATCACTATAGGAGCAATTAGCGGTCAATTAAAGATCTACGAGCGCTGTTGTCTTATGCACCAAAATATTCGTTCAACCAATGGAAGGCAGGGATTTAACACTTTTGGTTAACATGGAAGTAAAATAAAGGTTATGTTTACTGACATATTTGAAGATGTCTTCAAAAAGTTTTGAAAATCCGTTCGTAGATAGCGAAGATACCTATCGTCCATTAACATTTTCATCAAAGAAATGAGGTACAATTATGTAACTACACACTATTCCTCCCTACAGTTTTAATGACCAACGATTTTGAAAGTTTACAGGTGTGATAAAGTGGGGGATTTTATGTGTTATAATAACGGAAATTGTGACGATGAACGTATTCACTTGAATAGAAGGTTTCGTTGGTAAACAACAAAAAATTGAGAAAGCCAGGATAATTTATCTGCTGTCAATTGACAAAAATGTAAGCGATTCTGAAAATTTCTTTCATCTAACCCTGTGTATGAATATGCTACTGGTGAATTTCGTATTTCCTAATTATTCTGGATTCTCAAATTTGATTTATATCTAACTGCCGACTAATTTTCGTAGTACTAGTATAGGGGTGTTCAACTACACTCGCAAGTACCATAAACGTCTTATCCTCACGAGTTATTGATTTTTCCGCTCTTTCTTTCATATTCAATGCTTTCTGTTCACTCAAACCGTCCTCTTTATATTTTCGAAGGTTTCTGGCTTTGGTTGACTTTTACCAGGGATCGCTGTGCATAAAGTCTGGATGCTAGCAAAGAGTTTCTTTTAGATTCACCCAAAACGTCAATCGTATTGTAACGAAACCAGTAGACATCCGGGCGGCCTTCCGAGCGACAATAAAAAAAAAGGTTGTAAATCATCTCGGCGCGACTGGTAAACATCGTAAAGCAGTGAATCATCCATTTACGCATGGTACTGTGTCGGAGTCAGAATGTCTATGGAATGTTCTTCAAACATCGAGAGAAAGATGGAGTATACGCGAATGCTTCGAGATGTTTCGTACGCGTATATAAAAAGGCGGCTGGATCACCGATGAAGTAAGTAATTGCGGAGTAATTCGGGAATAAGAAAGTCCTTAAGAAGTAGTCGATGCGCGTAGAAATAAATATAAGAAATAAATAAATAGTTCCTTAAGTAGTCTCGAGCCGAACAGTGACATAAATATACGGACTTAAATATTAGTAATAGAAATAAATACAGTGCAGTTTTTATTATAGTGTAATAAAGACATAAATATTACCGTGTCATATAAATAGTAGTGGTAAATAAATTCCTGCGTTAATTTAAATAATAGTAGTTTTAAGTGTGATACATTAGTTTTATATTTTTATATTGTTATATAATTTTAAGTGTATGAATATACAGACTGTTTTAAATAAATAAATTGCACGAGTTGTTTATTGCGAACCCGAAAACGTTACAATATCTATTAACTCTTCGTAAGAATAATTGATTTGGATGATAACTAGTAGCGATGCTTTTATAAGTTTGACATAAATGTATACCGACTTTCTTTAACAGTTGAATCAGGCAGACATCCGCATTCCAGCCTTTATTGGACCAATATTTGGGTGCAGAGAACAGCGCCCGTAGTTCTTTAATTGACCGCTAATTGCTTGTATAGTGATTATCTCAAAAATTAGAAAAGATAGGTATAGGACATTGTTAACAAAAATGAAAGAGAATAAAAAAAGGAACAAAATGACTCAATAAAATACTGGGTGTTGTATTTAAAAAAAATAAGTTTTTGGTTTGTGAAAATTTCAGGAAGTAGGCTTTGAAAAAACAAAGTTTCTTCAGGTATTGTCGAGTGCAACTTTACCAAATGATGCAGAATTTTCTTGGCTACAAGCACCACCAAAGTCAATGTTTTTACTTTTAAAAACAATGTCAAAATGATTTTTTTCTGAACACGTGTTTTGGACAAATATTTTCAAAAAAAATGAATAACTCAAAAATTATTTTCTTAATTTTGAAAAAGAAAAAACAGTTAAACAGGCAATTTAAAGCAGTACAAGAAAATCCAGAAATATATAGGGTGAGTCATTTAAAAAAACTATGTTCCGTGCATTTCCGGTGAAACCGGAAGCGCGCCAGAGCTTAAAGTATTTTTACAATGTACGCCACAAGCAGCCATGGATCCCCCACTAATTGCTTTTTCTTTTATTTAAAATACAAAAGAGCAATCGAAGAAGCGGCTACTAATGACTCACCCTGTACATTTATAAGGAGTAAAAATGTATTTAGAGTTGGATTTGCAATATTTTTTGTATACATGAAATTTCAAAATTCGGACCGGAAGTAGCACTTTTACTCTTAGCGAGTAGCACTTTTTTTTTAATATTGTACAAAGTATGCATTCTATAGAAATTTATTAAGAGAATAGAAGTACGTAGAAGAGGATTTTGAATAATTTTTGTATAAAAAAAATCTGAAAATTCTATAATTTGAAACGCTGATACGTATAAGAAGGTAGTGTGGTGACCACACCTCATTATTGTGATGAGGAAAATTTTTGACCTCGAGATTTTTGCAGATGTCCACGTTTTGAAGTCCACTGATACCAACAAAGTGGTGTCTCTGTCTCTCCCTCTCTCTGTGTGTGTGTCTGCCTGTGTGTGTGTGACCACGATAGCGATCAAACCACTGTAGATATCAATTCCAAATTTTGTATTTACGTGTATAATCCCCCTCTTGAGATCTGATTAGTTTTTCAGTAAAATCGGTAGACCGGAAGTAGTAGTTTACTTCAGTAAAAAAATCGAATTTTGCAAATATTTCGTCAACTACTGAGTTTAAACAAATTTATAAATAATTCATATGTACTTAAAATTATAATCATACGTATAAGAAATTCGTGTGGTGGCCACACATAATTTTTTCTATATGTATATATGTATACCGTAAGCGTCAAATTTTAATTTCGGTTTGCACTTCTATCATATGCAGAAGATCATCTTATCATATGCAGCGATGCCTGCTTGCTAACAGTGGAGGGAGAGCAACGGAGTGGCGGGGGACCCCCACGCCTTACAAATGTCCAGTGTGGCAGCCTCGCTTATATCTATCTTTAGTTTAATTCGTCGCGCTCTTTTCCACTTACTACTTTCCTATCAGAAATTAAAATATGACGACCTCGGTATATGGCTGTATGTATTTATTAATATTATTATTATTATATCTAGAGAAATGTCTAGAAATGATCTAAATAACCGTAAAAGAGAAAAATGTCCGAAATACACTTAAACCAACTTACATACAAAGATGCTACTGTGCTACTGTGCATTTAATACAAAATACACTAATAATTCTCTTACCACCTAATGCACACAAAGTTAATAACGTATTTCGACAAATATGTTGTCATTTTCAGCATCACCTACCATCCGTGCTAGTGATGATGAAAACAGAGTTGTCGCACCTAGATACGTATTTCGACAACGATGTTGTCATCATTGCTATCAGCGCTATTGATTATGAAAACATAGTTACCGTAATACGTATTTAACTTTTGTGCATTAGTATATTTTGATTATTTTCAAACCACAGTTTCCGGATTATTTTTACTAATACAGTTAATAGTGAAGACGTAATATGTAAATATTAACATAATATACAAATAACTTGGACATATTACATACTTTATATTTGAGTTGTTTGACAGTTTTTATACCCCTTTAGAATTATTTTCGCTGTAGAAATTTCTCTTCAACATGTAATTTTTATAATGTAATAAAATTATGTTTTCAGTGATAGAATTTTAAGTGGAAATTGTAAATTAGCCTGTAGTTTGAAGGCCTACGTAATATTTTAGAAATTTTAAATTGCAAATAAGGATCTTGTGCTTTCTGAGATATTAACACAGAGAAGTAGACGAGAAAGTTTTTTAATATGTAATAAATCATATGATATTAGTTCAAGATTCCTTCTTTTAGCAATAAATTTCAGTGCTCGTAACGAAAATTTGATGTAATACAAGCACGGTGTGTTTTCAGGAAGTTTTACTCTTTTCAAAATGTAATTCTGTCTCAACTTTCATTGTATTCGCTTAGGAAAACCTTTCTAACAAAGCAGTTAATACAGAAACCGTATTCTCAAGATATATAAGGAAACACCTAAAATAAGTTAATTTCAATTCTGATGCCTAATAAAAAAAACTAATAAGAGATAATTGATTGATAAGGAATTGTTGAAACTCCATTTTACGATAAACAAAACAAAACTATTTGACAGTTTCAAATATTTTTTTTACACACTACAATATTGTTTCGCCACACAATGGCTTCATCAGGTAAAGACTGAGGTATACAATATTACAAATACATATACATATATACACAATGACAATTGCATTGAGAGAAGTGAGGATTGATTTACATTAGTCTGGTCGTTAAAAATTAAATCTAACGTAGTATATTTATTAATTTCTAAATTTTCCAGCAAATTTAGTTATCTGTTTTTGTCTTGATTATGTAAAATATCACATTTATTAATGAATTTATGATTAGTAGCTATGCCTTTGTTAGCGTAAGTGGAATGGATGTCTTTTTCTTTATAGCATTTTCTATGCTCATAGATGCGTTTTTTAAAGGTTCTGCCTGTTTGTCCAATATACACTTACCACATTCGCGAGTTAACTTATATACTCCAGAGTTTATACTTCTCTCCTGTTTAGCTTTATTGTTTTTTATATATTTGCCAACCCTATTGGTATTATTATTTATTAACCTACCTATTTTTTCTAATATATCACCCAAGTAAGTTATAGAGCTATAATTGTTTTGTTTATTGATCTACTATTTTTGAACTTTGAACAGAATATATAATATAGCCCTTAATAATGGTTAAACAATAGATTTAATTACTAGTACCCTCAGCAAAATACAAAAAGCACATACCTCGTCACTAACCTCTCCAAAAATAGTAGAAAATAAAAAAATCAACTGTTTGGGTAATGACTAATGAGCATATGGTTTTGTGTGTCATTTTCACGCGGCATTAAGATCGGTGAGTGGGGAGTGTGCAGGGTGAGTGCACACATAAAAACAAGTATGAAAGTAAAATGATGCACGCTGCGTACGTGCAAAAATGTCATAGTAATACAGTCCACAAATAAAAGCAATTAAAACTAGTTTATAAATAGTGTTTCATTCTAGTTTAACAAAACACATAGAATAACACAAGTTCACAACGACAACTATAGCTCGCTCTATAACTTACTTGGGTAAAAATAGGTAAGTAGGTTAATAAATAATATAAACTATAATTCAGTTGGCAAATATATAAAGAAACGAACAGAATCTTAAACTCTGGAGTATATAAATTAACTTGCGAATGTGGTAAAGTGTGTATTGGCACAACCTTTAAAAAACACATCTCCGAGTGTAAAAAATGCTATGAAGAAAAACACACCGATTCCACTACGCTACCCATTGCATAGCTACTAATCATAAATTCATTGATAAATATGATATTTTATATATTCAAAACAAAAGCAGTAAACTAAATTTGTTGGAAAATTTAGAAATTAATAAATACACTACCTTAGATTTAATTTTAAACGACCACACTAATGTAATGAATCTCCACTTCTCTCAATGCAATTATAACAACTTTGTCATTCTGTATTTGATATGTATTGGTAATCTTGTATTCCTCAGTTTTCACCTGATAAATCCATTGTATGGCGGCACAATATTGTAGTGTACAATAAAAATATTTGGAACTGTCAATTAGTTTGGTTTGTTTATCATACTAATAAGAGACATACCCTAGTCATATTAGGTTCTACCTATACAAAAAATCCAAAAGAGCGGAAATTTTACACACACCTCTGTTTTGCATCACAAATAATGACTCAAAAGTCCCCATTTATATCGCGTGTGTTTTTTTAGTCAATCAAGGTCACAAAAATTAGTTATTTGTAAATATGTCGCTAACTGTCGGTCTTATAACTTTTACGAAAAAGCAAGACAAGGAGATTCTCTACTAAAAATGTTATATATATACTTACAGCCTACCGGTTTCAGGCTATAATTTAGAGAAATAATGAGCAGTGACGCGTTCGTTGCCATACCATCTCAGAAATAGCTTGTAAAGTAGGGTCCAGGGAAAAACTAAACTCGTAATAGCGAAAGCGCATTGAGAGAAAGGAAAATGTTAATTCAACCAATTTCGAAATGTTGAACTGCAAACGGTTAACTCAACAGAAAAAGTGTTTACCCAAAGAAAAAGTGAATTCCCTGAACATTAAAATATTTTATGTTTGAAAATGGAGGTGTTCGACAAGTGTGTAGTTTTAGTTGAATAAATAGTATTTCAAACAAGATTTAAAATGTTCCTCTAAAATTTAAAATGTTAAAAACGCAACAACGAACTTTTGTGTGTTTTTTGTGCGCGTGGAATCAAAGTAAGTAGGCGCACGTGTTAGCTTGTTCTCTATCCCACACATTATCGAAAAAGACATAGACTACCAACATTATGCGGGTAGTTATGCTAAATTCGCACTTAACGACACATATGCGCAATTTATCCCCATGATTTTATATTTAACCATATTTAACAGCTTCAAAATGTTCATTCAACTATTATTTCCAATATAAATTTAACACTTTTCGGAACATTGAATGAAGATACTGGTCTCTTGCTCATATTTAACTACACAAAAGTGTTCAAGTTATGCATTTTTGTATTAACTTAACACTTTTTTTTCTATCAGTGCGGGTGCTTACCAATATTTGTGGGCTGAGTCAATGAACATGCTTGCAAAATATTAAAATTTTTTGAATATTATCCTCAGTCAGCGCAAGAGGCCGAAATTTTGAAGTATCTGCAATTTTTTGGGATTTTTCTGTAATTTTTTCTCCCTATTAATATTGAAAAAATAAAATTGGAGTAGTGTTAATGTATTAAAAATAGATGTGAAAAATAATGTACTTTTTTTCCATTTCACTGATTTAATTTTTTCAGCTCGGACACCTGGTTTACGTTTTGAGATTTTTTGTAATTTCTAAGTTATTTTCGAGAATTTTGCTAGTTTATATAATTTCCTTCATTGTTTAGTTATTTAAGTTTATTTACCGTTATTTATCAACTTAATATTTAAGAGAAATAATAGTTTCATAAATATACTATATGCATTAAAGATTCTCCGATTTTTAAAATATTCAATAAATAACCTTTATTTAAAGAAATATTTTATTGACTTCAGTCTTGAATTCGGCTTTTTAATATGTAGATTTAAGCTGATGGCAAAAAAAGAAACTGGAACAAGTACCTGAGTAAATACAATAAACTTACAAGAAATATAGAGGGTATATTGTTTTCTTTTCTACCTAACTTTGTTCCACAGACTACACACATTTACAATTATAATTATCTAGGTACCATAATTCCTCAAAGTTACTTGATAATTTATTTAACTTTTAAATAACCGGGTTTCTCTCGCTAAAACTTCATACGTGTTTAGGAATGTCCAATGTATTAAGTATCATAATCAAGCCTTGATCAATTATCAAATTTTTGCCTGGTCAACTTTCCTGCCAAATATAGACAAAAGATAAAGCCATAATATTAACATTCGAAGAAAAATTCTACAATCAGTTCATGCAAATCTTTTTGTAATAGTAGAACCCTATTCTAGTATTATCCACCAGAGCGATATTAAAATCATGTCCCTTTATAACATGAGAATGACCCCTCTTGCCACCTAAAATTCAATGAAATCAGATTTGACACTATTTAACACAATCAACGTATACAGTTGAAGTATTAAGTGCATACATTTAGTATTTTGATTTGTGTTGGTAATATTCAATGTTGATTTTAAATTATTTTCTGAATTAATCATTCATAATGTTCTAGTACATCAATTTATATTTCCTTACCACTTTTCTATATATTTTTGTATATACGTTATAATAATTAATCACATTTTCACTGCTATTAGATACTGCAGAATATAACTTTTTCAATCTTTTCAACGTAATACGAGTCTCCCATGTAATGCAAGTCCTACACTTACTTTTATCACAAGAAATTGTTTTACTAATTCAAGGAAATAGCAATTCACATATAATTCTGCTAATAAAGCTATGAAGTTTATATGAACAAACAAAATTGTTAACCAATCCGACAAATTTTCCTTCGTCTAAAAGCTCTTTAAATTGCACACATCTATTTCCAAGAAAACAAAATTACGATTTTTGTGGGGAATGATATGAAAAATCAATGTGAATGATGTTATTTTTACAATTAATAATATTTTTCGGAGAATATATATTGCTGAAACAATTATTGTTCCGTATAAGATCTATTTTATTATTCGAAAATTAAAATAGTACATCAAATAAATTTATTAATGTTCATTAGCAGAAATACTAGAAAATTAATTGAAATTGAAGTAAATGTTGATATTATCATAATTGTTTGACTATTATATATAAATTTAATTAGTAACACTACCTTAACAAAACCATTCGTTAGTGTTTGCTTTTCCTCTGATGTGGTATTCTTTTCTACTATATGAATGAGAATGATACATTTTGGGATTATACATTCTCCTGAACTGAGCTTTATCAGAATCTTGTTCAGGGATGCGTGCAATGTGTTTAGCGAACTTAAAGTCATAATATAAATTACATACGCATTTTTTAGTCTGATTTACTGTGATGTGACTGACGTCGAGGAAAGTTGGTATATATAAAGCTTCTAAAATACCCTGTTCTTCAAGGAACATTTACTTTTTCCATACAGTCAGTAATATTGTTTACATATATTACATGAGCGAACTGTATTGAATTATACTAGTAAATAACCATGGCGCAAAAGTAAAATAACTTATCTATCGTAAATACAAACGAGCAATCAACTAAATCCGGAGTTGAAGTAGGTTGTGCATGATAAAACGTATTTCCTAACTTATGAATTGTAATATCAACATAAGTACATAATTGTCAACGCTAACATTTGATATTTGGTTGTGAACGTTGGCATTTCACATTACTTTAAAGGTATCTCAGCTATTGTAATTCATTTTTTGCATATACAGGGTTATGATAAAGTAACGCACAAAATTCATAAAAAGTACAATGTTCTTTTTTGAAAAAAATGCAAAAACACGTCAAACAGTTTATTTTATTCCGCGTCTTTTAACATAAGTAAAAAAAGAGAACGTCAAATTTGTCAAAGTTATGACGTCATCAATATTTTTTTAAATATGAGGCTTGTTTTTTTTTTACTTTATTTGATAAAGCTTGTTTTTCTGCATTATAAAGAAATAATTGAAGTAGGGGTCACATAAGAAAAAACTAAAAAAAAAAAGAAAAACGAATTAGACATGAAATGACTCGTTTAACTCCGCAGATGATCGAAGACTCTGTAAATCAGGTGTACCATCGTCTTGGCCTATGTCAGATAGTGAACGGGACACAGTTTGAACAATTCATGTAAGAAATCGTTTTGGTTTAATGGACTGTTTAGTTAATTTAAATGTTATTACTATAATAAAGTTTATTTTGTTTTTTATTAATTCTCTCAGTTTTTTCTTATGTGACCCCTATTTCAATTATTTCTTTATAATGCAGAAAAACAAGCTTTATCAAATAAAGTAAAAAAAAACATGCTTCATATTTAAAAAAAATATTGATGACGTCATAACTTTAACAAATTTTACGTTTTCTTTTTTTGACTTATGTTAAAAGACGCGGAATAAAATAAACTGTTTGACGTGTTTTTGCATTTTTTTCAAAAATGAACATTGTACGTTTTATGAATTTTGTGCGTTACTTTATCATAACCCTGTATAATTTTCTTTTTTATAAATGCCTATTATCATACAACATAATCGCTTTTTTTCCGTTAAAAGACATTTGACTTTTAAATGAACAAAATTTATAAAATTGAGCTTTCAATTTACAAACATAATTAAATTTATACGCTTAAGTAACTTTATGACTTTACATCGAGATTTAATAAGATGTCTCTCAAACGGATATATTATTCGTAAGTGACACAGTTTAGGATTGCGTGTTTGTAAATAAATGCAATATTTAATTTGTAACAATTGATAATACGACGACATTTCAGAAGGACACTATAAATTACAAGTAACTAAAATTAATCTGTCATGACACTTTAGACCAATGTGGTGCCCACAACTTTGAAGAATAATAACCCACGTGTACTCACAGCGTCTCCTCATGAAATTAGAAATTTAGTATAATAAGAAATTGACGGCTGTGATTCCGTAAATAACCTATACATACACAAAACCTTTATCAACAGCGAGTTTTCAATAAGAGGGAGTCCCTCATACTTTCAAAGACAATTCTGTCCTGAAGAGGTAGAAATGAACAAAATAACTGATCAGTAGCCTCGTCAGAAGGCAGGGAAACCATCTTCTAATCCTCAATTATCCCGCCTCATCAAGATAATCGGGCACGAGGAGTATAAATACGGCACTAAGAAGGAAACGACAATTAAAAATTAAGAAGAAACAAAAGTATTCTCAAAGATGAATTAAAACATAAGCTTACCCTATCCAACGCTAACCAAATCTTACTAGTTATTGTCATCAGGAGTAACACATCCGAAATTTTCCTCCAACGAAAAATAATCATCAAACATAAATACTTATCGCCTATTACTAGATATGGGAATTAGTTGATGATGGACTCGCGGCTGGGGCAGTCGGTCATTAATAATGGAATATGTTTGGCTAAAGAAAACACAACTCGCAGGAATAACTGGAGGATTTGGTACAACCACTTTTAAATTCTTTATGATTTTCTTGGCATGGCTAAGGTCAACGCAAGAAGGGCGCCAAAAGCAGCAGATCGTGGAATGGTCCCATGCGTCTCTTGACCTTTGTAATAAAGTGAAGAATGGTTACTGGAGACCTGAGTCCAAGCAAGGCACTATGCAGTGGCATAAAAAAAGTCACACAACGGCTAAAGATGTTTAAAGTGTCTTATTTGACCGAAAAACTCATGGCTACTGTTTTATGGGACTCCGAAGGAATGAATCCTGTCAATTGATTACAAAGGTAAATGGCCTTTCTATAACTAGAGAATATTACGCTTCAATCCTGGAATGATTAAGAGAAGTCATTAAATAAAAAAGAAAGGGGAATTGAGGAACGGTGTTCTGCTCCTGCACGACAATGTCGTCCAGAAGAGTCGTGTTGTGCTGACTGCCTTGCATCAAGTGGGTTTCAATATTTTGAATCATTCATCCTATAGCCCAGACTAGACTCCTAGCGATGTTTACCTATTCCCTAAATTGTAAAAAGTGCTGCGTGGGAAGAAATTTACGAGCAATGAAGAAGTAAATAATGCAGTTTTGGCTTATTTTTCAGACAAAAATAAAATATTTTTATGAAGGCATACAAAAGCTAATTGAAAGATGAAATACTTTATTAGGGTAGCAGATGAATATACTGAAAAAGAAAAATACTGTTGTATTTTTCTTTCCTCTACTTTTCTCCCAATCCGCGAATTTAGTAACGGTCCCTTGTATATCGCAAATCGATTGCACATTCAAACAGTAGAAAGAGAAATGGTGAGATTGATAAGTCGAACATTAAAAACTATAGCAATTTGTATTTGTGTTCGTGTTTCTTCAAGAGTTTTGAGTACATATTATCTATAAATGTATTATTTATCCTGTACTCTTTACGACGTTTTTGTACCAAAAATCTTAAGACCGCAGCTTGTATAATAATTAAAAACTATATATGTTTTTGGACTAATATAAGTGACACGCGTATGATATCACCTACAACCCACGTTGATGAGGAGATTGATTCGTCTGTGTGCGTGTTCCTCTAATTTTAAATAATTTAAAGATAAATTTGTAAACAAAATTAGAAATTAAGAAACCTTCTTTGTCCTATTTCTTATCGATCTAACGTTTTAAATTGAGATCACTTGCTTGATAGATTAAGTTAGGATTATTTTAGGATTTCAATGTTGAGCAGATTGAGACGGAACATCAGATTTGTATTATCGATTGGATTTATGGAATATTTTAGATATGCTTCATCCGGCCCATGAGATCCATAATTTTAGAATGTTTAAAACCGGAAATGGATTACGTCCATTTATTTTCGGTTCACCTAAGGCGCGAATTTCCATAAAAGCAATTTATTTGAGATGTAACGTTTATTCTTCTCGGCATTTTACGTATATTTTTAAAATCATTTTTAATAAGAAAATTCCTCGAAAATTTAAACTCAATCTAGAAAATATAAAAGATGTACTAATTGATTGCTGAAACTGGGATGCTTAGCAGAGCATGAAATACCGACAAAATTCCGAATAAATTAAATCTTTTTCAATAATAAATGCCTTATACGATTCTTTCATTATTTTCAATTATTAATCTGAGTATTTGTTTTTACATATTATTACTTATGTTATTTCATATGCGTGATCAGTACCTGTTGTTGTCGCCTAGTATACTTTACGATATAAAGAGAATCGTTGAGAAGTTAATGTATTTATTACTGACGGGATTCTAGTTAATTTTCCGTAACGCAAGATAGAAAAATACGAGTACATTTTCTACGCCACTAGACAGGCACGCGTTTTATCAACTCTCCGAGAACCGGTAGGCAACACTGTGTTACATGAAAGCCCACAAAGCACAAGTGTCTAATCGCATTGAAAACGCACTCGTATTTTTCTATCTTGCCCATCACTAGTTAGTACCGCATAAATAAAGGTTTATGTGGTTATATTTTGTATTTGTTGACATTTGTGTATATAATGTGTAACTAGTTGAATTTATCAATCTCTTCGAGCTGAATCCGCCTCTTTCACAACTGCTTACAGCTTTATTACAATATCCTGCAAAACGCGAGCATTGCCGTGATGCTTTTTACAATGTCCAATTTTCTAAACTTTTGACTTGCCCAGTATATACGTCTAATTTAAGTTTTTGCACAAACTGTCATTGCGTCTAAAATTAGTTGACGTTTAACCATCATTGTTGACATAAGTAAATGTGGCTCTTGTGTGTAATATTTTTTTTGTATTAAGAACCAATTTTATAATATTAAAAACCCGTTATTGTTATTACTGCACTTACATGTGATAAATGAAATCCAATCTTTGTAAGACTGTCGTCGAAAATCAAACTTCAGTTGGATGTTTGAATTTTCTTGTTACTTTAAAGAATATTATGCATTCTATACATAACACCACTTTATTAACTGTTTTTCTTTTATGTATATTATTCGGCTACGTACAGTTAAAGTTTGCATACAGAAGAATTAAAAATATGCATAATTCTCTATAACTTTTGTATGTTTAGTTTAGTTTACGTTTTGTCGTATAAGTACTAAATTCGTGTTCAATGAAATTAATACCCTTTTGTGCTTTCGTATTTGATTTTATCGATCTATATATTTCCAGTTTTTAATGAACGCAACCTGCAAACGTTGAAGACTGTAATTTTTAAATGTTATGCCAAATATATATATTCACCTTGTGGCGTTAATTCCCTCCACCTTACTTTACGAAAGGGCTAGTGTTGCCCGTTTGTCTGTCTTCTAAATCTCAGTTCTTTGCGTTCATCCCCATCATCCTGATAATTATGAATCAGGATTCGTGTGACAATATAAATTAACACCGTTCATCGTCATTAGAAAATCTCGATCGATCACAAAAATAGAACTTCTCTGTGCAGGTATCAAAATTAGACATTTGTTTGAATTAATGACACGTTTACGCCAACTCGTCATCGCGAGATTTTTTAACCACATTCTCCTGCAGAAAGGCTTTAAATGAATTGTACCTTCGACAGCGAAATAATTGGCACGTGGACAGTGCACTCAATCGTCGCGAAAAAGTCCATCCTTTCGAGTACTGAGCCTTTTTCGGCAAGCTAAACCTCCATAGCCTGAATCTTGTTCGTCAATGTGAAACTTTTGCAATTTTTCCGTGCGCCTGTCATACCTGACATTTTTACGGTTTTTAACGTGTTTCGCTTGAATTTTTCATCACGAACGCCGTTTGTCAGAATTTTTTCATAACGCCCGAGTGCCGATTTTTGCACGCTCCTCCTCAGCGGCCCATATCTCTGCACACGCTCCACTAAGAAGGAAAATCTCTCCGTCGACCCGAAATTCAAAGTTGCTCTTACGTCCACGCCAAGCGACAGCTTTTAATTCCCCTTAACCAAAGAGGAGTTCTTCCCCCCATGTAATCAATTCGAGTCGATTTTGCCCGCTCGGTTAAGCTATTTCAACTCAGGAGATTAGAAGGGGTCACTCGAATGGCTTTTATTATATACCGTATGTGTCAATTTTCATTAGGTATAGGGATTCAAGTTTACATGCGATTTATACATATACAAGTAATATGTGGCAACGTGCCACCCCACAGCGTCCGTCACCAATCCCGGGAACAATCGACATCAAAACGACTTTCTCCGATCTTCCCACTTCTCCCGACCAGATTTTACATTCAATGTTAGCTGCGAATACGTTGCGATCTAATCTGCAATGCCGTCTTATTACTGGAACGGGAAACATCAAATGGCCGCCGCGATCTCCTGATCTAGTAATTTATTATTATTTTCGGAATCCTTTTTTATTTACCTTATTTTCAATTTTATTAGAATTACGCTTTTGTTTGTGTCATGCAGCGTGAACGCAGCTTAATAATTCTCTGCATTTACTAAAAGGAAAAAGAAAAACAAATACTTGTAACTCGTAAATATTTCAGAACGCATTACAAACATCCAACCCGCTGGTCGAAGAGTTACTGACTGCTAACCACGCTAACTTGTATTTACTTACGAGCATGCATCGGTCGCGGTGACATTGGAAAGGAAAGAAGGGGTATACTATGTTGCCACATACTGTATGGATTAATCGCCTATGGCTAATGAAAATTGACACGTGCTGTATAATAATAATATATACATTATTTTTTTTTATTTTAGGAAGTTTATGTGTATTTAGAGTGAATTAAAAAATCAAACAAATCCGTTTGCAGTGCCTCATGGCACATAATTTCATTTAGCAATAAGTTCATTCTATGCTTTCAAATTTGTAATGACATAACTAATAAGACGATTGAATATGATGTGTTGAGTATTACTGGGAAAAGTGAAAACTCATAGGCACAAGTATTCTCTTTCAGACAACGGCATACGTTTGCAAAATGTAATAAATACAACAAATTATTTTCATTTCTTTGTATAGCAAAACTAAAATATCAGATAGCATGTTACAAAATATTGCTCAAGAAACAAAAAGTAAATGTAAAATAAATTTCTTCTGTTAATATGGTACCTTGAAATTAGAGAATTTTATCAAAACTAATACAGATATTTCTTTTTATTTTCTTATACATAGTATATATTATTGAAGTAAAGACAGCAATTATCCAATTAAAGTCAAGTGTCTCAACAGGTTATGATGAGAGTTCCTCTTTAATGATCAAAAAATGTATAAACAGTGTTACTACCCCTTTTATTATAAATAATTCCTTGAGCTCTGGTGTATTTCCTAAAATAATACACACAAAAAAGCGATGAAAATCTTATACAAAACTACTGCCCTATCTCGTTGCTTTCTATAATTTCTAAGGTTATCGAGAAGATAGTTGCCGACAAGTTGTTACCATTTCTTAACAGATGTAATATTTTAAATGAGAATCAATATGGATTTAGAAAGAACCGTTCCACAATACACGCCATAGTTGAACTACTAAACAATGTCTATAGAAATGTCGATGTGGGCAATGAATGTTTGACTATTTTTTTGGACCTGAGTAAGGCTTTTGTCTGTGTTAAACACGAACGATTGCTGGAGAAGTTATATCGGTATGGTGTAAGAAAAATACGGTTTATGTGTTATTTGGAGGACCGAATGCACTATGTGCTGGTCGGTTCGTGTCGATCGCGAGAACAGCCTTTAACTTCTGGGGTTCCTCAAGGATTCGTGCTCGGCCCACTATTGTATATAATATATGTAAATGAAGTCCCCTCTAAAAGAGCTTTTCTATTTGCTGATGACACAACGATATTTGTAAGCTGCGATAGGAAGGATAACGTGGCCGCACCAGCAAACGAAGAACTGCGGAACCTCGAGTTGTATTTTACGATTAGTGCTTCCTTTGAGTGCGGACCACTGTCGTCAACGCTTGAACTGGTGCAGAGAACGGCAGCATTAGGAGGCAGAATGGCATTCGTCTTCAGCGATATTGGATTTGCTGTTGAGAGGCATGTACACAGGACTGCTGGAGTAATGGTTTGGAAGGCTATGGCCTAAGATAGCCGATCACCACTTCTCTTTATTCAAGGCAGTATGACAGCTGCGCGTTATGTTGATAATGTCCTACAAACCATTTTACTACTTTATTTAGATGGCCGTCTACACGTCCTTTTACAGCAAGACAACCCACTTCCGCATATTGCTCGTCGAATGGACTTCCTCCAAGAAGCCGGCGCGGCGTTAATGTTTTACCGTGGCCACCCCGTTCACCGAATTTAAACCCCATGTGGGATATCATGGGAAAAAGACTTTCCATTTTGCACCATCCTCCACAGACTCTCGCACAGTTAATCCACTAAGTTCAAGTTGCTTGGAACGAGGTGTCACAAGCAGATATCGACCAACTCATTTTGTCGATGGCTAGACGTGTACAGGAGTGTACTTAGCAACGTGGTCTCCCAAAAATTTTTTTTTTTTTGGTATTAGATGTTAATATAATTTCTTGCAAATGTTATAGTTTCATTTATGACGTAAAACTAACACACTGTCAAAAAGTAAAGTTGAACAAATTATTTCTTCTAGATGTAACACTTTTAAAATCACCTACTTTCTATTTTAGGTTATGTAAGAAAGGTATGATAAAACTTCAAAACATGATTATTATATTCTATAAATAGGATGAAATTTTACAGTCTATTCATCGTCCATTTTATCACAGAACAAGGCACTATGTATACTAATAGACAACAAAATAAAGCTCCTATTACATTGTAACAAGCGTATATAAGTATATGTTTCTTTGCGAAAATCGAGTAGAAGGACTCTGCTTGCTGATGAAAAAAACTTTTAACGATTTTTCCTGTAGATGGAGGGTTAATATTGAATTTTCTTACAACCTTGGCCGAAGCAATAAAATGCGTACATTTTCTTGTTCTAATACGAATCATTTGTGTTTGTTCTGTAGTTTCTCATTTTCTTCGCATCTGTTCTACACCAGCTTTTCATTTTATTATGTTTCCTATAATTTTCTCTCCAAAAAAAGGGAAACTAAAATCTTGAATGAATTCATAAAATTACCAGTCTCTGCAGATACAACATGAACTTCGCTGCATTTTGCGCAATGCCATTTGTAAAAATTATATAGATCAATGTAATTTTGTAATATCCTTATAAAAATAGTCATGGGTAATAAAAAAGCAAAAGATGAGGTGTGGCCACCACACGACTTTCTTATACGTATGAGCGTTTCAAACTATATAATTTTAAGAATTTTTTATAGAAAAATTATTCAAAATCCTATTCTAATTACTTCTAATCTCTTAATAAATCTCTATAGAATGCATACTTGCAAGATATTCGAAAAAAAGTGCTACTCGCTAAGAGTAAAAGTGCTACTTCCGGTCCGAAATTTTGAAATTTCATGTATATAAAAAATATTCAAAATCCAGCTCTAAATACTTTTGTACTCTTGATAAATATACAGGGTGTACCACTTAAAACTCCCAGGCCAAATATCTCGGAAACGGATAAAGATATTTGAATTTTGTAAAAAGTAGTTACTAAAGAATATGATCGACTCTAGTTTGCTCTCACAATTGTGTTTTATTATGTGACGATATAGATGGCGCTGCGATGAAAAGAATTTTTTTGATCGCCACAGTCTTCATTTGTTTTTTATTTGAAAGAGTATTAAAATTAATGTAAATTTTATTATTTGTGTTAGTTTCCAAAATTTAACGGTTTCATAGATATTCTTGTTTAAAGAAAGTAAGAGTAATTTTAAATTTTTGTCTTTATTTTGTTTAAATATTTAATTTGTAAGGAAAAATAGCAGTAGACATATTCACAATCCTTGCTATTATAGTTACTTCACAATTTAAATTTTATAGTTAGTTCCTTTTTATAAATTCCACTTCATAGGCATCCACAGGTATGTAGGAAGAAAAGCAATCATGTCTGTGTTAGATGTATGTATGCTTGCTTTGATTATTTAGGAACTATTTTGACATTAGCACACATTAGTGACATTTGCTTGATTATTAATTGTCTTTATAGTTAGCTTCATTCAAACATTTACTCACTTTGCGTATAAAGTTCATTTAGTGCACCATTTAAGAATAGGAGATAATCAACGCAGACTCGATTTTCTGGCAGAATTTTCTGTAATGTTAGCGGAAAACAACTTTATGAATCAGATCATGTGGAATGACGAATGTCGTTTTGACAACAATAGTACTTTAATTAAGCATAATGCTCGATATTGGTAAGAAGATAATCCTAGGTGGATAAGGCAAACAAGAAATCAAACAGTTTTTGGCGTTAACGTTTGGTGTGGAATTTTAAACGGATATATCTTAAGCCCCCACTTTTATCATGAAACATTCATTGGTGTGCGCTACTTACATTTCCTGCAGAATGAGTTACCACTACTTTTGGAAGAAGTACCTATAGAGCTGCGAAATAATATATGGTTACATCAAGACTGCTCATAATGCCAACATAGTTACTGACTATTTTAATCAAATGTTCCCTCGTCGTTCGATTGGTACTAATGGTGTTCTTAGGTGGCCGGATCTAACCCCGTTAGATTTTTTCTTGTGGGGTTACTTGAAAGCTGAAGTTTACAAGGAACCCATAATAGATATTGGCGACCTTTATAACAAAATTTATGCAAGTGTTCAAAAAATTAGTAGAAATACATTGTTAAATTTGCGGAAGAGAACTAATAAGGCGATATACGTTATGTAGCAATCAAAAAGGCAACATCTTTGTTAGTTATAGAACCGGGTAGCTAAGAATAATAACTTGTAAAATATTTGTTTATTTATTTATTTTATTTGTAAAACTATTAATATAAACACTAAAGTCGTACGTAAAACAATAACGTTAATTTAAATCGATACATGTATTACAAAAACAAAAAAAAGGTAAAATCCAACATCTTGCAAAATACGGTTCTGCCCCGGGGGTAGGGGCAGAACCGTATGAAAGAGGGGCAAGAGTGGGTATGGTATATTAAAGCTCCAATTCACAATTTCTACAGACATAGTCATCCAATATGGCTTTCCATGTGCTGGACATAACCCTGAAACTCAATTTCTTGTTCTTTTGAGAAAAAACACATTTATACTTATTAAGAAACTTATTGTATTGCATTTGAAATAATTTATTTAACGTTATCCACCTTTAGAAGAAGCCTTTTCCGACGAAGATCCGTTCTTCTTCATCTTCTTTATCCTATCTTCGAAAGTAGATTGCAGAACATTGTACTTTTTAACAGCTTTCTTGTATCCTATTGCCCCAGATAGAACTTAACTATTAGTTTCTTCATATCGTCAGTAGACCAAATCTCTCGTGTAGACTTTTTTTGTTATTGCGTACCATTCCATCATGTCTAAAAAACTGTTCTGTCGAATACCGAAAAAATGTTTATTGCATAGGGGGCACAACCGGGTACTGCATGATTTTGCCCCTCCGGTTCTTCCTCACGTGCTGCAAATTTCCAAAAAAATATTATGTTGGTTACACATTAACTTCAACCTCAAAACACTTCTCTACTGCAAGTGTGTTCACAAGAACGCACCCTATCTAATGATGTAACACGAATATTATTAATCATTTTTAAGGTTAATTGAAGAATCATTGAAATAACGCAAGATAACATCACTTACCTATTAAAACACGTTTTTTCACTTTTTGTCGTTGCTATAACGACGAGTACGTTCAAACTTATGGTCGACACTGGTGGTAATTGCGTGAACAAACATGAGCTCACTGCGTCTGGCCCATGCGCAAAGTAGTCATAATAATAGGGATACTCGTTTCTGGCTTCCTACTCGGTTTTACCTCCCTTCCCCTACATATGAATTCTTTATAAATTTGTTTAAACTTAGTAGTTGACGAAATATTGGCAAAATTCGATTTTTTCACTGAAGTAAACTGCTACTTCCGGTCTACCGATTTTACTGAAAAACTAATCAGATCTCAAGAGGGAGATTATACACGCAAATACAAAATTTGGAATTGATAGTTATAGCGGTTTGACCGCTATCGTGCTCACAGACAGACAGACAGACATCTGCAAAAACTCGATGTCGAAAATTTTCATCATCACAATACTTCCTTATACTACGTATAAGAAAGTAAAAATCAAAATTCGGACTAACACTTTTACTCTTACCGAATAACGATTTTTTTGCAAATATGTGGTAAATTATGCATTCTATATATATTTATGAAGAGTACAAGAGTAATTAGAGTTGGATTTGGAATATTTTTTGTATAAATGAAATTTCAAAATTCGGACCGGAAGTAACACTTTCATACGTATAAGAAAGTCGTGTGGGGGCCACACCTCATTTTTCTAAGTTGAAATACTGTGTTCATCTTTACAGTCTGTTGATGAGGTTTTGCCCAGTATATAGGTAATCGTAGTAGAACCAACAGCCTTGAAGTACTAAGACTAGTTTCAAGCCAGAAACCAATAAACTTGTCAAAACGAAAATGAAAAGTGTGAACACATGAATGTTAAAACTAACATCAAGCAGTGAATAATTACTGTGTCTTACATATATACCTTTATACGTAAAACGTATATGTATATATGCATGTGTTTGAGATACACACATACATTAAGTGCCATTGTCGATAATCGAACGCACAGACACCGGTGTTTCGACCTATAAGGTCTCATCAGTGCACGTGGAGATTCTCGACAATAGCTTCAAGACTTAAATCGCTGCCTATGTCATTTTCGCATGTTAAATATAGTGAGAGTATCACAGCGACATCTAACACCCAAAAGATGACACGGAAAAAGCGATGGCTTCTGACAGCATGTTTTGCTATATAGAGGCCTGTATGTTGCCTGTATAGCAGAACATGCTGTCAGAAGCCATCGCTTTTTCCGTGTCATCTTTTGGGTGTTAGATGTCGCTGTGATACTCTCACTACATTTAACATGCGAAAATGACATAGGCAGCGATTTAAGTCTTGAAGCTATTGTCGAGAATCTCCACGTGCACTGATGAGACCTCATAGGTCGAAACACCGGTGTCTGAGCGTTCGATTATCGACAATGGCACTTAATGTATGTGTGTATCTCAAACACATGCATATATACATATACGTTTTACGTATAAAGGTATGTAAGACACAGTAATTATTTACTGCTTGATGTTAGTTTTAACATCCATGTGTTCACACTTTTCATTTTCGTTTTGATTGGTGACGCCACCTAACGCTCTATTATACGAGATACACTATTAACATACAGGCCTCTGTATAGCAGAACATGCTGTCAGAAGCCATCGCTTTTTCCGTGTCATCTTTTGGGTGTTAGATGTCGCTGTGATACTCTCACTACATTTAACATGCGAAAATGACACAGGCAGCGATTTAAGTCTTGAAGCTATTGTCGAGAATCTCCACGTGCACTGATGAGACCTCATAGGTCGAAACACCGGTGTCTGTGCGTTCGATTATCGACAATGGCACTTAATGTATGTGTGTATCTCAAACACATGCATATATACATATACGTTTTACGTATAAAGGTATACAGATAGAACCACCGGCCATCTGCCTATAGGGAATTGTATGCAGTACACATTTATATACGCCTACGTATATATCTACGTACCGGCAATAATAATTTGTGGCGTAAAAAGAAATAAATACACATCCGTCGATAAAGCATATTTAATCTTTAAATATGACACAGATATTGCCATTTCATTTCGTAGATATTTGTAAGAATCAATCATCGGCATAATGTTTCGTGTTGTAGAAATATTAGTAGTAGATTTGTAATGAAAACGAAGGTTTGAGATTCCAAAGAAGTAGTAACTAGTGATTCTGAATGTACCTAGTTAAATAAAATTAAATTGCAAATTACTAAACCAAGAGAAAATAAGAAAAATAATTCTAAAAAGGAAGCAACATGGAGAAATTAAAAAACGTTCAAAAAGTAATAATTGATGTCAAACAAAAAAAATTCTAGAGAAAATAAAATAGAATTCTAGAGGCTAATAAATATCTCTTTCAAACAAGCCTCCATTGTTTGCCTCACAGTAGCCCAGTCTGTTGTAAAATTCTCTACGTACATTAGAGAGAGTTACAGGTGAAATACTATTACAGAGTTGTGTAATTCGCATTCGTAAATCATCTAATGTGCGGGATCTTTCATTCTGGTGTACATAAATGGTTTCATTCAAATGTCCCCAAAGGAAAAAATCACATGGCGTTAAGTCAGGGGATCTAGGCGGCCAAGAAATATTACCTCTAGTGCTAATGGTATGTGGAAAATGCAATGAAAGACATTCTTGTACTATTCTGGCATTATGAGCTGGGCAGCCATCTTGCTGAAACCAAATATCATTAAAGTTTACAGCAAGGTCACGCACTGCAGGAACAATATGATTTTGCAGTAATTGTAAATATGACTGCGCATTTAATGTTCCGTTAGGAAAAATGGCCCTATGATGTGATCCCCTAAGATTCCTGCCCAGACATTTACTTTCTGTGGATATTGAGTGTTGACATCCCTGCTCAAATGTTTGTTTTTCTGAGACCAGTAGCGAACGGCAGATGGATTATGGCGTTTGTGAAGGGAAAATGTTGATTCGTCAGTGAACAAAATATTTCGTGTAAAATTATCATCATTATCACATTTTTCTCTAATAGCCTCACAAAATTCGAGACGTCTAAACTGGTCATCTGGGAATATTTCTTGATTTTTTCTAACCTTATAACACTTATATTTCTTTTTGTGTAATATACGCCTAACTGTGGTTTTTGGAATACCTAATTGTTCAGAAATTTGGCGGCTAGAGCAGGGCTCACTTGATTCTACAAAGGCGCATACACTGACTTCCTTCTCTATTCTTTCCTCCGAAATAGGATGGAAATTACTCTGATAGCATTTCGAACATCCATTAATGCAGCCCGACTTTTCAAAACGATGTATGATATCTAGTATCGTCCGACGGCAGGGAACTGGACGATCAGGAAACGAAAAAACAAAACGACCAATCACTTCTTGCGTACCTCCTTGAGATGAGTAATACCATTTAATAATATTTATTTTTTCTTCTTTACTATAAACTAACGGCATAGTAAATACGTAAATGAATATCGGTAAAAAAACAGAAAAAAATACTGAGCTCTAAATAATTCTAAACCCTAAAGATGCAGACAGCAAGAATTTGCGTATTTTTGCAAGTTCGACCAACTATGAGTATACTCCACCGCAGTCAAGACACGACTGACGCGGTTGACTGTCGATCCCTAGCGTCGGCATAGACAACGCTTCTGATAAACGGTAGGACTAGATACATATATGTACATATAAATGTGTACTGCATACAATTCCCTATAGGCAGATGGCCAGTGGTTCTATCGGTATACAGATTGTCGTAGTTAAAAGTTAATATGCATCTTCAAATACACACACATAAACATGTACCTATGTATAAGACCGGTGGTGTGGGGAGATAGTGGGGAGATCGAGAGCGGGGACAACACATTCGTTCCGACTTTAGAGCGTGAACGTACATACAGTATCTGAACAATCTCGCAAATATTAATACCGCTGAAGGAAATAGAGCGATTGATTTGGATGGCTTAAGAGAACAAATTATTAACGCCATACAAATGATTACTCCTGAAATGCTATCGAATGTACGAAATGGGTTTTATAATCGTTTAGGGTACTGCTTGATGCAAGAGGGACAGACATTTGAACATCTTCAACATTAAATTTTGTATAGTTCATTTAATATTTTGTTTCGTTTTAAATGTGAGAATTTTATTTAATTTTTTTATAAGAATTTTATTTTAGTTACAAATTTTATAGAGTTTTGTTTCAGTTCAATGTTAATACATCAGTTACCAAAATATTATACAAAAGCCGTAAAGAGCGTAGCAATTCCTTAAAGCAAACGTCTACACACTAACTTTCAACGTTTTGCACAACGAACTATATTAGTAAACCATAGAAAGGCTATTTGGTGCACTAAATTTGTGACAGTGGGCGTGGCTATCCGCCATGACAGTTGAGGTCAAAATTCAAATAGATGAATCCGTATTATAATTAATGAAATTATTATATTCATATTAAAAGTACACATTCTGTATTTGTGCATTGGATAGATGTTAATTAATTCCCGCTAATAACAGTGAGAGAGTTGATTGACATAAATAAGAGGTTATTTCCTTTTAAATCTACTTATTGGGTATAAATAATTCTTGAGATTTTATAGAATTTTTCATTAAATCATTAATTGCTTATTCTTCTGTTCATTAACTTCGTTATACGAAAGGAAAAAAGGACAAAGATTTTTTATAATGAGGTAAAATCAAAGTTAAAACAATTTTTTTCTTATATATTTAAATCTTAAATACAATACTATTACAACAGTGCCTTACTTTTAGTGGCCTTTAAAAATTATAGTTTTTGTTAATTTTTGCCGTAGGGAAGTGCCAACGGCTGCCATACTATACATTTTACACATATGATGTAAACGTATTTGGATATATTTTTGAATAACAAGTTTTATTAAGTGTATATAATGGATTACATCATCATCATATAATTCAGTAAATAAATGATCATGTTCATATAATATTTTTGAATAACATACTTTTTTAAATATTTCAGTTTCTAATAATAAACATATATTTCTCTTACAATTTAATATGTCAGTTTTATAACTTACAATGACTGCCTCAGCAATTTTTAGCATTTTCACAGTGTTACTAGATGGAATAATTAGTGAATGGTTTACATCTTTAATTGCAATTAGAGGATATTTGTTTTTTTCTGTTCCTAATAGTAAAATGATGCATTCAAGACATTTTAGTTTTTTTACAACTTCCCGAATAACATTCCCAGCATTATACTCTACAATTCCTTCGCAGAACAAAGACAAAGTTCTTACAGTTTTTTCAGTGTTGTGTCTTTCAAAACCTACTTCTAAAGATATATTTGTATCTTCTGAAGAAACATTCGCATTTCTTGAGGGTTCGATTTGAGCTAGCAAGCACTTTCTATATGCTGATCTAAACTGCAAAGCACTTGGATTATTATTATTTCTATGTACATTTCTAATGGTAGCAAAAAATAATTCCAAGTGATCCTGACTTAAACGTCTTGTCAACAAAAATTGCAATGGGGGATTTGCACTCCATACTAAATCATTTGCAATTTGAGTAATAGACATTAAATCAATAATCAAGCCTAAAATTGGGACTTGTCTTTGTGAGTAAATAATCAGTTGCCCATCAAGTAACGTTAATTTTTTCACGTACTGTATTAAATATTCTACTTGCTTTATGATTAAAGCCTTATTTTTTAAAGATATTGCTGATTTTGTTCCTCTTGCTTGTGGATGACATGAATTTAAAATATCAAATGCTAAATTAACATTTTCACAAAATTTTACAGTAGCAGCGCAATCGTCAAATTCTTGTATCCCTAAAGTTGCACAATATTTAAATGCTTTGGCAACAGAATTGCTTAATGTTTGTGCTGCTAATGACACTTTCATCTTTTGATTTTGCCATTCTATGTGTCTCTTCCTAAGCTTGTTAGCAGCATGTAAATTTCCATTACTTTGCAATTCATTTAAAGCAACAAAGTGTGACCACTTAATTCTTCCACCTTCAGCATCAATTAGTTCCCCTTTCTCTGCTAATAAATTTCTGCATAATTTTAACATATGAGCAGCATCAAGAAGAATATATATTCGTTTTCCTTCATACATATACCATGTTGCTATAGTGTCTAATTTAAAATCTATATTCGCACCCAACTTCTTAAACATGCCTCTATTTGAGGCTGCACCATCACATATTAATGCAACAAGGGAGGCACCAGTTTCAATAATTCTTTTACTAAAAACTTTTACCAAATTTGCTTTCACATCAGCACTAACACTATTAATTAGGCTATATCCGATAGGAATTTTCCATTTTTGATTTAAAGCAACAAACATGAAAACTAATACATTTCCTGCTAGTTCTTGATTGTCTGAGTCTATTTCTCCATGACCCAAATCACAGTGTCCAACAAGTTTTTTGCCATCAAAATCTAATTTTTTCCGAATAGCCATTTCATCTAACATTAAAGTTCCTAGTAGAGGCTTATTATTTGAATCAACAAGTGATTTGATTTTATTAAAAGATTCTTCTGTGAAACCTGGACTACCATCCACATTCTGTGCCCAGTTTCTAATAGTACGTGGATGTGGTAATTTAATGAACTTTCTAATATATCTATATGCTTGTGATGAATAAAAATGTAAAGTGATAGCAAATTTTTTTACTACTTCCGGATATTCATTATTTTTGTAACCATTCTTATGGTTTAAAAGCAAATCTTTTAACACACCTTCGAAACAATTACTAATAACCAGATTACCATTTTCACACAGACGTTTTTTTAAACCACTTATTACCTTCTTCAAATTATTAATTTTAGCAGTTTTCCTCTGTACTTTCTGTTTCAGAGATCGCAACTGACGATCTTGAATTTTCAACTTATCTACTGCCTCATCGAGTTTTTTCTTTAATTTTCGAGGGCTTATTGTGATACAATAATTATGGTCAGCTGTGATGACAAAATTGATATCGTTGACATTTCTATTGATTTCCTGTACTGTAAAAAAGGTAATATATAGATGGTGTTGTAAAATATAACTCAATTATAAGCCTACCTGTATTCGCACTGTTTTTATTTATTACAAATTCTTCTTCACGAATGTCAATAGTCCTCTTCTTTGGGGGAGGTCTTGATACTTTTTTACATGTTTTCAATTGCGTGAAAGTAAAAATTGTAGGCAAGCTATTGGGTTGCAAACTGCGTCTATTATTATTATAACGAAAACATGTTTCTTCAAAATGAGTAGAACAAATGTAACTGAAAGCTGATGGTTTCCAATGATCCCTTTTCATAGCAATAGTCCATTTCTTTAATAATTCTTTATTCCTCAAGGGAAATCTAAAAGTATTAAATAGATACATTAATTTATTACTGTTAAAAACCAAATAAATTTATGCTTACTTGTAAAACGAAATGTTTGTACCTACTTTCCTTCTGTTGGTACAGTTAATAGCTGAACAGGCAGCAGGCATTGTACTTATAAATTTATAACAAATTCAAAAATCGGACGAAACACACAATACAAAATTCGAAGTTGACCTCAACTGTCATGGCGGCCTTTAGTTCCTACATTCACCGTTGGAAGCGCTGATTCAACAAGCAACTGCCGTTCTATGGTTTACTAATATAGTTCGTTGGTTTTGCACTAAAGCCTCGGTACCCCGGTGTCCCGATATGAACTGATCTGTACTCCCCTACTATCATACCCCTCCAATTCATGTTTGCATGCACTTGTGTGCGTGTTTGTGTTTCCCTATATCTACTTTTATTTCAGTCAAACGGTATGTAAGACACGGTAATTATTTACTGCTTGATGTTAGTTTTAACATCCGTGTGTTCACACTTTTCATTTTCGTTTTGATTGGTGACGCCACCTAAGGCTCTATTATACGAAATACACTATTAACATACAGGCCTCTGTATAGCAGAACATGCTGTCAGAAGCCATCGCTTTTTGCGTGTCATCTTTTGGGTGTTAGATGTCGCTGTGATACTCTCACTACATTTAACATGCGAAAATGACATAGGCAGCGATTTAAGTCTTGAAGCTATTGTTGAGAATCTCCACGTGCACTGATGAGACCTCATAGGTCGAAACACCGGTGTCTGTGCGTTCGATTATCGACAATGGCACTTAATGTATGTGTGTATCTCAAACACATGCATATATACATATACGTTTTACGTATAAAGGTATATATGTAAGACACAGTAATCAATAAACTTGTATTAGTTTCCAGTTTGCATGTTTGTTTCTGTAAGTAATCTCTTAAAATTTCCTTCATTTTTCTCGACGATATTTCCACATTCACAAGAGGTGTAAATATTCTCTTGAAATTTCTTTTATTTTTCTTGATAATATATCTGTTTTTGTGTTTTATCTTTTTCATTCATATGTATTATGACTTTATAATATAGTGCATTTTTAAAGTTAATTGCGATTTAGTCTTAAAATTCCTAGTTTTTCTAAAATTATATTCAGTTTTCTGATAATTTCTTTCTAGGTAGTATACCTGAATATACTTACTAGTAATAAATGTGTATGAGTTTCCAGTGTGTATGCTAGTTTCTGTAAATAATCTCTTGAAATATTTTTCATTTTTATCCACGATATTTCCGCATTTACAATAGCTGCAGCCTTTGTGTTTTATCGCTTTCACTCATATGTACTATATAATACAGTTCATTTTTAATGTTGATTGCGATTTAGACTTTAAATTGCCAGTTTTTCTAAAATTGTATTCAGTTTTCTTATAACTTCTTTTAAATAACGCTGTCTTGTCAAAACAGATTTTGAAGGCACTTGTCATTGGGCCAATCCTCATTTATGTTCTACTAATTTATTCAAATAAACTTAGATAATGAATTATTTCTACTACATTAAAATCTTACTTTATTTTGTAGATATTATGTAAATGTATGTATTTTTTTTCCGATAACCTGCAGCACAATTGAGTTTGTTTTACGTTGATTTTATTTACCCACTGTGCAAGAAACGTCACAATTCGTATAAACAACTTCCATTTTAGGGTAAAAACTAACGTTCTAATATGTAATACTGTTAACTTCCAATCAACTTTTGATTTGCACCTCTAATATTGGAAGTTTATACAACGTGATTCCTGAAAGTGTCAGAAACGAAACCTTATAGTCAGTTTGTACGACTTCCTTTTTATACTAAGAAAGAACGTTTCTGGAGGTATGAATTTTAACTTCAATATGACTTTGAATGTGCACTTTGACGATTGGAAGTGTATTTAACGTTGTTGCTAAAAGCTATAGTGACGAAGCGTCACAGTCGTGTACAAGACTTCCTTTTTGGTCTAAAACATAACGTTTACATATATATGAATCGAAACTTCCAAATAACTTCTAATAAAAATATTAAGAGGGAATTGTGATTTTGCTGCCTGCAGTGCTACTAGCAGTAACACATTATAACACGAGCTGTGGTACTAGTAAGTTGTACATACGCGGTAAACATCTGTTTAGGTATGTATATTGTAAAAGTTAAGCATTAAATAGATAAACTCCAGTGATTTGTTTAATTTCCATATAATCAATCCCACAAACAATGGGACTAAGAAACAAAAGACGAATACTCAAGAATTTATTCAAAACGGGAGAGGAAGTTCATAATTCCACTAGAAGGGCCGTAATTTCCAGAATAATCAAAAGTGAGTATGTACCTCCTATTTAAATTTTACAAGGATCAAAGAGATAAATCAGGACACGAGTGCAATAGGTAGAGACAGGAGTAAGTTGCATCGTCTGCCGTGACATCACAGACACGCAAATAGTAATAGACAAATATTTAACTCGGCGTCTGTTTTTTTTTTGTAAACAAAAATATAAGCTGAATAGATTCACATTGCATTCCTTTCCAATTTAATTTAATATTTCAGAAAACGTTTTGTAATTTTATTTAGCACCATAAAAACATTTTATAATATCATTTTACCGTTTTATATTTAAGCATAATTACATACAGGGTGTTAGAAAATTTATAATTTGTTAATTAATGCATGCAAATATGACAATGTTAAAAGACATTTCACTTATTTTGAGCTATTTAAAAATTGCTAAAATGGACACAATAAGAGCTCTGCATTAACTAATTGTTGAAGTAATGGCGACAGAGGTAACCGGAAGACTTGTGATGCTCCTGCAAAAGCATTTATTTGAACATAAAAAAATCATAATGCTGCAATACCTGTACAAAGTGTAAGGTAGAAGAAAAATCGAATGACATTTAGAGAAACCACTTCATTAATAACGGACACAGAATTATTCAACTACCTATATTGATGAAAATCTTCATAAAACTAATGTCATATTGACGCAGCTGGAAATTGTCTTAGTCTCACATACTTGTTTAGATTACATGCATTTAGTATTTATTATGCTTAGGTGTTGTGAAACGTTTGATTATTTTTTAGGTAAAGGGAAACAGAGAAGTTTGAATGACTGAACAACATACGTATATCAAACGCATGTGAGCAGTTAAGAGAATTTAGAAATTGTATGCTAAAAGAATTTAATCGCCTTCCACGATCAATTTTAGAAATGGATCGTTGGCAGGGAACAAAATTAAGACAATTTTTGTTATATACTACACCAATTGCGTTAAAGAGAAATTTAAGTTCAGATCAATTTAATCATTGCTTAAGCTTTCATTGTGCCATTAGAATTTTAGTAGATGAAACTTTATATCATAAATATAACGAGTTTTCCAAAACATTGTTAACTTACTTTATAGAAAATTTTGGTGCTCTTTATGGTAAGGAATATGTCAATCATAATGTACATAATTTAATTCACTTACCAGAAGATACACAAATTTATAAAAATTTGAAGCTCTCGATAACTTTAGCGCAATCAAGTTTGAAAACGCAATGCATAAAATAAAATTATATATGAAAACATCAAACAGACCTCTTAAACAACTTATTAATAAAGTAGATCAAATCAGAAAATATAGCGAAACAGAAACTTCCGAACATATCCCCAACATGCAAAAAAGATTCCAAACTAGTACCTACACGTATGTATGCAATTATACAAATTTTAAAATGAGGTAAACTGTGTAAAAGTCATTATTATATTATTCTTATATTCCGGTTTTTCAGTTTTCGTATGCTACAATTTGGCGATACGTCGTATTCTATCATACCATCATTTTGACTTTTGGAAAATGGCAAATCCTGTTATTGACCGAATAGTAGGTCCTAGAAACTTAATAGTTCGTGCAGTAGAGCCAGAATCAATTTGGAAACTACACGAAGTTAAACCTTTGGTAAGCTGACGTTTAACTTTTTCATATTCAATACAACATATTTTTTATATTTTAGATTTCTACGAAGAATCATTTTATAAAGAAAAACATTTCACAAGTTTCCCCTCCTCTTCTTCTTCCTTCTGAAACAATTTTTCGAATAGAAAACAATTTAAAAGAAAATTAAAAATTAAAAATTCAATTGACGACGACTTACCTCAACTTGAGGAAGAAATTTCTGGTAAATAAAAAAATAACATTTTATATTCACTTTTTAAACTATGTTTATAATAATATCAACTTACAGGTGACAGTGACCCACAAAACACCGATAACCAAATATTTAATATAGAAGAGCCGTTTGACAATTTGCGAAAGGAAGTTGATGGTACTTAATACATATATTTTGGAAACCATTCAAATACGATTTTATTTACTATTTATTTTAGCCACTGGTAGGTTACTAGCCCTAGAAGAAGTAACGGAAGGAGCTACGGCAATTCATGCCATCCAACCGATTGCGTGAGGTACTGAAGAAAACAACATACAAATTGATAACAGAGAGGGTAAGCCTTTAATTTTGATTTTTAGCTGCAACGCATGACGTACATAGGTGGATACAACGAAAGGAATTTTATTAACACATACCTACAAAATGTATTAACCAATTATATGGCAACTTTTTGTAGCTGGACGAGCCAAAAAAATAATTTTAAGCTTTCCAGCTTAAAATCTATATGTATCATAAAAGGTTTACCCAATTTTCTAAAGTAGTTATGTTTGAATTGTAACATCGAAGCTAATAATTATTTCTTAGAGGGCGTAAAAGAAAATTATCCAAAAATTACCGATAGACGTTTCCAGCTAGCAACGATGGAATGTATGAAACATGCTAACCAAGGATACCAGCGGGCGACGACAAATTGAATTTGTTTTTTAAATCTCAAATTAGATTTATTAGTATGTACCTAAATTTATAAAATTATTATTATTAAGGAATTGTATGCTATTCAACTGTTTTATTAAAATATTTTATATTTCAATAATACAAATTTTTATTTCTCCTAGAAATAATTAATTAATTATTGGATAATTATTATAAAACTGACGCTAGGAAAAGTTTATTAAACTTTCAAATGCGACGTTGCAGAAAGTGTTTACTTGAAAGTTAACGTAACGTCATGTGTAAAAGTGCCCGTGACCGCTGCAGTTTATCTTTTATTAACTTGTAAAAAGTAAGTTTAAAGCACCTTAGAAAAGGAAGTTGTCCAAACTTCTCGATGTCAACGTGCAAAGCACATTAAAAGTAGCAAGTTGTTAAAACGTTTTCCAATATTCGTTAAATTAACTTCCCAAAGATTTGGTGCGAAGAACGTCGCATTTCAAACATCATAATAACTTTTTGGTGCGACGTTGGTGTGATAAAGTCGTTCGGACAGACATAAGAGCTTCAGGCTACGTGCCTGTAACGTCACAGAAGGTGTAAACGTAAAGTTACAAGGTTACAATGTAACGTTAACACAACGTTTCTATTCTTGCATAGTGGGTAACTACCTGCTTTGATATCGTCAAAAGTAAGCATTTTCGGGGTTAGTTCATTATAAAGAATCATTGTATTAATAATAAAACGTATAAATTGTTACTGTCATTAAAGATTACAAATATATTTTTCTTAAATAAAGTTTGAGCTTATTGCATAAATATAAATGAACAAGATTAAGATAAATTTTATTTTACAGTGTCCTTTATTTATAGATTCTATCAACAGATATTCTTCTATATATTACCTTCATCAGAAGCTTTTTTATCTTTCAGAATTAATACATTATTTAAAATAATATTTGTGTTACTTATATTATAGAGACCAAAACCAACATTAAATGACATAAATTAAAATTCCTTGACAAATATGTGTATTTACATATGCTCTGATGATATACTGAGGTGCCAAAATTAGAAGCTCTTTTTTAAATAGACTTCGTTTCTGCCTTCAATTCCTTTAAATTTACATCATGTTATTTAGCTTCTTCATATGTCGGTGTACAGATAATATTCGATATTTCATATTCATAAATTATACCTGCCGTAGCATTGGAAGCCAATGAGTGTTCATTGCTTTCATCAAAGGGACCTGTTCGCATTCGTTGTCATCACGTACACGTCATCCTCTGTGTATTTCTAGTTTAATTTCAGTCTTGCCATGCAGAAGCGGTCTTCACAACTCGCATTTGCTTCAAGTTCTATGCCAGGAAAAAATCATTTAATGCACTGAAACCTAGATAATTTTTTACATTGCCAGGGTTTGGCAAGTATTTTGCATTAGCAAACCTTCTACTATTCCCATAGCTGTTGGTAAGCTTGCAGCAAGTACACAGTTTTTTCGATGTTTTTTTATTGATATATCAAGCTACTATTAACAGTGGCACATGCCATTTCACATTTATTTCACACTGAATTTGTCCTTACACAACATTCTCGGCCACACCATTTCATAATAAACTAATAGCAAGCCGTATTAATAGCATAACTTCCCTGAAAATTATCAACGCAACTCAAAACTAAATCTATAGGTACCTTCGATAAACTAATTGTGGTTATTGTGCCCATAAAACCTTCAAAATTATCAGTGATTGTTATATTGTATCTATACGTTACAATGTTTACATATGGATTAATATTCTTCAGTATTTACAGCTGCTGCTTCCCTTACTCATGACACTTTGAAGAGGTCAAAAATTAGGTTAATTCGACTTGGTCGTAATCCTTCCAATGCTGCATTTTATTAAAAATTTTGCAGTTGCACTTCCAACACCACCAACACTAAGTCACACGATATGCTTTTATAGCTCCATATCCACACATTTTAAAGCCATTAATCAACTGTATGGATTTTTGAAAGGCATAAAATTAATTTTCTCTCTACATGTACCATTTTGTTGAAGTTTCGCTTTCAAGTTGGAGGTTCTAATTTGTCGTCTTTTTATACTAAGCATTTATGAACGACCTTATGTTTTGGGGAGTAACACCCATTATGACAAAAATTACTCGATTTTATGTGTAGTTTAACAATTCAAGTACCAATATCCAAATTTTATGTCTGAATTTAGGAACAGATGCACCTAATACTTCTAGCTTGCCTATATTTGAATTTAATTATGTTTTTAAAAAATGATGATTTAGTCTTGTTTTTATTAATCTTGTAAGAATAATTTACAGCACAAACAAAATTTTAATTACAAAATTTGCTAAGTCAATATTTTTCTACTTCTATCTTTAAATTGTCATTTGTCGTATATGTTTCCTTGCCGTTAAGTGATCTTGACAAGCTGTGACTTCGTGCGCTTTAGTGGTGGGGTGAACTTAGCAAGGGACTCTTTAGTCATGGACTGAACTTAGTTGTAGATTTTGTAATTGCAAAAATCAATTGAACCGCACTTGATTGGCACTTGACATCAATTTGTCAAAATAACTCAACAAGACGCGACAATAGACAAGTATATCTGTATTAATCTTGATTATTTGCTGTCGTAGAAAAAGTATGTATATCATACTTATCATACTCAGTCACTCATTTTGCTAAACAATCGCTCCGCTACGCTTCGCTCGTGGTTAGTAAAACTCCTTACCAAAATGAGGTTTAAAAAACTTGATACGTAATATACTACATTGGCTTTTTGACTTACGCACATAGCATATGTATTAATCAGTTTATTCGCATTAATATAAACTTCTACATCCTACATATTTATAAATAGACGAAACCCGTACCAAATAACAAACAACTTGAAATGATGACAAAAATTAAAAACGAAATCGAAAATGGTTGTACAATAAAATGCCACAGATTTCCTTTACAACTCCTATGTTCTTGACACAAAATACGTAATATATTTCTGGAGATGCTCGAGTGTTCGTAACAGTAATTTCTTGGGAGTAGTCCTAAAAGGATTCGTGTATACATACTCTGGTGGTCGATAGTGGAATGTCAAATAATTTAATGGAGTAATTGCCTATTTGAGAATTTCCTGGATGTTAACGGTTACCACGTAAAAGTTTTTCCTTGTAGTATAAAGGCATAACTTACTTATAGGCATATGATTGCATTTAACTTTATGCACAGAATATATATACAAGGATTGATATAAACACAATGAAAGTGAGTTGCCGCCAAACATATAGTATAATAGTAATGTATACAGAGCGGACACGAAAGGTTGATGCCCATGGGCGCACTATTAAAATGTTGTATTTTTGAAGAGGTTTATGTTTATTTATTTATTTGGATAACAAGTGGGTGATGATCTATAAAATACAAAATACCTTATTATTTGTTGATTTCGTAGTTCAAGCCGAGTAAAGGAGTATTAGTATTTACTAGCAATATTTTCTCAAGGTTTTCTTCTGTAAGATTTGTTCTCTATGGATGAAGTACATCCTTGAAGATAGAAAACGGCCTTTCTATATCGGAACTGGTTATAGGTGCGTATTGGAAACATTCTTTTATTTCAGCGTATTTAGCAGTTAGATTTTGTGTCATTGGCCCCATACACAATTGCCGCAATGTTATTAAGTCTGAATTTCTTTTCGAAACTGCGTCTAACTTTTGCCGAAGGCCATATCCGAAGTCATTTGGAATACTTTTGAAATTATTAATAGCCAAATCTAATGTGGTTAATCCATCTCTTAATTTGAGATTTCGATTGTCAAAATATGTGATTAATTTAGGCAAATTTCCAAAGTGTTCTTGAAGGAATAACAGCTGATTTTTTTAATTTTGGGATTTGTGTTAGTTCCCTGCACTCAGAAATACTTCGAGCATCGTCATCTAAACATGTAACGAAATTTTGTAAACTATCGAAATTCTCTGCAAAAACTACTAGCTTCGAACTATGTTCCCCATCTAGTTATTACTGGCGAGAGAGGCAGATGCTATTGCATATGCGTTATATGGAATAGTTGGACGTAGTACATCAGCTACAACATCTACCACACAGCATCCTAATATATCGACAGTTTCGTCAGCACTTATCCATAGGTACTGATTTGAAAGACGCCTTCTAGTACCATTCTACTGTTTTCGTGAAGCACTTAGAAACATAATAATTGCGTAAGGTGGCATCATCAGGAACATTTCGACCAGTATATTTTTGAAGAAATATTTTAAAAGTGGGATTGTCAAGTTTATTTAATGGAATATTAGCCACCATTAAAGCTTCACAGAGTTCTTCGTTAAAATTGTCAGCTTCCAACGGGTCCAGTTTCTGTGTATGTTTTAGCGATGCTAAGTGACGTTGTACGTGACGCTTTTTGGGCATTCTGTAATGATATTTTTTACAGACTTTGCAATAAATTTCAGAATCCCTAACAGTGGAGGACATACAATCAGTATGACCCTTAATCCACCTCGCCATTGTTTCACGATAAATAAATGATAACTTAAAATGTATGCGTATGTTATTGAAACGAAATCCAGTACACAATTACGTCAAGATAATTGAGAGAACTAGATTCAATGAAATGGTATTAGACAGGAACTATTACAAAAATTACGAAGTATGTAATTAACAGTCAAAACAATGAAAAAACGAAACTAAGTAAGTAAGTATGAATAGGTATATACATATATAAGTTTGTTTATCTTACGAAATATAAGGTAAACATAATAATAAATTTTAAAAACCCCTTACGCTTTTACCTAGGCCGATGAAGAAATGATTTTACCCATAAATTCCTTTCTTGAGCGGCTTTTTTTGTTGTCGTTTTCGAGTGAACAACAGATGTTGCAGTTCACCATATGAATAGTGCTATTCAGTATCTGCATGTTGTTTACATTATTCCTTTGCTCCGTCGTAGTTTAAACCTGGGACGTCCGCGACCTAGTAATGTATTTGAAAGCAAGCATACCACCATCACCATACCTCCTATTGTTTCTATTTTACCATTCTTTCTATTCATCATCAATGTTTTTTTTTTGTATTTTCTTAGGCATTTCTTTTTCCTTCTTCTATTTTTCAATATACGAAATTCCATTTCCGTCCTATTTTTTTCTTTTCTTTTCTAAGCGTTCTTAGTACTGGGTTTATTATTGCTAAATAATAACAAGAATACATCTGTGGACAACTGTTGTTTTAATAAAATATTTGTAGGAAATAAATATACAGAGAACTCAGTTTGGATAACTTCAGTGTAAATGAAATTTAGAATTTCTACCAGAACTTGCTTCCCAACAATGTAAAAAATGTTTTTCAAAGCTCTGATCGGAAGTAGTACCTTTACTCGCATCACGAAAAAACTTCTCTGTCACAAATCATATAAATAGTTTTTTTTTTTTTTTATCAGAGGAGGAACTGTGTATACCCACAAGAAAGACATTTAGTGTCCACACCAATTTATTTTTTTTTTATTTTATATTACTTTTAACCCCTCACTTTATGAATTTTTAAATGTAATATTTTAAATTATATTTATTGTAAAATTAAGAATAAAATGCAAAAAAGTAATATGTACAAAAACATGAACATTTTCATTTTCTTTATTATATCAAATATATTATAAAATGCTAATTAACCTAAGTTAATTTACGTGAATATTTTTAAAACAGTACTTGTTTTTGTTTACACTAAGATGAATTCTACATTTTTGGCATTTTATGCATGTAGTATAATTGCATTCTTAAGTTTCTTGCAGTCTGAAGTTTGCAGGCTTTGTAATAACTTGGTCTGTCCGGCTATCTCTTGGGGCTATATAAACATAATGCCCTATCCCTTTTTAGCAAGTAGTTGCTGTTTAGCGTTGTTAAAATAGTTCGACCCACTTTTCATACTGTTTTCGATTTCGCACAAGATTCCTTATTATTATCGTTATTTGTTTTACTAACACCTCGATAAAATAACCAATATAATAATATATATTCGAAATTAGCACTTTTACTTTCTTATACCACAGAGAAAGAAGCAGAGAGCCCATAAGATAGGCTTTATAGTAGCCCTTCAGTTTTAGTTCATTTAAGGAAAATAGAGGACACTACGATTTAGAATTTACTATTATTTTATATTTGAACCATATGTTTGCTGGAAAAATGAAATTAAGATTTGTTGTAAGTTACCTTTTAAGTTTATCTAACCGACACCAGATGACGATATTGGGGAACTTGAATTAAGATATATTTTCTATTTTTAATATTTAACAAGAATACAATCTCCTTATTCATCTCATCCCAAACATATTTAGCCTTGAGTTGACGACAAAAAACCAATTCACTTTTGTTAGTGAACGACAAAAAACATATACACATGTAAACACACCATAGTTATCAATATAAATTACGAATTCTTGAATTTCAAATGAAAGAAATTCAAACATTATTTTCGTTTTTCCAAGTGAGATTTTATATTAGAAAATAAACCAAATAGAGTTGAGAGAGATGTTTTTTCTGTTATGAGGATTGTCATTTTACTTTTAACGCTGAGTCACTTTACAATAAAACATTTACATGCCATAAGAAAATTGAATATAAAATAAATCCCAGTATTAGAATATTAAGAATCATTTTCATACGTTGCCCTATAAATTGCTTAATGGTATCACCATCTACAATCTCGCTTTGAATTAAGCATAAAAAGAGCCCGGAATGATTTCACTGAAGTCCGTCGATCATAATCACAATTTCTTAGATTATTCTGAATCTGTAATTATTGTCCTTTCACTGAAACATAATAATGTTATTCGGTTACCTATTTAGCAGATTATAACAAAAAATGTTTACATCAACTTAGCAGCTTTATTAGTTATTCATATCACAGAATTTTTGTTATATGAAAATGAGGCAATTATCCCTATTACTGATGATCGAGTCGAGGTTTTACATCAAGTGTCCAAATGACTGCCGTCAAAGAGTGTGTCGAAGTGCCGGTGAAAGATTTGCACCTCATTTATTTAAGAGTTTTCGAAATAATTTATTAAATGGCGGTTATGTATAGGTAATAAAATTATTTCTTTCAGTGACATAAAGGAGTAGTAGTATAGTAGTATACCTAGTATTGATCAGAAAAACAAGAAGAGCAGAGCACTAACAAAAATAACAAATGCGCATATACCACCCAGTTCCTTTCAAAAAGTGAGTGTAAAATTCTCTGTTCAAGTTTTTAGTCAGATGATGGTCACAGCTATAAGAGTTTTCAGTTCTTTAGTAATTTAGGATTATCAATTTCAAACACTAATTCCTTGCAATTTATTTCTCAAAAGTAGGCGGAATTATTATTACTTTAGCCAGATACATTATTTGACAGTTACAGTACATATTAGTTAAGACGTCATCGCCGTTCAACGTCGTTTCAATAATTTCAATTATTTAAAATGAGAACCGATTCTCAAAGCGAAAAGGTGGATATGATTTTAGTAATTAGAGAGTTTGACGAAAATTACTTGCTAGCATCAAGAGTTTATGCTCAAAAATATCCTAACACGCGTCATCGCCCTGGCAGGCGGCCATTAGAAAGTTTATTGCAAGTGTTATCAGAAACCAGAAAGGCAAAGACCAATTATGGGAAATGAAGAAAATGATTTTGTTGTTATCGAATCTCTTGTAGAAAAGCTGCATACAAGTCAGCGAAAAATAAGTGAAGCCAGTGGAATAATTAAGCAGGCGGAGCGTCGGAAAAATTATAAAAAGCACAGCTTTTTCCCGTATTGTATTCAATTATACCAAGCACTTTTGGAAGTAGATTACGATCGTCAACTCGTATTTTGTTTATGGGTTCTAGAGAAGTTTAATAAAGATGAATTTCTTTTGGATTTTGTACTTTTTACGGACGAGTCATCATTCCACAATAACGGATTAGTTAATAGACATAATTTTCACCACTACAGTGACGAAAATTCCCATTTTTTTAGAACTCTCGAAGGCAACACAGATGTTGTGTCAATGTGTAGGGTGGAATAATTGGAACGCTAGTGATCAGTGTTGCTCTTGTGGAAAAAAAAATTGTACTAGAATTTGGGGAAATTTCGTACTAGATTTGATGAAACTGTACTAAACACCAGATTTTCGGAAATGTCAATTTTTAAACATTTATTTAGAATATCATTATATTTTGATTACAAAATAAATTTTAACAAAAATAAAATATTGTTTTATTATAGCTAAAATTAACATAACACAACATTTTATAACTACTATAAGTGGTTTCAATTGTAAAAAACCACTGTGGTGCAAATCGCCCACACTTAGCATTAACTTTTATATAAGTTCACCACATTGGTTTTTTACAATTGAAACCAAATATAGTTTTATAACGAAAAAAAATCACTGGCAGGACTGCTCACAGCTCAAGGTCAATTATCACTATCGTTGTGTTGTCACTATCGTTATTATTGTTATTCTTACATAACATATTATCAGTCTTTTTTATCACATGTTTCATCTATTATTAACGAAAATTGTTGTTTTCTTAATTGTTCACAAACTAGTTCTTTAGAAAAAGGACCTAACACATTTTCAGCTATATAACTTGCTTTTTTCCGTTTTAGTTTAATATTTTTTGCAACTTGAAGCTCTGGAAATAGTTCTTTATTAAGAGCTGTTATATTATCAGCCATTGAAAAAGATAAATCATTTTCACATAAAAATCTTACAATCTTCAATTCAGATTCTCTTACTCTTTCATGTAGGGTTGATGCTGATGTGCTTTTTACAACATTTTCAATGGTTGGAGTATTTTTAGAAGCAGTGTATTTTTTTTATGGCTAGCTGTTGCTGCATGCCTTTTTATGTGAAATGCTCCACCAGTTATTGGTACATTACATGCTATACATAAGGTTTTTCCGGTTTTAATATCTTTTGTAATAAAATTAAACTCACTGGTCCAAGTATCTCTATACTTTTGTTCATAATTCCTGCGATAAGTTTTTCTTTTCTTTGGTGTGTGATCATCATTACAAAATGATGAATTTGCATCTGTGCTTTCTTTATCGCTTTCAGTTCCAATTAATTCTACCATTTCTGACTCATTTTCATAGTTATTATTTGATGATGGTTCAACGACAGGCTCTGTGTGTGTGGCTGTTGAGGTTTTCGTACAGGATTTATCTACAAAAAGTAATAGGTACGTACTTTTAGAAAATGTACTATTACGTATCTAATTACTTACCTTCTGTCTTCGATTTATCAATAAGACGTATAACGAACCTACAATAATAGAAAACATATTATCAGGTGATTTCATTGGATTCACTGCCACTCACCTATCCATTTTTCTATCTCACACAGCCTCCTTCTCTCAGAGAAGGTTATTAAAAAATGTACTAAAAACATGAAAGTGGTACTGACGTACTAAAAATTTTTAAAATGTACTAAATCTAGTACAATTGTACTGACAATGCCAACACTGCTAGTGATACGTTCTTTTTCGATGGTAACTAACAAAGAATGTGGTTACAGTTGTAACCACATGCTGCACATGCTGGTGCACCGTCTAGTTAGACGGTGCACCAGCGCATTTTCAAGTAAATGTTAGAAATGAATTGGATAGGCAATATCCCAATAGGTGGACAGGACGCGGCGGTCCACTCAATTGGCCAGCAAATTCTCCAAACCTAACGACTTCTGTTTTTTTTTATGGAAATATTTCAAAAATATTGTCTATGATACACCACCAACTACACCAGACGATATGAGAGACAGAATAAGAATAGCGTTTCGTTCTTTAACACCAAGTATTTTAACAAGAGTTAAACAGTCCTTTCAAGAGAAAATTCGTTTATGTATTGAAAAATAAGGACATCATTTTGAGCACTTGTTAAAACATTAGTTTTCTTTTACTACTTAAGTTTGTTATTTGTTTAATAAAGTACCTATGTATTTGTTGTTTACCTAGTTATGACGCTTTTTAATTATTGTGAAACAAAACCAATCAAACCGTTAGGTTAATAAATATTAGCCATTTAAAAAATGAATTGCACGAAACTAAAGGCTGTATTACACTTACCAAGTTCTTGACCAAGTTATTGGCCAAGAAATTGTCGGCAAGTTCTTGATCAAGTTATTGTTGACCTTGACTGTTTTACACCTATCAATTTCTTGGCCAAGTTTTTAGATGAATTAGCAGTACCAATAGTGCAAAAGTACGAAACAAAAAAATTAATAAAGTTACCGAAGATTTGCGTTTGATATTGAACGTAAAAATAACGGCACAAGAGGTGCAAAAGAAAATAAATAATTTACGCATACAATTCTTTCAAGAAGTATCAAGTTAACATGTCATTTTTAACAATTTTCTAAAATGGAATTTGTATTTACATTTTAGGCAGTTGGCAAAAAAGTTTATAACATGAATATTACTAGAAATCACTAAAAACTTGATCAAGTTGAGAAGAAAAATAGAACATGTTCTAAGCCACCAAGTTCTTGGCCAAGAAATTGACCATGTCGACTTGACAAGTGTAATACACGACTTGTCGTCAATTTTAACTTGATCAAGTTCTTGGCCAATAACTTGGTCAAGAACTTGGTAAGTGTAATACAGCCTTAAAGTTTGAAATTGAAAATCCTAAATTACTAGTATAGTTTTTAGTAATAATAGTAAATAACGTATCTGTTTGAAGTAATAATAATAATATTGTTTTTAAACACTCTGTATAATTTTTAGATTTCAACTTTAACTTATCTTAGAGTCTGATGCTTTGAGTAAACAATAAATACAATTTAAAATAATTCGCTCAAATATATAAGACAGAAATTGTTAAGTTATGTATAGGGAGTATAACAGTAAGTAGCCTTCATTTAGCCTATAGTATCAAAAAATGCCATAATATACAAGTGTTCCATTTAAATTTTCATAACTTTGGTACGCAACTTTTATTGAATCACTCTGTATATTTCAAAACAATTTTAAAACGTGCCCGTAATGTGGCAAAGTGTTAAAACATTTTGTCACTTCGTATATATAAATCGACGGAAATGTGGTGCGCCAGCCTGTATATTATCTGTGCTATACCTATATAAATGTTTACATTAGGATATTTTCCAGTTTGTTCACTAAAATCAATCCTCTTCCTAGATTGTATTTTTATAATAATATTCCCCCAAACATTAATCTAACACAAAGAAGGAGCTCTTGGAATTTATAGTCAATAAATCAAATCATATAAATATAAAAAAAAAGTACGCTCAAGGTAACTTTCTGTGCATAGTTGATGTAACAGTTTTTTGTGCAGAAATGATTGCAAGCAACTATAGACCTTAAGTCTTATGATCATATGGATGGAAATTAAATGAAATTTTGAATCCTATATTTAGTAAAAATGGTTTTGTCAATTATTAGACAAAAATAATTATAATACTTTCAAATAACAGAAAAAAATATATGTAAAGTAACTTATTCAGTACCGAAATAAATTACCTAAAATAATAATTTTTTTCGGAGCGTCATCTGTCGTTAACTAGAATACCAATTGTAGGTTTCAATCTCTTAAATTACAACTAAACTGCAGATTATATAAATTTATCAAATATTCAGCGCCTCTGGTGGTAGTAACCCGGCGACGGTGGCGTAGCCTGGTGTTCGTAACCATTTTAGGGCTACAAAAATTTGTTAATCATGGGCCATCTGGATATTTATCTGTGCTTATACGTAGTATAAGGAAGTATTGCGATGATGAAAATTTTCGACCTCGAGATTTTTGCAGATGTCCACGTTTTGAAGTCCCCTGATATCGAAAAAGTGGTTTTTAAAAAATGTCTCTCTCTCTCTGTGTGTGTGTGTCTGTGTGTCTCTCTCTCTCTGTGTGTGACCACGATAACGGTCAAGCCGCTGTAGATATCAATTCCAAATTTTGTATTTACGTGTATAATCTCCCTCTTGAGATTTGTTTAGTTTTTCAGTCAAATCCGTAGACCGGAAGTAGCAGTTTACTTCAGCGAAAAAATCGAATTTTGCCAATATTTCGTCAACTACTAAGTTTCAACAAATTTATAAAGAATTCATATATACTTAAAATTAAAATTCAGTATAATTTTATCTAAAAAGTTTTCCGAAATTCCTACCGAAAGTAGGTCTTTTACTCTTATCGAAAATCAGTTTTTTGCGAATATTTCGCAAGTCATGCCTTTTTGGCTAGTACGTTACGAATATAATAGTATTTAAAACATAATTTTCAATATCTTTTGTATAAAAAAAATTTCAAAATTCAGACTGGAAGTACCACTTTTACTCTTATCGAATAGCGATGTTTTGCAAATATGTCGTAAGTTATGCATTCTACATAAATTTATCAAGAGTACAAAAGTATTTGAAACTAGATTTGCAATATTTTTTGTATATTTGAAATTTCAAAATTCGGACCGGAAGTAGCACTTTTACTCTTAGCGAGGAGCACTTTTTTGATAATATCTTGCAAAGTATGCATTCTATAGAAATTTATTAAGAGAATAGAAGTACTTAGAATAGGATTTTGAATAATTTGTGTAAAAAAAAATCTTAAAATTCTGTAATTTGAAACGCTCATACTTATAAGAAAGTCGTGTGGTGGCCACATCTCATTTTTTTTATTCGAGATGCTTAGCAGCCCATGATACATTCTAAAAGGTTTATACTACTCGTATATTTATTGTACGCCCCGGTACTCCCTTATTTTTCACAAACATATATACATACATCTGACCATACATGACTTCCAGCAAATTTTGTAAGTGAGCACAGTGTTTCCTTTTCTCAATTCACTTCTGTAAGTGATTTATAATTACAAATAAAATTTGGATGTAAAGTACCTAGAAAGTATATCTTGGCAACATAGTTACACTGTAAGACTAAGAGTAACAGTGCTCTAATAAAGATGTGAATGAAGTGTTGGCAAGATACGGCTTTCTTTAGGTATGTGAACAAAGCTTCCAAAAAAAAAAAAACTGCTACCAAATAAGGGTAATAGAGATATTTCCAGTCCGAATTTTGTCATTTTTATTCAAAAGTTATTCATAATCAAGATCTGAGTACTCGTTTTAGCTTCTGCCTAGAAAAAATGACTGAAGATATACGCGATAGGAGAAAGTGATCTAACTTCTTTAAGAATTTCAAAAGAAAACCTCATTTATAAATTTTATCAAATTCACATTTAGGTACTATTAGACTACTTATATATACGCATGTAATTTATGCATTTTCATGTGATTAAATCGGGAACTATACCTTTTCAACTTCAAATTGTGAATAATCAAGTTCAAATTAAGAACATACAAAATCAGAATAAACAATTACAAATGAAAACTGCTTTCATTATATTGTAACATGTAAAGTAACACAATTAAATTAAATTTAATGCGTCCGGTATAAATCGCTGAATATGCGCAACGTATCTTGGATAGCTCCCTTTTTAGTTTAAGTTCCTTTAATGTTAATTTTAGATTTTCTTCAATGTATTTAAAAATAAATCGACGTTGCTCCTCCGTGATTTTCACAATTTTTTGTCCCCCTCTTGGCTTTTCCACATTTTCTTAATTTTTAACCAATCAGTAAGCAGTCGATTTTTTAACGCCCACTCTAGTCGTAAGCCCTCGGCAATTACCTTGACAGTTATGTAAAGCACACATTTGCTGCTTAACTTTGTCAACTTCGCGTTTTTAATGTAAGATATGATAAATGTCAGTAAATCTCTAACCACGCTAAATGATATTTAGTAACACTCACGGCTGGTATTGTTTTGTTACATAAACGCATGCTACAAATTTATTAATTCTCCAGTTGATGTTGATTATTCTCAATTTGAAGTTGTGAAGATATAGAGAACATCTTCTTTCATTTGTTCTACCACCAGGTTCGCCCTTAATATCTATTTACAAAGTTATAACAATCCTATGATCATGTTTAATATTGTCAATATCATGAAATAGGTTTAATAATCTGTACGTTCAAATTAATATCCAGTTAAAGTTGATTAGTTTATGCAGATATATTTCAAAATCAAGGCTAGAAATCCTACTAACTACGTATTCATAACTTTTCCCTCTTCTTTGCAAGCAAATCCTCGCAAAAAAGAAAAGGTAGAGATGCGCGAGAACGATCTTACTGTCGGCTTTTTCAGCCGCTGCAAAGAAACTGAGAAGCAACGCCAAACAAGTAGGAACTTGCAATTACAGAGACAATCATAGTGTGTTGTTATAGTAGACCATGTGAGATTTTTGCTTGTGTATATAAGCACTAAGAAGTGGTACTCGGAGTTTTGATTTTACGGTGGTTGAGCTGTGTTGGATGTTGTTGTTTTGCGAAATTAGCCGTATACAATATGTACAATAATGGTCCCAAAACACTGCCCTGTGAAACGCCTCTACGCACAGCAAGATCTTCAGATTCTAAGAGCTCAATTACAAGTCTGTGCCTACGATCAGACAAATATGAGGAAAAAAATTTTAAGGTAACTGCATCAAAGCCACAATATTTCAATTTAGATACCATAAGTTGGTGATCAAATGTATCAAATGCCTTCGTAAAATCCAACAGCGCCAACGCAGTCCCAAAACCCCGATCCCATGATACAAGTACATCATCAGTCACCTTGATAAATGCCGATGCAGTAACAAATCCTTTGCGAAATCCAGATTGGACATCAGGGATAATGCCACAAGTCACAGCATATTTTCATCACCTGCTTAGAACGATTTTTTCTAAAACATTAGATAAAACCGGCAGTATACTAATTGGGTGAAGATCATTGTAATTGGTCAAATTGCTAACTTTGCAAATTGGAATTATTATTATATTTTTCCATAGAATGGAGAAGCAACAGTTCTCCAGCAAAAGTTTACCAAATCTGTGGTATACGGACGTATGGATAATTTCAACATTTTAATAGATATATTATCGCAACAACAAGCAATATAATCTATTGCTTCAGCCACATCATCTACAGTAGCAAGAGAAAATGTGAATATATTGCAATTGAAAAGGTTGCTAGTGTAGAAGTTGGTTGTTTCCGTACAGTCCTGATCATATTTATTAATGTTACCTATGAAATTGCTATTAATAGCACTAGAATCACGTAGGTGTTCTGGAAGACTATAATGCTTATCCGCCTTTATATGCATTGTTGAACGTCACACAATTTTTATTAAAGAAATATATCCATATACTGTTTTGTATCATGCAGATGATCATGATACAAAACAGTATATGGATATATTTCTTGCATGGAAAAATATGTGGTGTGCATTCAACTTTATAATTTTTTACATATTTTGCATGCAATTTGGTTTTCTTTTTCAATATTCGTATTTGAATTATTTTCTATGATGTCATCTCCAATAAATTTATATCATGTCGCTAATTTTATCTTCATTTTTTGCTTCTCCGAGTAGTCCTTATCAGTTAAAGTTCCATGAATTTTAAAATATCCAATACGAAAAGAACACAACTTAAATATCAATATGATACAATTATTTGAACTACACTTTCACACATAATCATAAATATACTTACAAAACAATAAATCAATGAGAAACTACCGTACATACAACTAGTTTAGAGTGCTCTTCATTTACTTTTCATGACTTATACTAACAATATTAAAAGTGTTTCTTTACACAGGTTTCCACCCAACCTATATTCTATATTCTCACACGAATAGATAGCACCAAATGTTTATTTATCGCAATTTATGAAGATATATATAATATATGAGGGTACTGATAGTTTCTGGTTCGTATAATTTTTGATACATTATGCAGTAAGGGGTTAACTCCAGGCATACTTTACGATAGGCTTAATAGACCTTAACACCGTCGTATTAACAACTGTTGGAAATTACTATTTTCAACTATCTGGTTTTGGTCGACGTTTGTGTACATTTATGTGGTAACAATTTGTAGCAGGGACACTTTGCCGGGCCGGAATGCTTTAGAGTTATCGTAGGGTTACAGTTCTCATGTGCAGAATAATAATGCGAACTATTAAACATTTTATAATATAGTAGAAATACTATAAATATTTACCTTTCTAAAAATATACAATCGAAATCAAAAATCAGAAAAATTATAAGCAAAAACTAAAATTAGAATTATGTTAACTGTACTTTCTTAGAAGTTATAATAAATTAATGTCAAATTATAATGTTCTAATAACCCTAATTGAAAAAAAAAGAAATTTGTATATGTATTTTAGAGGTATATTTTACACATCATTCATTAATAAACTCGGTATTTAAAAAGTTTTGAATCTCCAAACTTTATTTGTCTAATTCTGATAATTACAAGTTATAAGATAAATTAGGTATATATTTCAGATAAAATTGAATAATACACTGTGTATATTGTGTCTAATCTGTTTGACGCCTATTTTGTCGAATTAGATTCAAGTACAAACAAAGTTGCCAATAAAACTATTTTACGATTACCTGGAGTTGGAATATTCACTGTGGTATCCATTTCCATATAGGTTATGTTTACGTTAGGTAATATACCTACGTAAACATGACCGAGTAATATTTGTGAACCTGTCAGGTACTTTCTAACCGGGTCAGTTAAATGCTATATATTTTCCGAAAAAGTCTCTAGTCGACAAAGTATTGCGAAGTACAAGTGATTACATTTTGGTTATCTGTTAAGATTCGAAAATTATCTTGTTTTGGCTATTAATCAATTAAGAATTTATGTCAGACAAAATGCATTTTCTTCCAAACTTTTTTTCACAGATGTAAAAGGAAGTCGTTTTTCAAAACTGGTGATGTACTTTTAAATGCAATACCTAATAGTCATTTTCGCCAATTTAGTGCATCAAAATTTTGTATAACTATAAATAGTAAGTAAATATATAAAAGTAGAATATGGCACCATGGATTATTTTAAATGATAAATTAACTTTGAAATCTGTTCTCCAGTGCTATTCCAAGCAACATGTATTCTAATCTTCGACAAACGAGAGAAAATAAAGATATATACTGTCATAAAAAGAAAAAAGTCAAGTATAAGATTTTATTTCTTAGAAATCTCCACATAATAACCATAATTTATATTTTACTTGATCACTTATTTCTACATTTTCTTTTTATGGTGTGCATTTCTACTTCGTTAAGACCTTAAGTTTGTCAAATAATTTCATTGTGTTTTTTTTATGTCACCAGCACTTCTGGTTGGAAAAATCTTTCATTTAATTTCATAATTTATCACATTAATCATTTTTACTTTAGGCATTAATAGACCTTAACACCGTCGTATTAACAACTGTTGGAAATTACTATTTTCAACTATCTGGTTTTGGTCGACGTTTGTGTACATTTATGTGGTAACAATTTGTAGCAGGGCACTTTGCCGGGCCGGAATGCTTTAGAGTTATCGTAGGGTTACAGTTCTCATGTGCAGAATAATAATGCGAACTATTAAACATTTTATAATATAGTAGAAATACTATAAATATTTACCTTTCTAAAAATATACAATCGAAATCAAAAATCAGAAAAATTATAAGCAAAAACTAAAATTAGAATTATGTTAACTGTACTTTCTTAGAAGTTAAAATAAATTAATGTCAAATTATAATGTTCTAATAACCCTAATTGAAAAAAAAAAGAAATTTGTATATGTATTTTAGAGGTATATTTTACACATCATTCATTAATAAACTCCGTATTTAAAAAGTTTTGAATCTCCAAACTTTATTTGTCTAATTCTGATAATTACAAGTTATAAGATAAATTAGGTATATATTTCAGATAAAATTGAATAATACACTGTGTATATTGTGTCTAATCTGTTTGACGCCTATTTTGTCGAATTAGATTCAAGTACAAACAAAGTTGCCAATAAAACTATTTTACGATTACCTGGAGTTGGAATATTCACTGTGGTATCCATTTCCATATAGGTTATGTTTACGTTAGGTAATATACCTACGTAAACATAACCGAGTAATATTTGTGAACCTGTCAGGTACTTTCTAACCGGGTCAGTTAAATGCTATATATTTTCCGAAAAAGTCTCTAGTCGACAAAGTATTGCGAAGTACAAGTGATTACATTTTGGTTATCTGTTAAGATTCGAAAATTATCTTGTTTTGGCTATTAATCAATTAAGAATTTATGTCAGACAAAATGCATTTTCTTCCAAACTTTTTTTCACAGATGTAAAAGGAAGTCGTTTTTCAAAACTGGTGATGTACTTTTAAATGCAATACCTAATAGTCATTTTCGCCAATTTAGTGCATCAAAATTTTGTATAACTATAAATAGTAAGTAAATATATAAAAGTAGAATATGGCACCATAGTTTATTTTAAATGATAAATTAACTTTGAAATCTGTTCTCCAGTGCTATTCCAAGCAACATGTATTCTAATCTTCGACAAACGAGAGAAAATAAAGATATATACTGTCATAAAAAGAAAAAAGGCAAGTATAAGATTTTATTTCTTAGAAATCTCCACATAATAACCATAATTTATATTTTACTTGATCACTTATTTCTACATTTTCTTTTTATGGTGTGCATTTCTACTTTGTTAAGACCTTAAGTTTGTCAAATAATTTCATTGTGTTGTTTTTTACGTCACCAGCACTTCTGGTTGGAAAAATCTTTCATTTAATTTCATAATTTATCACATTAATCATTTTTGCTTTAGGCATTCTAGGCGTATCTTTTCTTTTGTATTTGTTAAGTGGCCAACATTACATTATATATTATGTGGAAGTACTAATTGCCATCACAAATACTTACGTTCTCTTTATATTTTAAATATATTTTTCATTTGTTCTTATGTAATTTCCCTTGTAATTATTGAAGTATCAGTTTTGAGTTCACCTGAATTATGTGGTTAATTAATATAAGTAAGTAATATTTTTTTATGTGAAAGAAAAAGTAATATAATACGTAACATTCAACTCTGAAATTTAATTTATTCTTAATCACTTGCTTATGAAAAATTCGTCGATGAAATGTCCAATGCAAACATGTTATTATTACAGATCGGAAGTAAATACATCTTCTCCAGAAGCAATATTGCGGGGTTTATTGGCAGAAATAGGACATTAGATTAATTTGAAATACCAAGAAGAAGAATTTATAGTAAAAATATTACTCCATCAACAACAGTATTTACTTTTTATATCTGTTAAGGACCAACGAGACTAAAACAGGGGTTTGCGTTTGCACAACATCCCAAGTTTTACTTATTTCATTATGAATTAAAAGTACTAGGGATGTTATCTTTCCGTCATTTGCCACTCTTAGATCAAATAATAAAAAGGTTAGCACTGTCCACTTCCTAGTGACGTTGGTTGTTGTACTCAGAAACTACGAATGGCAGCACGTCTTTCTACTAACACGGCGATACGCAATTACATTGCTCATAAATAGAGCTTCGATGTTTCGATATTCCTATTTTTCGAAATTACTTACAGTGTCTGTTTAATTTTCTTAATTATTTTAATTAATTAATTCCGGGAATATATACCGTTATTCAAATCTTTATCGGAACATTTTCTTATTTTCAGTCGTGGTAGTTAAAATCATTTTTTTTTCTTTGACGTTGTATTAAATTACATGCATATATACCGTGTGGCCGCCGTTCATAGCGCGATGCATGTATTAGTAACTACTGGTCGACTATAAATGGGCGTGCCAACTTGAATTGCCACACCGACAGCAGGCGTATAAGTTATACGTATAAATGTATTCGTAGGCAAATCAAGTGAAAAGCAGTGTAATAGGTATTGCGTTTCCGTTGTTAGTAATTATTTGTAGTTGTTTGAAGCATCAGATAATCACTGATAATATGTCAGTGAAGTAACTCATCACAGCTTCATAAACAACATAAAAGAGCAAAAATAAATAATAAATAACTCCTAGACTTTAAAACAAAAAAAAAACTTCTTAACTAAAATAATATTTTTCAACAAATATTATAATCTAAAAACTCAAGTATAATAAAATACTGAAACATAAAATATTTACTTGTTAAAACAGAATTGTAATTCAACATTGCAATTAACCTGTAATTAGCTAAAAAAAATGTTATTCTTAAGCAATAATAAAACTCGAACTGACGCCCATATGTGGAAGCGACACGGCGAATGCGACTGCCCGACTACACCGTATAAATGTGGATTTTTTGGACAAATACGAGTGCATGATAGGCATATGCGAAATACTAGCACTGTTGTAATCCAGTATAACACTGCGTCTACTTGTTTACCGTTCTAATACACAGACATCTCTATCTGTTTCGCTTACTCTACAGGTATCGCTATAATGCAGACGCACGCGGTCTTATGGTATATCAGAATAACTCCTTGCGACATCTAATCATAGAAACCAATATTTACTATATGTCTATTATAACACATTTTCGTACATTTTCCCGATGTACATAAGTCTGCTTCCTTTGTGGATTGTACATTTGCTTTAAACGTTTTCCTTTTCCTTTTTATAACATCTTTGATGTTTCTAGTTCCATACTTTTAGTCCATGCTTTACAATACACCTAAGGACGGGTTTCCCTTTTCTACTTCCTTTCAGTCAGAAATTAAAGTGAAGGTCTTGTTGCCTATTAACAGCACATTTACGAGCCTAAATTTTTTTCTCTTTCTCTTTGATGTTTCCTATAATTTCTCTAATGCAACAAATAATATATAAGACTTTGATAAAACCACTGTAAGTACAAAATATAAACAGATCTCAATAATACCAATTAAATAATTTATATCGGAATAAAAGCAATTACATCTACTTGTATATATCATTAATAAACATCCTATAATGAAATGGATCTAGTTACAAATGTTACAATTATTACTTTAGATAGTAGTATTGCTTTTTAGAAGATTATGTTCCTCACCTGTTCAATGAAATTGCTAGTTCATCTTGTACATAAGAAAAAGATAGTTCACCCCTGTATCTTCATTTTATTACTTACAATTTGACATTATGATATGTACATAGCCTTTCCGGCTTATGAATCTTGAGCTCGCCAAAACTACTTTAAGTCAAACATTTGACGGCAATGTTACTTTATCAAGGCCCAATTAGATTAGTAGAACTGTTGAACTAGATGCTTCAGATAAGTATATTAGTAGACGGCAGGTATATACGAATTGAAACTATAGTTTAATTGCAGATAAAAACACGTAAAATAATTGAAAATTAACCAAATATTTTTGAAAAAAGAAAAAACTATTAAGTAGCTAAATAAGGGGCTCAAGTAATAAAGTGAAATCTCTTACATATCGATAAAAACGACTATAGGATAACCTCGTCTTGAGGGTGCGTCCTATTCCAAAAGGCGAATAAATAAACAATTGATTTTGTTAATAATATGAAATTATAACTAGTAATTAAGATTCTAATTTAAATAATTTATTATGTGCCTTGGAATCAGCAACAATGAATAGTCACCCTTTATTATTCAGTTCAAGTGATTTAAATCCAGCTAATTTTTGTGTAACTATTTAATATTTATTGTATTTTTGATATACTTTCATAAAAAGTTTGGCGATAGTGATAAAATATTGATATTGATAAAATATATATTTGTTTGTGTTTGTCACAATATCGTATCGTGCATCGCATTTAATTATTATTGTAATTATGACTTTATTAATAATAATAATAATAATAATAATAATATTGATTTATTTGCCCAACAGATATAATCCAAGACAGGACAATAATAATAATTAAAGAGTAATACACGCTCTACATATAATCAACAAAAAGATAACAAATGAAACTAAACTAGATATAAAGATATACATAAATACTACAAATTAAAAACATCCACAAAAAAAATGTTAGCATTCACAGATGCATGCATCAACGGTGCTCTACCAAGTACATTAGTCCTTGCAGTTGGTACGGTAAATGTCCGGGAAGATCTCGCCTCAATCCTTGGAACCCTGAAGTTCACTTTGGACAGTAAGTATGGAGAGTCAATTTTGTTACTTAAAATGTTTACCAGGAACCTTGCACTGCATCTGTTTCTTCGTTCGTGTAAAGTTTCGAAGTTATGCCTGCGAAGTAAGGTGTCATAATCCGTACCTAAATCTGGGTAGTGGCCATCTAGCTTGTAAGACAGATATCTCAAGTATCTACGCTGAATACGCTCAATTGCATTCCGCTGAGCTCCATAAATAGGGTACCACACAGTCGAAGCATACTCTAACTTGCTAATCACGTATGCATAAAACAAAGAATCAATAGCGGGTATATTGCAAAACCTTTTACAAGATCTAAAAATGAATCCCAGAGATCTCGACGCAGAATGGGTAATACGAGTTATATGTTCATTAAAACTTAACTTGCTATCAAACAAGACACCAAGGTCAGTGACAGTGCTTTTACTTTCAAGTGTGTGACTGTCAATTTGGTAAGTCGAGTGTATCTTATTAATTCTTCTTGTATATGATACATGAACACATTTATTAATATTTAAAGCGAGCTTGTTATTTAAGCACCAACTATAGACAGTGTTGAGATCAGCCTGTAGGCAACCAACGTCATAAGAAGTGCATATCCGACGGTAAATCTTTAAATCATCAGCATAGGCTAAGACGGAGGAGCCAATGGAAGTTATTAAGTCATTAATAAAAAGGACAAATAAAAGGGGACCTAAATTCGAGCCTTGTGGGACACCTGAAGTAGAAATATAGACTCTTGATGAGTAGCCATTATAAAAGACAAAATTAATCCTATTAAGCAGGTAAGAATTAAAAAATTTAATTACAGAAGGTCCAAATCCAAAATAAGAAAGTTTATTGAGCAAGATCGAGTGGTCTATGGAATCAAAGGCACGACTGAAATCTGTATAAATGACATCCAATTGACATCCCTCGTCCAACGCCTCAGCTATATCCTGAGTAATAGTATTTAAATTAGAAACAGTTGATCGATTCGAGATGAATCCATGCTGATGCGGTGAAAGAAAAGGCCTACAGTGATAAGAGATGAAAAAATAAATAACTGATTCAAATATTTTAGCAAAGTTAGAGATAATAGCAATAGGCCTAGAGATGAAAAAATAAATAACTGATTCAAATATTTTAGCAAAGTTAGAGATAATAGCAATAGGCCTATAGTTGCTCGTATCAGATTTATCACCTTTCTTGAAAACTGGACAAATTCTAGCAATTTTCCAGACGTCAGGAAATGTTGAAGTACGCAAGGACAAATTAAATATTTTAGTAAGAGGGACCGCAAAAATATTAGCGCAGTCTTTAATTAAATACGAAGGTATATATATATTATATTATTAATATAAGTAATATAAATTCGTTACACTGATTAAAACAACAAATAACATTTAAGATTATTGACAAATTACTGCATTCGTAACTGTTTAGATGTGATATCAAATTGATATTTTTATGTTTCAGGTTTTAGAGACATGTTTAAATCACTTCTTATTTATTAGAAAAGGTATAGAGCACAATAAATTAATATTTATTACCCATATTAGTCTGAAATAATTGGGTATTTTCCTAATACATTATGAATGAATTATTTATAGTTTTCCTGCTGATTACTTTTTTGTAGATTTTGTAGTAGCCAAACTTGAGGCCTAGCGCACACGCATCGATTTCGATCGTACGGAAACATATCGTATGATGAAATTCTTTTAGTGGAAGAAAGAAGAGCATAGGATTTTCTTTGTTTCACTAAAAGAATTAGATCATACGATATTTTTCCGTACGATCGAAATCGATGCGTGTGTGCTAGGCCTGATACGGAAATACAATATTTGCCTTTTTTTGTAATATAAATCTGACTATAACTTGATCAAATTTCTTGGAAAATAAAGATATATTATTATTGAACAGAGTAAACTGAAAGTTAATGAATTTACTTTTTTAATATAAAATATCTAGAATTCTTAATAAAATAACAGATTCACTTAATGCTTACTGTAGAATCGATACTTAGATTTTATATAAATACACTTTCCTGCTAGTATTAATTAAGATAGATTTTGTTTCGTGTTGAATGTTGCAAAAAAGGAGGACAAATTAGATCACAATACAATGGTGCGCCCTTAACAACAAGCTCTATTAGATATGGTCACATAGATATAAACCGAACATTACAACCCTCAAGCGTAGAGTTATTCGAAATAAAAGGAATTTCCTGAGATCACAAAAATGTGTTGTTTTTGACTCTTTATCGTTGATGTCTTCTTTGATAATACACTATTGAACATTTCTTCGTACTCCCTCGAAATTCAGTATCAGGGAATTTTGAAATTTCATAAATGTTTAAACAGATGGTGCTGGAATTGCTATCTTAGACTGCATCGCGCAAAAAGACATTATATAAACAGAACATTGTCTGGCTGGATTCGAAATACCTACATGTCGTCACCACAAGATTAGCCAAAATATATGCTCTGAAAGCGGTTAGATAACTACATTGTTAGTTCACGGAAAGATTATCTAAACTTGAACTTGTCACTGTATGTATAGTTTATTTCAAATTATAAGAATATAACTTTGAACGGCTCTAATGCTTTTATTGCACCACCTTCTATGAGGATAATTATTTTTGTGTTTTTCCCGTTTGTTTGCGTGAAAGATAATCGTATTGAGCGGCCAGGTAGTTATTGCCGCAGGTGGTGCAATAAAAGCATTAGAGCCGTTCAAAGTTATATTCTTATAATTTGAAATAAACTATACCATAAGAATTACCATAGATGAACGATCGTGATACTTAGGGCAGCTTGCAGTTGGGTACAAAACCGCGCCTGCAACAATATTCACGTAATTGTGAGGGAAAGAGGATTAGAAAAGTGTATGGTAGCATGATTGTATATCTTTTTATTTCCGCAGATGCATTGTCGCAAGCATAAAGACGCTTCAGAAATCTGAAAGATTTATTGAATTTATTACATAAACGTATATAACTAATAAAAATGTCCTCTTGATCTAGTGGCCTTATTGACAATCATAGCAAATTAATAGCAGAGACTACAAATATGAGTCTCTTTTTCTATTTCTATTATTAGTTTTTGTATATTTAAATAAAATCAAAAAGAAGAACCTACCTTCTTGTATTTATTTCCTGCTTCCATTTACTTCTACAAATTCGAAATAGCGAACTTTAGTAAGTCAGCTTAGATTTTTAGTTACACATACGGGTATATACGGCAATTTTAGTACGAACATATACATTTACCGTGACCCCCCCATCTATATACTTATACGTGCGTGTATGCGATGTCCAGATGAATCTATCGCACTTACAGTCATGAAATTTGGCATCAGGTAGTCGTAAATTGCAAACGCTTTTAATTTCACGTTCTGATACATTTAATATTTAAAATTATTTCCGTGTAGCTATACCTGTATGTTTGTTATTATAGTTATTCTGAACTTGATCCTTATTATATATAATTACTAGCAATACCCGCATGGCGTTGCGCGTAACATGTTTATCATTAAGTTACTATCCAAAATAACACAAAACATTAAATAAAAAAATGTCTAGTGTAAATTTTAAAGTAAGGCTCTGAGGTGCATTGAGTCTTACGACTACATGTATGCCTAATTTCACGATTGTAAGTGCTATAGATTCGTCTCGACATCGCACCCAAGCACACACACTTCCTTTTATAAGTATAGAAATTACGTTAATAATAATGACGGGTCTGCGTTTTATTTCATTTTTTCTATATGGCATAGTTTCCCTATGTCAATATTAAATATACAAATTACTCAGGTAACTCTGTATTTCTACTGATGATGCTTGGTTATGTTTAAAGTTACGGTTGCTGACTTTAAACATATTTTTCATCCATTCCAAAATAGGAAAGGTAGTGCTAATTAAATCGCAATTAACAGCATACCAAACAATATTTAACATGAGTGGATCTTGCATCTCTTTCGTCGCTCTAATAATTTCTATTTTTCAATAATATATAAGTAAAATTAACCCATTTCTGGCCAAAAACAACGGATTTAATTTGAAACAATATTCATTTAATATACAAAATAGATTAAAAGAAGTGATATGGCACAAATTATAATAAATATACAGGGGTGAGTCATTAGTAGCCGCTTCTTCGATTGCTCTTTTGTGTTTTAAATAAAAGAAAACACAATTAGTGGAGGATCCATGTTTGCTTGTGGCGCATATTGTAAAAATGCTCTGACTCACTTCCGGTTTCACCGGAAATGCACGGAACTTAATTGTTTTCAATGACTCACCCTATATCGTTTTTATTTTTTTGTAGTGCTTTAAATTGTCTGTTGAACTGTTTTTCTTTTTTCAAAATTGACCCAATAGTTTTTGAGTTATTAATTTTTTTTGAAAATATTTGACCAAAACACGTGTTCAGAAAAAAATCAGTTTCACATTGCTTTTAAAAGTAAAAACATTAACTTTGGTGGTGCCTGTAGCCAAGAAAATTCTGCATCATTTGGTTGAGTTCCACTCGACAATATATCAAAAAACTTTGTTTTTTCAAAGCCTACTTCCTGAAATTTTCACTTACCAAAAACTTATTTTTTTTAAATGGAACACCCAGTATTTTATTGAGGCATTTTGTTCCTTTTTTTATTGTCTTTCATTTCTATTAACAATTTCCTATACCTATCTTTTGTAATTTTGTGAAATAATCACTATCGGAGCAATTAGCGGTCAATTAAAGAACTACGGGCGCGTGTTTCTGACTGCGGTTGCTCTACAGCGGAATGTGAAGGTGTACTTCACACTTAGTACACAAGTATACAGTGTGACTTTTCCATACTTTACATCGTCGTCTTGCTTTATCTGGATGTTTAGTTATTAAGTGACCTAGATCATCAGACCGGACCTCTATATATGCACATCTCTTTCCGAAGGTCTACCAACTTGAATGCTTTTGTTACCATTTCCTTCACTTTTGGTTAGGGTTCTTGCAATATATGATCGAAATTCTAACTGCGAAATTTTATTGTTATGAGAATATTGGTAAGTTTTCCATAATTTACTAGAACGCTATCAAATACATTTATGAACAGACCACCACTTCTTTCTTTGATGTTTATCCTATAGTTGGCGACTCATTGTCGTGCTGATCCACGCCTCCCATAAATTTATTATATGTGGATACCGTATGCGGTTGAGAAATAGAGGTTTCTCTTCACTTTTTGCGACTGTATCTTTTAGCGTGATGTAGCGGTTAAATTAAAAAGTATTGCTCGTCATTGTGACCAGTGAATTGTCGTTTCATTGAGCAATTGTTAGATTAGCGTTTTTATCATATGCGTAATTATGTGAACCTCGTTCCTTCTTAGACATAAGTTTGACACTCTCCAATGGACAACTACTTATTCTTTTGTCTGGTTTTGTTCCCGTTGCAAAATATCCTTTAGTGTGAAATGCACTAAATAATTTGTACGACTGAATAATAGTTTAATGATTATAAAACCCAGATTTCAACATTTTATCAAATTATGGTAATAGTAAATATGTTATTAAAAAAATACTCGGTGGTGCGTATACGCACCATTGGCTGAAAATGGGTTAAAGGGTAACTTCAAGGAGCGAATGTATATTCAGAGAAATTACTTCAAGAACAAGCCGGTATTAGACAAAGAAAAACTTACAAATCAAGCCGTCTCACCACGCCATAGGTACCTTTCATAAGACAGTTCCGTTGCCTTGTGTATTAACAAAGAAATGGTAAACATACGATGTCAAGAAATGAGACTTCGGAAAAGCAAAAGAATTAAATAGTCATAGATTTAATCGGTTACCATGATATTAAATTTGAGGGTTACTTTACGTGTGTTCTTTAGTTATAAAATGCAAAATACCATCAATGCATTTGCTAACATGCAACAGTAGAAACAAATTTGACATATATTTGATATATACATATATACATATACTGTGTGTCCAAAAAGTCTGGAAACACCCAAATAAAATCGAAACGGATGCTTTTTGAGAAAAATTCAAAAACAGGTCAATTAGTATTTTCAAAAAACTACTGGCCGATGGTACCTGTTTGGAATTTTTGATGACCTTGAAAAAGTTATGATGTCATAAAAAAAAATTAAATGGCAACGTCGCATTTTTAATTTTATTTTTGATAGATCTTTTAATTGTCTAAACGACAGTCAAAAAAGTTTTCATTCTACTTAAGAAAAATTTTGAAAAAAAAAATCATTATAGAAAACAAAGAAAATTTTAATCGTAGAAATCAGCAAAAACTCTTACAATAAATGTTCAAAATGTTGTCCTTGAGCATCTTGGCAATACCCTAAACGATAATAAAATTCATTTTGATGTTTTCTATCTTTCAGGAGTGATCCTTCGTACTTCAATCTCAATCCGTTGACGCAAGTCTTCCAAATTTTCAGGTTTAGTTGCGTATACCTTATTTTTTGGGTAACCCCACAAAAAATAATCAATAGGCGTTAGATCTGGCGACCTAGCCGGCCACTCGATAGCCCCCCTCCTGCCAATCCATCTGTTTGGGAAGGTATTCTCGAGATAATGCCGAACATTTCCCGCATAGTGGTGTGGAGCCCCATCTTGTTGAAACCAAATTCTTTGGCTGGGCAAATTAGGATCTTCATGGTTCGGAAATATTTCTGCTAATGACGGAATTAAATAATTTTGTAAAATATCCAAATACATTTCCGTAGTCAGGTTACCGTTGAAGAAAAAAGGCCCTAAAATTCTGTTACCAATTAAACCAGCCCATACATTTAATTTCTGAGGATACTGAGTTCGTACCTCTCTCATCCAGCGTGGATTTTGGCGTGCCCAGTACCTGCAGTTTTGTCTATTAACAGTCCCATGTAATGTGAACGTAGCTTCATCTGAGAATAAGATATTTCTGATAAAAAACGGATCATTATCACACATAGGCATCAGTTGTTCGCAAAACTGTACACGCCTGTCGAAGTCGTCTTCAGACAGCTCATGAACCAAACAGATTTTGTAGGGATGATACTTAGTTTTCCGGAAAATATTACCAATTGTACTCTTCGACACGTTAAACTCCCGAGCAAGCTGCCGTGTACTAGAATTTGGAGTTTCCTCTACTGACAATAATCCGTCGAGTTGCGTATCTTCTGCGATCTTTGAACGACCACTTCTAGGGCGATCTCGAACATGGCCTTCTTCTTGAAATTTTTTGTGAATCTTACTCACTGCAGAAATACTAATTGGGGCACGCTCCGGATGTTCTGTATTAAATAAGTCGCAAACTTCTCTAACTGAACGAGCCCTATCCCCAAAACCAATGATCATCAATATTTGAATACGTTCCCTCTCACTTAAAACCATTTTTAAACAGATTTTTTTAACTTACGCACAATTCGTATTTGACAGAATGTCACAAATAAAACAAAATGTGTTTGAAAAATAATCGACTTTTAAGCCAACTGTTTTTTTTAAAGACAAACTTTTCCATTTTCGAAGAAGTAATTAAATTTTTCTCGGTCATTTTCTTAAGTAAAATTAAAAATCTTTTTACAGTCATTTAGACAATTAAAAGATCTATCAAAAATAAAATTAAAAATGCGACGTTGCCATTTAATTTTTTTTGATGACATCATAACTTTTTCAAGGTCATCAAAAATTCGAAACAGATACCATCAGCCAGTAGTTTCTTGAAAATACTAATTGACCTGTTTTTGCATTTTTCTCAAAAATCATCCGTTTCGATTTTATTTGGGTGTTTCCAGACTTTTTGGACACACAGTATGCACGCAAAAAATAAATATAAAATATTTCTAACCTAAAGCAGAAATATAGTATGAAAATGATTATTCTGAACATTTTGTACTTAATTTGTCTCAATTAAACAATTTAAGAGATAAAAAGCACTTTCATTAACTACTTTCATTAGAAAGAGTCGTGTTTACATTTCCATAATAGTCAGATTTAGGATGTTACTTTCGAATCATGTAATACCAGCTCTTTTTATTAAAGACCACTTTGAAGCAGTTTGTTATCTGAGCATTTAACGTGAAATCTGCTCTCCACTTTTCAATTTAGCTTAGTAATCAAGTACGACCTCTTCTTATAAAAGAACTTAATATAAACAAATAACTATAAAAATAATGATTTAATTTAATATATTGTATAGTACAAAAAAAAATATCATAGCACAATATTCCTAGAGATATAATAATAAACATGTCGCGGGCAACTCCGTGGGGTTTTAACTAGTAGAGACAATTTTAATGTAAAGGTAATAAATGTTGCTACTTACTTAAAACCTAGTGTAGCTTGACATCTCGTATAGAATTCAAGACATCTTCCTGAAAAGAAATATGAAAGTGACATAAGACAAATAAAAATAATTAGGTATCAATATTATATCCGATGTTAAAACTAGAATTTAATTTGTTAAATGACATAAGGGTATTACAGCTTTCGTTACACGTTTCTAAAAACTAAATCATTTCAAGTATTTGTTTTTAAATTGAATTTATATTCAATAAAGACAAACGTCGTATCCTTAACAAACCTTTATAGTGAAGAAAACCTTTTGCTCAAAGATATCGACAATGCAATAAAACGAATACCTATTTTCGCTTTGTCAGCTACCTACCACTGAATACCTCGCAAAGACTGTCTGGTTTTTACATACCTTATTAATATTTTGAAATTTTAATGAATGCCGCAGTGTCCCACAATTGTCTTACTTATTGTTGGATTTACTCACTGTTACGTGTCACATCCAACCAGGAAATGTCAGCAATTGAATATCTCTTTTTTTTTTCATGAACAAGAACACTACCCGCGTAGTACAGATTAATGTGAAATAAAACAAACAAATGTTTATGATTTACACTGTATTTAATAACAACGACAGCTGTTTCGCTACACTGTAGCTTCTTCAGATTGACCTATACAATAATAACTACCTACATACATTTAAACTCTTACATATAGTGTGCTGTTATTAGGAATTCATAAACTAATATCTCAAGAACAATTTCTTGTCTAAAAGTATCGGGTCTATACAAAAAGTACGTATAACTAAATATATTGCTAACAGATGTGTGTGAAATTAGGGAAACTGTATTACCGACACAGATTTAACAATGGTGATGAGTTTAGGTCCACGTTTAATAAGTTAACGTGGTCTGAATGTTTATATTTATTAATTTCTAATGTCTCTAGTAAATCTGGTTTAATACTTTTATTTTCGACGTGAAGAATATCAAAATCTTTATTAAAACTTTCATTATTATTTATCAAATGATTCGCGTAAGTCGAATGATTTTTTTGGTTTATGTAAGCGGAGTAATGATCAGCGATACGTGTTATATACTTTAGTACATGCAGCACAAGTTAACCTATAGACTTCCGATTTATTGCTGTGATACGGTCGCTCGTGCTTTCAAAGTGCGCTCATGCGGGAAAATAGTCTTCCCGCACTTTGTTCGTAAATAATTATTTTGTACTCACTGCCTGTAAAGTGACATTTTTGTATGCATCCCTCGACCAGTAAGGAGTATTTCCCGGTCGAGGCGACTGTACAAATTGAAAAAAAACACTGGCTCTTTGGGACATTTAAAAAAAATCTAACTTGATAGTAATAAAATTTAGTCTATAAAATACTACTTCCCTCGACTATTCTTCACTAAAAGTTGGGGAAATAGGAGTAATAATTATAAATTCTTCCAATAAATTTGTGCCGTCATCTATTTGACGACATCTTACGCGAGATTCAAGCACCATCTAATTGACAACCTCTTAAGAGGACAATGTACAAAAATCATGAACATTATCACTGCAGGGGTTACGATTTCCCCTTAAAATTAATATCAAATTTTAACCAATGCTATATATAAATAACTACACCAATTTATAGAGGAAACTCAAATTTACGTACGTTTAGTAGTAAAATTTTGAATATCTAATATTGACCTATTTCTGCTGCTAATTATGACAATTTCTAATATATTTTTAGAAAAAATATTACTAGGCGTACATAGATATTCGAATTCTCTTTCATTTGGTATAAAAAAAATTAAAAATTGATTAACATTTACGTTTAATTCTATGGGGAAATCAAACTATCTACAGTGGCCTCAGCGGCTAGGAGTAGAGATCCCTCTTAAGGGACATTTATATTGGCTGATCATAATAAATTGCAATTAAACCAAAGAACGCAATAAATGTACTATAAATGTATAAACATAAAAATAAATACCTCATGTTTGCAATGTGTAAGAATATAATAACTTAATTTTAGGGAAAGGTGAGTAATAGTTACGTACATGAAATGCTTAAATTAATTAGGTAATCTATTTTAGGTTAGGTATGATACTAATGATATTAATCAATAATATTTTTTTAATTTAATGTTCATACAAACAAACCACTTGTGTGAAGACATCTTCCACGCATTCGCGCAATTAAAATCACTTGCTTCCTGCGGTCTCTCGTGCTTTCCAAGTGCGCTCATGCGGGAAAATAGTCTTCCCGCACATGGTTCGTATTCCTATCTAACGTTTAGTTTTGAACTGACTTGCAACTAATGTCTGCCTTTATTTATACTCTACTAAAATATATTATTTGGCAGCCTTTATTAATTTACCTGCAGTAATTTAATTTAATATGTTATTGATGTTTAATAAACACTTCAAAGATCGGCTTCTTGTTTTATGTTTATTAATATTATTTCTCATAGAGCATTAGTTTTTTGACTTTAATTCCGCGTTTGATTGTGTTAATGGTAAGTTGATATCAGAGAAAAACTGCATGCTTTTAGAATCCATGGATTGGATTTTATAGAACCCTCTTTAAATCCCAGACCAATAAAAGTTAATTGTAACAATCCAAAATTAAATTTCTTTGGTGTAAGTCTTGGAATGGTGTAAGGCTCTATCTTGAAACCGGTTCTTTTTGTTATTATGATTAATGATATGCGAGAATGTATACCCGATTGTGACAAAATTAATAATGCGGACGATTTGCCAATCGCGGTGGCAAGTAATAGCACTGAGGAATGGGAGACGATGGTACAATAATAATCTTTGTTGTTAATGGTTTAAAGGCATCGCGCTTGAGAAACAGACTAACATTGAATAAAAACAAAACGGTCAAAGTTAATTTCTATTACCACTTCAGAATATGTGACTTTCGAATTAAAAACATTGGGGTTCCGCTACATTTTTGAGAATATATATTGATAGTGCTTTAGGCTAGTCTTTGCAAATGGACAATGTGGATAGGGGTTGTCAGGAGTTATTATGCAATACTTAGACTGAACAGTTGTATTGGTTGTATGGGAAGGGTATGTTAATGGCATTTTCTATCGCAAAATAGAATAATGATGCTAATTTTTAGTATGATGCGCGATGAAACATGTAAAGCAATATTTACGGAACAATGTGTAATAAACAAAGTATCTACTTATACATATTGCTGTGGCAACATAATTATTTGAATATGATAATAGTATTATTGCCATACATTAGGCCTTGCCAAATAAATTATGTTGTGTGCTGTTTCAGCAACATAAATAATTAAAATGATGATAATTTTTATTATCCTGATGTGTATTTTATTTATTTTTAACAGCACGTACTTTATAAGTATTCATGAATTCTTCAGTGTATCTGAATTTCTTCCCTCTCGTCAAATCTCTTGTTTTTTTCTTAAGATTGGGATAAGGTTATAGCTTATTTAAAATGAAAAACCAGAAATCATATAACACATAATTGTCGAATTTATTTAATGTTTATTATATAAAAATAAATATAGCATCGCTATACTGTATTCACTATATTTATTCAAAGGAAACATAATTATAAGAAAAACGTTTGTACCTCGTTCTAGGTTGTAACGTTTCTTTATGATACGAATACATTTTCTTATACTTTATTAAATAGATCTCTAAAAATATTTTCCTGTTTATCAACAAATAAATCCAATTAACTTTTGTATATTGTTTATTTTATGGTCAATGTTTGGAGAAAAGCTTGAATCTGATTACTATCTATAACCATTCGCACGCGTTATAGCTAGTACTTCAGAGTCCGCTACCCAGAAACATTTTCCTTATTTCAAAAAAATCTAATCTCAAATCATCAATTCATAATCAAAATTTTATTGTAACTATTAATGATGCCAAATACTGTGCCAGAAAATATACATTTGCACGCTATATCCTCTTAACACTCAACACCATTAATTAGTTCATCTCTTTTAAGCTTGAAATTAAAGAATGCTTATTACTATCTCAGGAAAATATTTATTATCCCTGTTGCATAACGTTATACTGAATATACGTTCGCACGATATATTTCAATACTCGTATAGCTACATTGATAAGTCTTTGCCTCTAACTTACTTTGAATCGTTGAAAAACTTTTCAAGTTCGGTCATTTGCATCTCCATTATTTTTTTTTACAAAATAACACAAAACAATTAAACAAAGAAAATAAAATAAGTGAAACTTGAATGAAAATAAAATTAACAAGCTAATACAAAAGAAATCAATATGAATCGTGGTGTATCTAACCCTACGATTTTAAGTTTTATATAACCAGCTAAACTGTGAATCAATTAATGAATGAATCGAATGAATATCAATGAATGCACAATCAATGAATGGATATCAATGAATTAATGAATCTTGTCGATTCTTGTTTTCAATTTATATTCCCGGGAAAGACACGTGACCGTTCTCAACGCCATCTTCAGAAACTACCATTTAAGTTGTCACCCTGCATCTTCAGTGCTCCTGGCTTTCAAGTTGCCGTAGTGATTTGAATACCCACACACACGCACTTGTTGTCTTTTTGACAGTTCCTCACCGCAAAAGGTCAGCACCCCGAGAATTATATGTTTACAACCCAAAAGTTTCCCATTAATTGTCCAATGTTTCTCCAACGTAGGTATACTTGTATTTATATAACTCTTCTTTATATTTGTCTATGAATTTATTCTTTCCATTAGCTAACACAAATCTTATTTTTGTTTTATGTCCAGCTATCGGCAATCTTGGAAAAACATTGCAAACAACAGGTATCCTTTTAATAAGATTACTCATACTACCATGGTCCATTTGGTTTGCCTTTTCATCGCCTCCTTCTATCCAAGACTTCTACAACGGTGATATATCTATCTGTAATAAACTACAAACCAAGTTTACATTATATTTTCTTTTTATTTTGTAGGTCATCGAAAACCGTACAAACCTCTCTACAGCTTATGAAACATGATATTACATATACAAATTCCTGAATGTATTCTACTATTACCAGCTGCCGTTTATAAAAAAAACACTACTGCTGATGTCTCAGAATATTTTTATTTATATCCTTTTTTTATTTACTTATCTAGTCATAAGTTAAGGTAAATATTTATTCTTTTTGTATGATTTATTTAATAAATTTTATTACCTTATGCACGTTCTCAAGTTTACATAATTATTCAATTATCTTTCTCTCGTGCATATTGAATTCTTCATTATACACAAACCATACATCTTGTTTCTCTTTTCTATAAAAGAAATATATATACATCTTAAATTCTATCTCGTCTTTTATTTTAGTACTTATTTAAATTGTAAATATTAATTCAATTTTTATGTCTACATTTTCTCACATAAAAGTGTATGCAACCCAATATACTCATGTTAAAATTTTTTTTAAATACAATAAACTTATTATTATTGTTTCTTTTATATTTTATACACTTAAATTAAGTCTTAATACTATTACTATTATCTCAATAATATGCAAGATACCACGGCAATATGTATCGTATGCGCATTCTAGCACAGATCTTCCTTTGTTTTAAATTCTCAGTGTTACAGTTATATAACTCTCAATGCTTCTAGTCTTCGAGTTTCGCAGCATGGAACGACATCTTATGAAAAATCTCCATACTATGCGTGTATCTCTATAATATACAATCAATTAGTTGAGTATTTTAGCAAATGTTGCAATGAGTTTTAAATGATGATAATTGATGAGTGTTTTTATGACGTAAAAGAATATCTGATATTGACTTTGTTATGTGACATGTTATTATTTATTAGCTATCTGTGACTTTATTTGTCGAAACTTATGCCACGTATTGATCAACAAGTGAATAAATTATTTTGATTATTATAGTTATTATCATTATTATTATATAAATTTGTTTTATTTCTTGGGGTTATGGTTCGTTTTAATTAAAACTAATATATTTTTCTAACAACGTTTCGATGTATTTGACATCTTTTTCAAAGTGTATACAATAGATTACTTAAAATTCGTTTTATCAATCATTAATATTTTATAGGCTACTTTCTCATATATTCATTGCTAGTTTTGTAATATTGAATAGTATAAATTTTATTTATACTATTCAATACTATACTTATAGATTTGCAATGTCAGATCTGTCATTTATGAATATATGAGAAAGGAGGCTATAAAATATTAATGATTGATAAAACGAATTTTAAGTAATCTATTTTATACACTTTCAAAAAGATGTTAAATACATCGAAACATTGTTAGAAAAATGTATTAGTTTTAATTAAAACAAACCACAAACCCAAGAAATAAAACAAGTTTATATAAAATTGTGGTTAAGAAAGAAAGAAATACATATATTATTATTATATATTGTACCTATGATAGGTAACCATGACAACAAAACTCAGTTAGTGTTCCTCCAATACATACAATCACTCTCCAAAATTTTCCTGCAATTGTGTCAATCGGATGCATCGATAGTAAACATTAACATTTTCCGCACAAAAAAAAAGCATTTGAAAAGATAAATTACTTTTATAAATAATTTATTTGTAGAAGAATGATTATTGTAATTTATAGACCATTGATTATTAAACAAAAGCTAGAAAGTTATTCAATGGGACTGTTAGTCCAAGAAGACAAATGCACGCTTGAATGTAACTTTAGTTTGGTGTTCTGCATCACCTGACTGCACAGACTCCTGCACTGTAATAAACGACAAGAGAAATTTAAATATTGAATAAAGTAAAGTTAGCACGGCTAGTTATTTAAAGTTGTAGTTAAAGTGATATTTGCATGTGCATGTGAATCATGAACTTACTAATGAATTTTAAAACGGAAGACTAAAATATACGAACGAAACTTCTAGGAAGCATTGAAATCAAAAAGCAAATAGATAAAATAAGAAATGAAATACACATTTAAAATATTGAAATATCTCGACGATAACAGAAGAAAACAGGAGACTTAACTATATTGTATGGAGAAACTACTAGGCTGTACAATTATAAAATAGATAAAATATATGAAGCAAGAGCAGGTAGCAGAAAATACCGTGGAAATACGTAGTACTAGAAGTCATTATATTGACAAGAAGAACATGTAGTGAGTTGGGCAACTTTACTAAAAACAGAGCTGGCTCCTGAATGGCTTATACATTAAATTTCAATATAACAGGCCGGTAAATAGCTCTTGAGCTAATTAATAACCTCTAGTCATCAAAATCTTTTGGAATTGCAGAATTATAATTAGGTTATCAGTAGCTAATGTGATGGATATCGCTCAAGTTGATTTTTATTTAATCCGCCTCTGAACCTCTACCCAAGAAATGTATAAATGTTAATTTTCATGTCAGAATTTTTTATCAGAAACAAATAACTAAATTATTATAAAGTTACTCTGTAGCTGTTTTAGTACTTGCGATACTTAAATAATAAAATGTAAAATATGAAACTCATATATGTCCTAGATAACCAATTCAGGTTTACAATTTATGCGACTATTATAACTTCATGTTTCTAGAACAAGTCAAATTTATTTATGCTATAAGATAACAATTTTAAAACGATATATGTATTTAGCATTTCGGTAAGGTATGTAAAAGAGTAAATTATACAGTATTCTCTTTCGTAACCACAAAATTGATCAAGAATGAAAGATATTTTATTTTAAAAATAAGAAAAAAAAGACAAATAAGGATTTTTAATTAAACTTTGTAAATGTTTTTGTAAGCGTTTTAGTCCTTATTCCCTGAATATTTCTCTCTCGGAAAATAGAAAAAAATCCATTCAGAAAACTCCCTCCGGCGTAATGTAGTTAATAATCCAAAAATATGAGCGACGACTGTTATAAAGGTGGCAGATCTCTGCTCAAGCTTGAAACATTTTTCATTATAGTTTTAATCTAACTTATATTTAGTTAGTTATTCCACGTATGAATGAAGATAATTAACAACAAGGAATGTTAACACTGTAAACTTAATTTAATTGTAATAGTTAATATGAAGTTGTTGAACTTATTATTTTTAAATTATGGTTCAGTACTACGCCTATATTATTACGACAGAATACAATCTGATCACAATTTTATTCTTGTAAATATTGAAAGAAATTTAGTAGTGAATAAAGCGTGTACACAAAATATACATAAAAACATATTTAAAAGCAACATTTTCTGACTGCTGAAGAAATTCCATAATGTTGTCAACAAACTACATTTGTGGACAATATCAATAAATTTGATGAAAATCCAGTAAACTTTTTTTTAGGAAAATTACCCGAAAACAATTAACAATTCAAGGAACGGAACTCTCACAAACAAATACCGAGCAAAACGCATCCCTCACACTTTACTAAAATTGTTTATTTATTTTAATGATTACTACTAAAGATTACTACAAAAAAAAATAGAGAAGTAAAGATAGAATAAAGAAAATGAAGGGTGGCCACGTGGACTTTCTTATATACATATGTTATGTTCGCATTCTCCTCTTGAAAATTCTTTGAATAATGTATAATTTGCCATTTAAGATTTTGCTCACACATAAATTATTTTTTTATTTACTATTACTTATTTTAATTAAGTATAGTGCGGTATGTAAATTACCAAGATTCCAATTATCAGAACTCGTTTCTACGCAATTTTCTTTAAATCGACTTTTAATATGAAAGAATAACTTATCAGAAATCATCTGTTGATCACAAAACCTTATTGTTGACATAAAAATTTTCCCCACTACCACATATTAAAAAATGTGTGGGCACCACACGAAATTTTGCGAAAAACTGCTGTTGGATAAATGTAAAAGCATTACTTTCGAATCTTGAATTTTTTTTATACAATAGTTATTCCAAGTGCAATTCTAAATACCTTTGTGTTCTTAATAAATCTGTATACAATTCAAAATTTACGAGACATTTGCGAAAATGTTATTTGATAAGAGCCGTAGTACTTTTTCGGTTCAAATTTTAAATTTCCTATACACAAAAATTTTTCCAAATCTAGCGCTAAGTACTTTTGCCTTAATAAATCTATATAGAAACCATAATTTGCGAGATATTTGCAAAAAGTGCTATTCGATAAGAGTAAAAGTGTTACTTCTTGTTCAAATTTTGAAATTTTTTATAAACAAAAATTATTTTAATTCGGGCTTTAAATAATGTTGTATTTTAAATGAATTTGTATAGAATGCATAATTTGTGAGATATTTGTACAAAACCATTTTTTTTAAAGATAATTAACTTCATAGTGTTGTAGACCAATGAGACATTAAAAACAGTGTCACATGCACCAATCACAAGTTAGAAATGATTTCTTTAACTGAAAAGAATGTATGCTATTTTTCTTGCCGATACCTCATTGTTTTAGCATTATTTTAGCAACCATTAATATTTAAAAAATCAAATGTCATTTTGACAAAAGTAAAAATGTCGCGCTTGACGTATTTAACGCTTCATTCAGTTAATTCTCCAACCGAAGATCATTCGTTCTCAACTCTTGTCAGGCAAGATTTTTATTTTGTATGAGCATTGGTTGCTTGGCAATTAAACTCGATCAAATTCTTGGGAAAAGAACCCTCGCGCTCCGCGCTCGGGTTTTTTTCGTCAATTTGATCTAGTTTAATTGCCAAGCAACCAATGCTCATACAAAATAAAAATCTTGCCGACAAGAGTTGAGCACTTATGATCTTACTGTTGACAAGAAACTTAATTCCGGTAGAAATTTAAAAAAAAATGCTTATAAAATCTTTCTAAATTCACTTTTAAATATTTTGAATTCTTTAGAAATTTATTTATACATAGGTACTTGACGTGATATTAGTAAATTTCCATTATCTTACTGAAGTAAACTACTACCAGTTTACCGATCTTAAAAGAAAGATTATACTTGTCGATCTAAATTTGGTATTGGTACTTATAGCCGTTTAATCGCTATCGTAGTTGCATCCACACTCACACTCTTCCAGTATAGGGAACTTCAAAACTTGGACATCTGCAAAAATCTCGAGGTCGTAAATTTTCATCAGAAAAAATTGATTTCTTGTTAATTTCTAAAAACAAAATATAAAGTTTTAGCAAAAGTAAACTCAAAAAATAATAAAAATGAATTTTAATTTAAGCATTTATCAAAATGCAAAGAGAAACCTGAAAAAAAGTTAGTTTCAAGAATAATGTTTCAAATACCTAAATATAAATGTTTATAAAGTTTTTGTTTCTTGGATCATGCAAATATTTAAATGCTTCCTTATATTTTTCTTCTCGCTCTTTTGAATGAATAGGTGCATCACCTTCGTAAGCTTGGTACAACAACGACTCATCTGTTACTGAGCGTAATTAGCAGTGAATATCGATAGTAAATCAATCTGCTTCTAAATCAATCAACGATAGGATGCAAAATGAACGAGAAGACGTCTAATTACTACGATAACAGCACTCGACAGCCAAAACGTGAACTATATATTGCAATGGTACCAACATGTATAATTATGCCGTCGATAGTTGTAAACCAAAAATGAAGCCTACTAATTACAAGGGAAGGAAAGATAAATTAAAAGAACATTCTCTAAGACAAAAAAAAAGTAAAAAGTACTTAATTAGTATCAGCTAGAATAAAACATACAATAGACCAAGCGTAATTAGAGTTACATATAACGACTATGACTCGGTATTAATTCACCAATAATTAGCAGTGAATATCGATCGTAAATCAATCTGCTTCCAAATCAATCAACGATAAGATGCAAAATGAACGAGAAGACGTCTAATTACTACGATAACAGCACTCGACAGCCAAAACGAGAACTATACAGGGTGTACCACTTAAAACTCCCAGGTCGAATATCTCGGAAACGGATAAAGATATTTGAATTTTGTAAAAAGTAGTTACTAAAGAATGTGATCGACTCTAGTTTGCACTCACAATTGTGTTTTATTATGTGAAGATATAGATGGCGCTGCGATGAAAAGAATTTTTTTGATCGCCACAATCTTCATTTGTTGTTTATTTGAAAGAGTATCAAAATTAATGTAAATTTTATTATTTGTGTTAATTTCCAAAATTTAACGGTTTTATAGATATTCGTGTTTAAAGAAAGTAAGAGTAATTTTAAAGTTTTGTCGTTATTTTGTTTAAAAACTTAAAAGAATCAAATATAACTAACAAAGATGTTGCCTTTTTGATTGATACATAACGTATATCGCCTTATTAGTTCTCTTCCGCAAATTTAACAATGTATTTCTACTAATTTTTTAAACACTTGCATAAATTTTATTATAAAGGTCGCCAATATCTGTTATGGGTTCCTTGTAAACTTCAGCTTTCAAGTAACCCCACAAGAAAAAATCTAACGGGGTTAGATCCGCCCACCTAAGAACGCCATTAGTACCAATCGAACGACGTGGGAACATTTGATTAAAATAGTCAGTAACTATGTTGGCATTATGAGCAGGTGCCCCGTCTTGATGTAACCACATATTATTTCGCAGCTCTATAGGTACATCTTCCAAAAGTAGTGGTAACTCATTCTGCAGGAAATGTAAGTAGCGCACACCAATAAATGTTTCATGATAAAAGTGGGGGCCTAAGATATATCCGTTTAAAATTCCACACCAAACGTTAACGCCAAAAACTGTTTGATTTCTGGTTTGCCTTATCCACCTAGGATTATCTTCTGACCAATATCGAGCATTATGCTTAGTTAAAGTACTATTGTTGTGAAAACGACATTCGTCATTCCAAATGATCTGATTCATAAAGTTGTTTTCCGCTAACATCCACAGAAAATTCTGCCAGAAAATCGAGTCTGCGTTGATTATCTCCTATTCTTAAATGGTGCACTAAATGAACTTTATACGCAAAGTGAGTAAATGTTTGAATGAAGCTAATTATAAAGACAATTAATAATCAAGCAAATGTCACTAATGTGTGCTAATGTCAAAATATTTCCTAAATAATCAAAGCAAGCATACATACATCTAACACAGACATGAATGCTTTTCTTCCTACATACCTATGGGTGCCTATGAAGTGGAATTTAGAAAAAGGAACTAACTATAAAATTTAAATTGTGAAGTAACTATAATAGCAAGAATTGTGAATATGTTTACTGCTATTTTTCCTTACAAATTAAATATTTAAACAAAATAAAGACAAAAATTTAAAATTACTCTTACTTTCTTTAAACAAGAATATCTATGAAACCGTTAAATTTTGGAAACTAACACAAATAATGAAATTTACATTAATTTTAATACTCTTTCAAATAAAAAACAAATGAAGATTGTGGCGTTAAAAAAAATTGTTTTCATCGCAACGCCATCTATATCGTCACTTAATAAAACACAATTGTGAGAGCAAAATAGAGTCGATCACATTCTTTAGTAACTACTTTTTACAAAATTCAAATATATTTATCCGTTTCCGAGATATTTGACCTGGGAGTTTTAAGTGGTACACCCTGTATATTGCAATGGTACCAGCATGTATAATTATACCGTCGATAGTTGTAAACCAAAAATGAAGCCTACTAATTACAAGGGAAGGAAAGAGAAATTAAAAGAAAATTCTCTAAGACAAAAAAAAGTAAAAAGTACTTAATTAGTATCAGTTAGAATAAAACATACAATAGACCAAGCGTAATTAGAGTTACATATAACGACTATGACTATGACTTACTGTAACAGACCCGCAAAGTAGAGATCTATTGTATATATTATATGTCTATTCTAGATTAAATATCGAGCTCACCAGAAGATGACGGAACAACCCAATATCTCACAACTTAAACTAATTCATTTTTAATTTATAATTACAGAAGTTCGTTACTACTAAATATGATAACATGATGGATAAAAATAAATCAAACGAAAATTGCTAACGTCAAAACGACAGAAAACAACAATAATCCTACTAAAATAAATAAAAGAAACAAAATTCCGGAATATACGGAACTGTTCAAAGTTAACGTAACAGTTCACACTAATTAACACGTTTTTTCACTATTTGACTGACTAACTAATTTGATTATCTACATAATTTTACATATTTTTAACTCAAATTTTATTTTAGTTATCTTAATAGTCAAAAATTAAACTTTAATTTATATACACCATAACTTAACTTTCTGCGACAATATAATTATTCAAATGAAGGAATACTTCCTTTGGATTTTTTATATTTATTTCAATAAGTTTAAAATATTTTTATTTGCAATTACTTTATAAACAAAGCTTTAAACGCTAACGGCATATAGTATAGAACATAATAAAATTTTCAAGAGTTTCAAACCTGAATTGTATGTCAAACTGTCAATACTGAAATCGGCTTTGTTGCCTCACGAGACAAAATTGTTATGACAGGAATAATTAAATTTAAATATCAGAATTTAGAGTACAGAAATATTATAAAATATTCAGGCAAGAAGTTCATGGTCATGTGAGGAATACACCCAATTAAGAGTGTATTCGCTGAAAAGAAGAGAATTACCATGAGCTCATGCTTCTGTAGTTTAACTGACTGAAGCATTACTCCGACGAATTGTATACTGTGGATATTGTTTACAGTAGAATTTTAGGCCGATAAATTATTTGTTTACAATGGGAATTTATATTATTGAAATAATAAAAAAATAATACACGCGAAATAATAATTTCACATTTAAGTATGTAAAACAAATAATATAGGTGGTTGTAATTCTAATTTTATTCATAATTGAATATTCCTTTCGGTAAATGTAACCGAATACGTTGCTAAAAAGAAAGATCGTAGCTATAATAAAATTATTTTTAAGTAATTATTCCGTTAACTGTATGTGATATATCAATATGTTTATTATAATTTTATTTCGTGGAAACACAAAATATTGTAAATTATATTCTAGTATATTAAATACTTTAGAGTGGTGTACTTCTACCTGCATTTGAATGATCATATAATTTATACAGCATTCAATAATTACTACTAAATTTTAGATAAAAGTTTTCATTCATACATAAAATTGTTAAACGAATCTTCTTTATTGTTGTATTATTCCTAAAAAGATCCGCTAACTTTAAGTAGTAATTGATAAGAAATTTTAATGAAAAGGTGTCGTAGAAGTGCAAGTTTTAGATTGCTTCACAGCTTTGTTTTTAAAATTATTAATTCCCATAATTTTAATTTTTACTTGTATTGCTGTTGTCCTATTCCTTGGATTGAACATGCTCTAAGCTAAGGTATGTGGACATGAAATTGCACATATTACTATCGTAAATGTAACCCGTAATTTTCTGAGAAATGTAGTATATAATTCTAGTATAACATCTTGAGTTAGAGTACTACATTACACTAACTAGAAGACGAATACCGGCATACACCGGATGTTTCACCAAAAGCGAAGAAATTGCGGTGTGGGTACCACAGGACTTTTTATACGTATGTTCAAATTATACAAAAGTAGTTCTAAAATAAATTTTAAATACTTTTATTTTCATAAAAAAATAAGCCTGTAATTAAATGTGTTACTTCAAGTTTGAATTAATTAAATTATTCAAAATCCTATTCTAAGTATTTCTATTACTTTAGTAAATCGCTATAGTCTGCGATATATTCTATTCCATAGAAGTAAAAGTGTTTCTTCCAGTCCAAATTTTGAACATCCTTTTACTCAAATGTTATTCCAAATCCAGTTCTAAATATTTTTGTACTGTTAATAAATTTATATAGAATTCATTATTTACGAGATATTTGCAAAAAAAATTGCAAGTAAAAGTGTTACTTCCGGTCAGAATTATTTAAATGCAAAAAGTACTGCAAATCAAGCTAGAAATAAATAACGTTACTTTTATACTCATGTATATGCCTAGAGAACAAGCCAGAAATTTGCAGATTTATTTTGAGTACATTTGAATCAAATCTCGAAATGGAGATTATATCCATTGATGTAAAATTTGAAAATAATAGCTTTAGCCGTTAGACCGCTGTCGTGGTAACACACACACTGATGGCGACGCACACAGACATTTTTATTATGGATAGATAGATATTATGCTATATTTTAATTTCTTAAACAATCAAAATAATAATTAATGTTATTTGAACATCATTTTTGAGGTGAGTTGTGTAGATACAGAAGAGTTTCAATCCAAGGCTTTAGGTCTTTAATAAGTTCTCTTATGACATAAGTTTCTATATTAAAATATTATTTTTCTTATATTAAACAATTCCTAAAATTACTCTATTTTTAGAGACGGCCTAAAGAAAAATATTTGCAAAAATGTTATTGAATGAAAAATTAATTAATGAAAAATTAATTTTTATATTTTTACACTAAAATTTTACAAAGTGATAATTTATAATTTTATGCATTCAAGGTGAATTAAGTCTTGAAAATACATATTCTCGCATATTGTCTTGAATAAGTTTCGAACAACTCTACAACAATACCTCATCGTCGATTGACATTTATCATTGCAACACACAGCCCTTTACTTTTTTTACATAAGTTTTGCAAAGAAACATGCTTTCAATACATTCACCTTTTTACCTAAAAGAGGTACAGACTGAACCCAAATAAGACAATTAATTGAAGACAGAAAAGAATGAAAAAATGTGGAAAGCAACCCGACAATAATTCAACTGCAATGTAATCTTACACCGGAAGGCAGAACGGCTTGGGATTAAATAAGACATTTATCTTTGTTATTTCGCGACTAAAAATTTACCGTAATATACGTTTCGTCTTTTACGTTTTATATTTTATCCGACTACAAAATAGGACAATTAAGAAATGCAGTTCGCTTATTTTCTTATTTAACGTTGCGGAACGCAAAGATGTATAATTTTAAAATAAATTGGGTGCTGGTAGTAGAGCAGCCGCATACATATGCTTCAAAATAATTATCATCAGTACGGTATAGCTAAGAAAGTGTGTATTGATTAAATAATATATGTATTATATTCTTGCCCTTAGGAATCCCTACATTATAATAAACTGTCAATTATCGATCTTAAACCTCATTGCAAGCTTCTGATTATTACGAGATCCTCTGAAAAGCGGCATCTTATAACTTACTTATTGCCAGCTTGCTTTCCTAACTTGTTTACGAAACTTGTTAAGGCCTACATTTTTTATTTTGCTTGTTGTATACCTATACTGTATCCGTTTGTATAGAAAATATAGTTTTTACTTACTTTTAATTCAATTCAATTTAAATTTATTTGCAATTACAATTGTCAATAACTAAATAAATACACAACTTTACGAAGGAAGTATTGTGATGACGAAAATTTTCGACCTCGAGATTTTTGCAGATGTTCACGTTTTGAAGTCCCCTGATACCAAAAAAGTGGTTTTTAAGATAGGTCTCTCTCTCTCCCTCTCTCTCTCTCTACTCTTATCGAAAATCAGTTTTTTGCGAATATCTCGCAAGCTATACATTTTAGGCAGGTACATTACGAGTATAAAAGTATTGAAAAGATAATTCTAAATATCTTTTGTATCAAAAAAATTTCAGAATTCGGTCCGGAAGTAGCACTTTTAATCTTACCGAATAGCGACTTTTTGAAAATATGTCTTAAATTATGCATTTTGTATATATTTATCAAGAGTATAAATGTATTTGGAGTTAGATTTGCAATGGTTTTTGTGTAAATGAAATTTCAAAATTCGTACCGGAAGTAGCACTTTTACTTTTAGCGAGTAGCACTTTTTTTTATAATATCTTGCATTCTATAGGGATATATTAAGAGAATAGAAGAAGGATTTTGAATAATTTTTGTATAAAAAATTCTTAAAATTCTGTAATTTGAAACGCCCATACGTATAGGAAAGTCGTGTGGTGACCACACCTCATTTTTTTCTTCATGACAACGTTCTTTTATTGTAATTAACTCAAAAAAAGATTATAACTTCTTCCACTATATGAAAAATCCAGTTCGACTGCAATACCAAGAAGTTTGGATTTTTCCCTAATTTTGGATACACGATTTTTATGAGAGAAACAACCTGTGTTTCTACAAGGAAAACGTCAATGAGTCATAATTATTAGGATCAATCAGAATTCTAATCCAACATTTTTTTTTACTATGAAAACTTGACCTACGTTTAACAATAATGGGCTATCCACTCACTGGCTATGGATCATCTACTTTATCGTCCATATTCTACCTTTGTTCTTTGTTTTTGGAATTGAATAGTGTGTTACAATTGTTCGTTGTTTTTTACTTTCCTTTGAGATAGGCAGTTTGGAAAAATTGTTTTTATAGCACTAACTCTTAATTTGTTTGTATGACGTTGAATCTGCAATAATCGTTTATTATAGCTTAAACATTTATCAACTGTAAGCGCTATCGTAAAACATATTTAATAACATTGCTAAACTATAGGTTTTTCAACTAAAGGACCTAATTAACTATGTAAACTTTTTAATTCGCAAACAATATAATTTGCATTAAACTTATTTCCATACACATAGTCTTTTTAGGTGAGTTCTTGTTCAGTACAGGGATTCTTTTTGCCATTTGTTAAGGTTGTCCTCGGGAATTTTAAATAACACTGGGCAACAAATTTTCGAAAAGTTCATGCTTCCAAGCTGAAAATAGTCATTTCTTAATGAATTCAATGTGCTGAACACGAAAATGACTAAGAAAAAGCTGAATTGGCTACGGGTTTTCTGTAATATGTACGCATATTTCAGAAAAAGTGTACTTATGTCAATATTATAATACATGGTAAGAAAACATTTACGCATATTTCAGAAAAAGTGTACTTATGTCAATATTATAATACATGGTAAGAAAACATTTACGCATATTTCAGAAAAAGTGTACTTATGTCAATATTATAATACATGGTAAGAAAACATTAGTCTGCTTCCGGCTTTCGACTTCTTTTGGCCTGCCGTTTGTAGTGGACTTGTGGAGCATCTCTACTGATTGTCCAACAATAGTCAGCTAGCATTGACGTAGACCATTTGCCTTGGTACCGTTGCTCCATGGTGGCAATGTCCTGATGAAAGCGTTCGTCGTGCTCATCGCTGACCTGCCCGCAGTTATCAGGAAAGAAATCTAAGTGGGAATCAAGAAAGTGGATCTTTAAGGACATATTGCAGCCGAATTCATGAAACAAAGCCAACATATCCTCAACCTGACACTTGTAATTTTCTGCCTTGTCATTCCCCAGGAAGTTTGCTGCCACTTGATAGAATGCATCCCAAACCTGTTTTTCTTTACCTTGAAGAAGTTCCTCAAACTTGGGGTCTCGGAAGAGCTGTCTAATTTGAGGCCCCACAAAGATGCCCTCTTTAATTTTGGCTTCACTGAGTCGAGGGAATTTGTCATGCAGGTACTTGAATGCTGGTCCATTCTTATCCATGGCTTTTACCAAGTTTTTGACAAGACCGAGTTTGATGTGTAAAGGAGGAATGATGATTTTGTGTGGCTGTGCCAATGGTGGGTGCTGTACATTCGTTTCTCCAGGCTTAAAAAATGCTCTCGGAAGCCAGTCTTTCTTGATGTAGTGCAAATCGATTGCTCTGCTGTCCCACAGACAAAGAAAACAGCAGTACTTTGTATATCCCTGCTGCAAACCCATCAACAGAGATACTACCTTCAGGTCAGAACATATCTGCCAGCCATACTTGCTGTAGTTAATCGTCTCCAGTAGCTGCTTTAGATTGCCGTAAGTCTCCTTCATGTAGACCGCATGTGCAATAGGTATGGATGGAAGCTGGTTCCCATTATTCAACAAAACCGCCTTTAGGCTCAGTTTTGAAGCGTCTATAAACAGCCGCCATTCGTGGGGATCATGTGCAATACCGAGAGCTTGTAGTAGACCATCAATATCGCAGCAGAACACAAGGCTTTCTTCTTTCTTAAAGAAAGATTCGAAGAGCTGATGGCGAGTGCGAAATGAAGTCACTCGGACATTCTGTTCCAGAAGATTCCACTGTCGAAGTCTTGAGGCCAGTATCTCCGCTTTGCTTTTCGACAGATCCAAATCGCGAACAAGATCGTTCATTTCATCCTGGGTAATTTTATGTGGTGCAGATGTTTCGTCAAAGCACGAAAAGTCATCATCCTTACTGCCACGTTGAGGAGAACTCGCCGACGCATGGCCATCCTCATCGTCTGAACTGATAGAAAAATCTGTAGGAGGTTCTGGAATTGGGAGTCCTTCGCCATGAGAGACAGCTCGCAGAGCAGATGGTATGTTAGGGTATTCAACTGTCCGCTTCTTCTTCTTGGTGATGCCTCCAGAAGCTGGTCGTACCATACAGAAATAACAGTCGTCAACGTGATTGGTGGGCTCCCTCCAAATCATGGGCACAGCAAATGGCATTGCCTTTCTTTTGCCATTAAGCCACTGTGAAAGATTTACGGCACAAGTCCGGCAGCATACGTGTGGGGCCCAGTCTTTGTCCTGGTCGCCTATCTTGCAACCAAAATACACATGATACGCTTTCTTAACTGTTGCACTGATGTTCTTTTTCTGTGCAGCAAATGTCACTTCTCCGCAAATATAACAGAAGTTATTTGCACTATTAACACAGTTACGAGGCATTGCTACTGTTTAGTTACTTTACACTATAGCAATCACTTATGTATGCTAGAGCTTCGAAAAATATGCGCGAATGAACGGACATTGCACGAGTTAACTGTCACGTCGGCCATTTATAAATAAACTATAATTAGCTATTGCTTGACATTGCGCAATCAATTTCGCAACACTCTCAATGGAAACTTACAGTAAATGCTGCATTAACTTCTTTGCATGAAGGGGTGATGCAATATGACGCAAAATTTCGTAATTTCTCACTAAATTGCATTACATTATGCAATAGCATCTATACAATGGACAAAACGTCAATATCTCTTGAACGTGAGCCAATCAACTTTTTTCAATGTGATATTCGTGTTCAGCACGTTGAATTCATTCAGGATTGGGTACTTTCACCTAAGAAGCAATTTCACTGTTGACCAGTGAATTAAATTTTTTCCTTCTTGGATTTATAACCACTGTTACACATAGGTACAAAACATGGCTTTCAAAGTATACTCAGTTAGTCAGTTATAACAAAACACTCAATTATTTAAAGGGAATAATTATAACATAAAAATGGAACAAAACTGCTTTCTAAACACTTGCTAATATTTACATTCAACCAGCGCCTGACGAGATAACCCACAAGATGCTCCGCTACCTCTCACTCACGTTCCACAGATTCGGCTTATTGCTTTCAACGAAAATATTATACCACTAATTTTTAATTTTTTCCTGGTTAATTAGATTTTTGTGGTCGTGTCTGTATATAAGAATTTACCTCATTTTTGCCAACAATATTTTTTAAATTTCTACAAAAAGTATTATTATAAAGTATTAAAGCAGAATTTTTCGCTTTTAGAACTTCCATTATATATAAACTAGTATTTGGGTATCAGGTGACTTCAAAACGTGGACATCTGCAAAAATGTCGAGGTCGAACATTTTCGTCATCACAGTACCTCTTTATACTACGAAAAAAAGTAAAAAAGAGCTTAGCTTATGATTAGGGCGCGGAATCGAGCGAGCCATGACTCATCGCCCATGGGCGCACTATTAAAATGTTGTATTTTTAAAGAGCTTTTAATTTTATTGATATAATTGGATAACAACTCATAAAATACAAAATACATTATTATTTGTTAATTTTGTTGTTCAAGTCGAGTAAAGGAGTATTAATATTCACTAGCAATACTTTCTCAAGGTTCTCTTATGTAAGACTTGTTCTCTTTGAATTAAGTACATCCTTGTATATAGAAAACGTCCTTTCTATATCGCAACTGGTTATAGGTGCGTACTGGAAATGTTCTTTTATTTCAGCGTATTTAGCATACACAATTGCCGCAATGTTATTAGATCTGGATTTCTATTAAAAACTGCGTCTATCTTTTGCCGATGGAATAACAACTGATTTTTTAAAACTAGGATTTGTGTTGATACCTTGCACTCAAAAATACTTCAAGCATCATCATTTAAATATGTAACGAAATTTTGTAAACTATCGAAATTCTCTGCATAAAAACTATTCCTGTGTATGTTTTAGCAAAGCTAAGTGACGAACGTGCCATATTTTGGCATTCTGTAACGATATTTTACAGACTTTGCAATAAATATCGGAATCACTGACAATGGACATACAATCAGTATGACCCTCAATCCAACTCGCCATTGTTTCACGATGTATTTCTCTACGTTCTTCCATATCATATCTGAAAAAGTAACATAAACAATGTTCTAGATCTAAATAAATGATATCTAAAAATCTTAATCTTAATCTTAACAAAATCCAATGCACACTTACGTCGATATAAATATATATATATAAAACAAAAATTACGAAGTACGTAATTAACAGTTAAAACAATGGAACAAGGAAACTAACGTAAGGTATAAATGAAAATTTTATTTCTCTTGGAAATATAACGTAAATACAATAAATTTTAAACACTCCTGACGCCGTTATCTACACCCGTGTATAAAGAATTTTACCTCATAAATTCCTTATTTTATTGCCATTTTTTGCTCTGATTCTCGGACTCTTGTCGAGCGTAAACAGATGTTGCAGTTCGCCCTATGAATTAGTGCTATTCAGATATAATGTAAACAACACACAGTTGTTTATACTATTTCTTTGCTCGGTTGTAGCTCCGTGGTAGTTTAGCTCGCTCGATTCCACGCCCTACTTATGATACATGCATTTTTACGTATATACATATCTACCATAAAGACCAGTGTCCTTTACGAATTATTCTGTCCGCGTTGCCAAATTGTCCGGACGCTCGATTATCGAGAATATAAAAGACATGTGTATATTTCAAAATATACGGCACACGATGCAGCGCCTCGCGTAGAAATACCCTGAACTAATAGTATATGCAAAATGGTTATATTACGTGCATATTGTTGACAAAATAGCGTTTTCCGAAATTTTGTTAAGCAGCATTAGGTATATCACCATGTAAGTCTGTCAACGAAGTTTTACATGGAAAGTGCATAGAGCGTCCATATACGGGCGCTTTATGTAGGCGGACGTTCTATTGAATGGAAATTTACAATGTATGGACGCGCTAATGATAGTAGGATATATATATATATAGGAAAAAAATAAATATATATATATATATATATGATAATACGTAGGTTTTTGCGGCAGTTGTGTGTTTCGTTTCTGCTTCGGGAATTGATCCGCGTTGTCGTAGAGTTCGTATGTGGACTTCTGTTCTCTCGTGCTTTCGGCACTCTCGCTGTTGCAATTATCAAGAAGTTCTGCTTGTTGCTGTAGATCGTGTCGAAGTATATATATATATGCGAGACCAGACTTTTGACTACCTAGCACGTTCGACTGCGCATAAACGGCCGATAAACCCCGAACAAAGCCCTTTGAATATTACTTTGTAATAAATACCTCTTAATATGACTTTGTATATTATTCTTTGCATACAATTCTTTCAATTCACTTACATATGAGGCTTGAATTGATTTCTTTATATCGATCTTATTATTTATAAATATTGCTTTCCCATAATAGCAGCGACATCTGTATTTCAGATATCGCACCATATCCACTTCGTGCTGATACACCCGAACGTCCCCGAACGTCTCCGAACAGTGGTGCTAGCCAAACTGCTGCTAGGGTATAATAATTAAAGTGGATGACTTTTGCCTACCGGTTGCAAAAAGTATGTTTGGTCGCCATAAGTAGTACAGTATATACAAACGGTCGCGGAAAGTGGGCTCTCGCATATACATATATGAAACTTTACATAATATTCAGTAAGTACGCAACTACTGAAGGTTATGAATTAAAAGTAAAACGTAAAAATTTTTCTGAGGTGCAAAAAGCCTTTCTCATAAGAATTTTTTAATAAACATAAAACTTTCGATCGTCGAGGATACTTATAGACTCGGAAAGGTGGTTGTAGAACCTGATACAGTGTTGTAGGGTACGGGTTCTGCGTTTGTAGCACTATGTTATTCTGATGTTTTGTGGGGTAGGGATGGATATCAGAGCGCCTCTGGTATTTGTTTTGGGATCCATGGACGTAAAGAAGACAAGGGAGTATGCATATCGATGGTAAGGTTAATATTTGGTGCTGTTCACAAATATCTCTACGGCTATCTCTCTATCTTGCAGCGGTTAGGGCTCTTACTGCTTCTTTCTGCTACAAGAACATCTTCAAGTCCGCCTTAGACGAACCCCATACTGTTATCCCATACGAAGCTCTGGCATCGAAGTGAGCATAATACACGGTTCGTGCTGCATGGTAATTCGATACTTGCCTTGTTCTTCGTATGAGACATATGGCTGAGGATAAACTATTGTGCAACACTAGCACATGGGAATAATAATAATAATTTATTCTGCAATCGATTAACATAAGCAAATATAAGCATTGTCACATATAAAGTAAGGAAACATATTAAATTTGCACAAGGGTAAAAATATACATTCATAAAATACATATACATGCAGTTTGATTATTGTAAAAACTCTATTAGTGCTAAACAGCAGGACACACACATATAAGTGTGTCCTGCTGTTTAGTATGAATATATTTTTTTAGTTTTTCATTTTATGCTTGATTTGATTAGGAGTCTCTATGGATGTTGTGTACTAGTAAATGTTTTTCTTAATTTTTACTAATTCATCAATATGGTTACCTTTTTGTAGCTGTAGTTTGCTTTTATTTTGTATTCTTTTTTAACCCAAAATATTGATTGGTTAAGTCAAGCTATATAAAAAGTGAATATTAGATTGCTGTTTTCATGTTTTGTAGTATTTATTTTTTATTTTTATGTATTCCAGCTGTCTTTTAAATTTCTGTTCTAATATGTTTTGTGCATGAAAATTTTAAATGTTCTTGTATTAATAGTCTTAGATCTTACGTCTTATTTTGCCTTTGATTACAATGTAAGAAATTGGTGTTTGGAGTGTATTTGTTATTAAGTTATTAATACACTATTCTCCTATTTGCTCCATATCTTGATAAATGGGTTTTTCTGACTGAACAAGTATAGCTTGCTTATCAGTAAATTTTGTCATGGAAAGAGAATGATAATGGAATGTGAACTTCCTTAAAGTTTTATTATAACCTATTGAACTTGACTTTACGCTACTACTGTGCTTCATTCATTAATTCTAAGTTTCACAGACTTTATATGAAGATAACAAATCCATTAGTAGACTGAAAACGAACGCTCCATTTAATATAAATGAGTAAATTACATTGGAATTACAGATGCGGTGAAACTAATTTTAACGTCAACGTTTTTGTGCTCAACTTTCAATTTTGCTAATAGTTGTAAATCATCTTGGATTTTAAGGTTTATTTACTAGGATCAAATAAGAGCCAATTTTCCCATAACATATGCTCATCTTGTCTATATAATACAGCAAATATATTCTGTAATATCTAAAATTCATTTCAAATTTTGCCACCATTTGCATATATCCCATAAATTTCTATCATCGTATAGTAATTTCAGATAAAACTGAAAGGCAATAAAGTTGACGAGAAATATCAATATATCACTGTTATGTGCAAATTTTCATCCTTCGGATTCGACAAGTGATGTGAGATATTGCAAGCAGTTAATAGAAAGCCTTACGAATTTATATTTCAAACGAAATCATTATTACTCTACTACAAATAATGGCCTACGAATTGTGCTTATTTCCGAGTTTTGTTTTTTGTTCTTGCTAATATTTTCAATATTAATACGTCTCTTCCGTCTCCAGCACCAGTTAAATGGTTTTGCTTTATTCAATATGATTGCTCTTTCGTTTAAATAAAGCAGTAAAAATACAATATTTCCTTATATATCATATTTACATTTTTTTTTATTTTCACAATGTGTTTACATATCATAATTGTATCCAATGCTTCAGGTAACTAATAGAAAACAGTCATGTTATTAAATGCACCTGTAGTGCTCTGTCCTCAAAATGTAAATACGTTTTGCCAAAGCTTTACCTTTTTTTATGTATAATAATGGGTGACTCAGATTGAAATTCGATTTTCTTTTTGGTGTCTTTGGGAAACTATCAACATCAGATTATTTTTACAGCGACCATTCAAATTATTTTCTTATGGATTTTTTTCCCCAATGGAATATTTTAGTGGTAAACAGAGTGCTTTTTCTGTAAAAGCATTCTACGAAAATGATCATTCTTACGTGCAAGTCGAGAGAGCGTTTCGAAGTCACTATAATCTGCGGTATGCCCATCAAGGTTTATTTGCTTATTTAATTAAGCAATGAATACGCAAATTCCAAGTAAGTGGTTCTACAATTTTTCTAAGCCTCGTGACCCCAAAAGATCTGTTTGAAATGAAATCAACAACGTTTGATAAGAAAACATGTGGTTGCTTTAGGTACATTTAAACCGGTGTAGTGTTCGAAGAATTTCGAAAAAGGTTTACATTACCATCCTTATCATATCCAGTTGATTCAAGCTTTGATGAATGATGATCACCTTAGACGTCTTAATTTTGCTACTTTGGTGCAGGAGTTCAATGATGTTGATGATATTCGTTTTAGTGACGAAGCACATTTTCATTTAGACGGGTACGTGAAAAAACAGAATTGTCGATACTGATATGCGGCAAACCCAAGAGAAAAACAATTCGTAAATGAAAATTCTAAAAAAACACAACAATTAGAGACGAAACTTATCAAATACACGACGCCAAATATCTATAATTAACCGAAGAAATAAATAGAATAAATATCTGCGAGAAAATGCAGCCATAGGAAAACGATTCGGATCCGACCACGTGTAGAAGCACTATAACGTGTTTCCAACACCATAAAACTTATGTAAGGTATGATTTTTATTTTCACAAAACGACTTCGACAGCCTTGCAGCACCAAAAATACTTCATACACTATGTAACGATAATTTCTCATAAAAAGCTCGAAGAATAGTACACAACTCCGACTCACACGGATCGAAAAAGCATAATGCCGGAACAGATGCCGATGAACTTCATTAGACGCATAACAGAAACCATATATATTTTTGAATAAAAGAAAGCAAAAACCCATTCACTTAATTTAAACGTGCTGCATAACCAAATGCTATTTCTAAATAGCAAATATTACTTCAAAAAAACAGATATTGATCTGATAAATTTACATCATGATCCAATCATCATATTGGTATATATTTTTTCAAAAACTAATTGGAAACGTCTTTTTAAAATTAGGCAAATTTTGGATCAATTCTATAATAGTATCATAATGTATATTAAATTAATGTTTCTCTACTCCCATACTTTAATTGTTGTATTATTAGATATGCCGAACCTGTACTTTAATGATGTCCATTAAGATACAGATTTTCATTAAGATACAAGTTTATGTCCAATAGTAATACAGATTTTTCATTAAGATACAAGTTTATATTCAATAGGAATGCGACATTCCAATATTCAATCAATATTCAATATGAAGACTGCATATCTGACAGATATAAAAATTAATTAAATGTGACAGTTCTCTGCAATTTACTAGTAAGTAGTTAAAATTTGTGATTTTTTGAAAATATAAACGGTAAAAATGAGGGATAATGACAGTGAAATGTAAAATTTGAGTCCACCCGAAATTATAGAACAAACCTTAGTAGCCACGAACTATTTATTACCAGCTAAATTCGCAAAGATGTACGGAAAATTTTACGCTCAATTTATGAAATGGAATGTTCAAAAAATAATGTTTTATTATGGGTTCGTAGAAAAAATAGTGTATGCAACTCGCATTTAACGGCTATTAAGACAATCGTAACTATTACAATACTCGCTTTCGGCTCGTATTGTAATTTTCTTACTCTTGTCTTAATAGCTATCATTAAATGCTCATTGCATAATATACTATTAATTTTACCAAAGTAATCTTTACATACTGATTTATGTCTTTCACCACTTTTGGTACACATTTAAATAATTATTATATTTGACTGAAGTGCTTTCATTACAGATGCTTACAATACAAAAAAATGAGGTGTGGCCACTACACGACTTTCTTATACGTATGAGCAATTCAAATTATAGAGTTTTAAAATTGTTTGATATAAAAATTATTTAAAATTCTATTACAAGTACTTCTATTCTCTTAATAAGTCTCTATAGAATGCATACTTTGCGAGATATTCGAAAGAAAGTGCTACTCGCTAAGAGTAAAAGTGTTACTTCCGGTCCGAATTTTGAAATTTCATTTATACAAAAAATATTTCAAAAAGCCAACTCTAAATACTTTTGTACTCTTGACAAATATTTATAGAATGCATAATTTACGACATATTGGGGAAAAAATCGCTATTATATGAGAGTAAAAGTGATACTTCCGGTCCGAATTTTGAAAATTTTTTTATACAAAATATATTGAAAATTAAATTCTAAATACTTTTATATTCGTACCGTACCTGTCTAAAAAGCATGACTTGCGAAACATTTAAAGACCTACTTCCGGTATCAACTTCGAAAAACTTTCATAGTAAAATTCTTCTCAAATTCAATTTTGAGTACAAATTTGTTTAAACTTAGCAGATGACCAAATATTGGCAAAATTCGATTTTTTCACTGAAGTAAACTACTACTTCCGGTCTACCGATTTTACTGAAAATCTAATCAGATCTCAAGAGGGAGATTATACTCGTAAATATAAAATTTGGAATTGATGCCTATAGCGGTTTGACCGCTGTCGTGGTCACAGACACACGCGCACACACACACTGACACACACATAGACATTTTTTTAAAACCACTTTGTCGGTATCAGGGGACTTCAAAACGTGGACATCTGCAAAAATCTCGAGGTCGAAAATTTTCATCATCACAATACTTCCTTATACTACGATGAATTATCCACTTCACCACTTACAGAAGATCTTCTACGAGGTAGGCGCCATAATTCTCGGCCTGACAGGCTTATACAGGTTCAAACGTGTTAAAACTCCGTCACGTCATGCATTCACATACACGAGGTATACACTAGAAATATGACGGTTCGAAGCCTAGTAGTTTTTAGTAACCAGCCAACCAACGTGACTAGCGCACGAAAATGTCTGAGGTAACGAAAATTGAGTGCCGCGCGGTCATTGCATTTTTAACAAAAGAAGGGCATACACCTTATCACATTAAACAACGTTTAGACAGCGTTTACGGTGATTCATCTCCTTCGTATTCAACTGCAAAAAATTGGGCAAAATGGTTCCGTTTGGGACAAGAATCCGTGGAAGATGCTAATCAGACGGGCCGACCAATTGAAGTGATAACGCATCAACAAATTTCAATTATTGAACATTTAGTACTAGAATATTATCGTTTGAAAGTGAAGGAATTAGCAGTGATAACAAATATATCCGAAACAAGTGTTTGCCGAATTCTCTATGACCATTTGGGTATGAATAAAATTAGTATTAGAAGAGTACCGCGACTTCTTTCTGCTTTCCAACGTGAACGTCGAGTCGAATGTGCGCAGTCATTTTTAAACATGTGTGGAGACGACCCAAAACAGATTTTTCAGTCCATTGTCACAGGGGATGAAACAATGGTTCTGTTTTACTCCTCTATCGAAAAGGGAGTCCATGGAATGGCGGCGACCTGATGAACCTCGTCCCAGGAAGGTGAAAGTCGTTCAATCAACCAAAAAGGTGATGGCCACAATATTCTGGGATTGTGAGGGCATTCTGCTAATTGACTTTAAAGAGCGCATACAAGTGTGAACGGCACATATTAAGCGTCTTTATTGCATAGATTAAGGGACAGTATTCGTGCAAAACGACAATGCTCCCGTCCATTCTGCCGCCATTTCACAAGCTGCAATCCGCAAATGCGGCTTTCAAGAATTGGAACATCCACCGTATAGTCCGCATATGGCTCCTTGTGATTTTTTTTATTTAAAAAAGACCTTAGGGGACGTAGTTTTCAGAACGACAGTAAGTTGCAAGCAGCTGTTATAGAACATTTTGACGGAAAAACTTCAGATTATTTTTACAAAGGTATCGAATTCTTAATTAATCGTTGTAATAAATGTATAGAAGTTAGGGGAGAATACATTGAAAAATAAAAATTCTTATATTGTTCCAAGTTTCTTTTTTGTATATCAGGCCGAGAATTTATGGCGCCTACCTCGTAACATATAAATTAATATGGAAGAAAACTCTGGAAAAACAAATTTTTATTCCTTACTAACCTGCGCATTTAAAACATAGCAAGTTTGAAATTAATTGTGTAAGTATTGCTGTAAATAAACGACTGTGAATCATGGCATCAAAGGGTATTATGGATGAAAAAACTTGTCAAACGAAAATACTGGTAGAAGTTTATGAAGTGTTTTGTCGATTTACACGAAGCAGTTGATATAGGAAGTAAAGACCATAATGGGATAAATAACATCAAAAAAGAAGTTTTATTATTTGAAACAGACAAGCGGTTGTAGAGTAATTTATGTCAGAGTTGGAAATAATGACAAAAGTTTAATTAGTCTTGGCAGAAAGGATTACAGAAGGGCGAATAACAGAAGTAAGATCATTATGGATAAAGTTTCCATCATGGATAAACACCATACCTACCCTATTTATTTCATATTTGTTGAAAAACGTTTTAATTCGCTATTATGTTAAAATTGGATTTGAAATAAATTGAAAACTGAAAATATGTCTGACATTGCCAATTACAAACCAGTTCCCCATCCAATTGTCTAACATAGCAAAGATTTTCGAATCAATATGGTCTTAACACAAAAACTATTATAGAGCAAGCATTATTTTGACGGAATGACTTGCGTTTTTTTTCTAAACGTTTTACTATGGCAAACCTGAGTATCTTTTCTCAATATACGTCGTAGGCTTTAAATGTACAAGGACACATGCATGTTTGATCTACTTGATAATAGAAATTACTTATCGAACTTTGAATTTTTAGGATTTTGTGATTCGTAACTAACTCTATTTACTTCTATATTACGTAGCTGATCATGATTTTTTTGTCCTTTGTAGTTTTTTAGTTGTCTTTCCAACAGGTCTGTGGTACCATAGGAGTCTAACCTAGGACCACTTTCAGTTTTACTTTTTATTAAAGATCAGCGAGAGTGCAATATCTGCTAGATTGATGTTTGCACATTATGTAAATTCACTAAGTACGTCTAAATGTAGAATTATAACCTACTATAGTAAAAAAATCTCGATTTACGTTCAATTATGATGTTTCCTTTTAGATGTGATACTATAAAAGATTTGGTTCAAGTCACTATAATAAAATATATAGTACGTTGATTCTTAATATGCATGTTACGATATTGTTTGGCCAGGAAATATATTGTGAAATACCACTAATATTTCTATAATAAAAGCTATATACCGTGTGGCCGCCGTTCATAGCGCGATGCATGTATTAGTAACTACTGGTCGACTATAAATGGGCGTGCCAACTTGAATTGCCACACCGACAGCGGGCGTATAAGTTATACGTATAAATGTATTCGTAGGCAAATCAAGTGAAGAGCAGTGTAATAGGTATTGCATTCCCGTTGTAAGCAATTATTTGTAGTTGTTTGAAGCATCAGATAATCACTGATAATATGTCAGTGAAGTAACTCATCACAGCTTCATAAACAACATAAAAGAGCAAAAATAAATAATAAATAACTCCTTGACTTTAAAATAAAAAAAACTTCTTAACTAAAATAATATTTTTCAACAAATATTATAATCTAAAAACTCAACTATAATAAATTACTGAAACATAAAATATTTACTTCTTAAAACAGAATTGTAATTCAACATTGCAATTAACCTGTAATTAGCTAAAAAAATGTTATTCTTAAGCGTTAATAAAACTCGAACTGACGCCCATATGTGGAAGCGACTGTCCGACATGCCCGACTACACCGTATAAATCTGGATTTTTTGGACAAATACGAGTGCATCATAGGCATATGCGAATACTAGCTCTGTTGTAATCCAGTATAACACTGCGTCTACTTGTTTACCGTTCTAATACACAGACATCTCTATCTGTTTCGCTTACTCTACAGGTATCGCGATAATGCAGACGCACGCGGTCATATGGTATGTACCACTTAGCTTCACAGTAATCCAGGACAGGAAAAAATCAATTTTAAGAAGGAAGAAGCAGATTTTATTATATATTTGTAGTAAAAAAAAACATTTAAATAATCAAACTGTTACGTTAATTTTGAATAGAACTGCATACTCCGGAATTTTGTTTCCTTTATTTATATTCATAGGATTTTTTATTTGTTTCCTGACGCTTGACGTTAGCAATTTGCTGTTGATTTATTTTTATCCATCCCGTTATTATATTCAGTAGTGTGCATTTCTGTGTTTTAATTTAAATATGAAGTAATTTAATTATTTTTTAAACTGTCCCGCCAGCTGTTGGCGAAGAACGGTCGGTATTGTTTAGTAGCTATCATCTTCTCGATTTCTCTAGCGTGGTGTAGACAACCGAATGTTATGCAACCTTAATTACGTCCGTTTTGACTTTTGGAATTAGCCTTAATTAGGCACTTCTTATTGTTAATTTGTGTTAAAAATGTTTCCTTTTTTTATTTCTCTTCCCCTAAGTACCCAGTAGTTTGCTTCTTGGTTTTATTTCATTAGTTTGTAATTATTATTAGTGTAATTAAATTTGTAAAAGTTTGTAACCCGTTTCGTACTCCCGTCTTGGTCACCGGCGTGGGGAGATGCTAGATTTCCGTGTTCCCCCGATCATTCTGGTTTTCTATCGTTGACTGAAGTAGTTGTAGTAGATAAATATTAGCTTGACGCATAGACTCACTGCATTTTTGAGTCATGTTGCGCTCTATTATCGTGAAATTACACTAAACTGCGGATAAACGGCAGTGATCATCCCTCTATTGTTCCATTGGTTAGCTTCTTCAACGTATTAGTCATATATTAATGGAAGCGTTTGAATAAAAATTTATATCTGGTAAGGTTTTGTCTCTTTTATCTTACATTAATTAGATTTATTAGTAATGTGTGTCGTTTCCCTTGCTTTTAGCTACTATTCTTATGCAGAAATTTACATATAATCGACATAAAGAACGGAAACAGTAACCTCGTGGCATCGCCATTTTGTCCTGAACATTTTGTGCGATCCATTAGCTAGAAGTAAATTTTTCTAAGCCATCCGTGGTGTGAAGCTGTTCACACACAAGAGTTTCTTCCTCTGGAGTTCTGTAATAAATGTATTGACCTAGACCCTACTATATTTTTCGTCAACGTCTTAATGTGATCCAGATAAGTGATGTCTGTTGTATTTTTATTAATTTTTGTGAAATCAGTAAGAATTGACAGTTTAAATTGTAGTTTAAGTCCAATTAATTTTTTTTTTACATGTTGTAATGCACTCTGAAATTTGACATTTCCCTCCGAAGCAATTTTGTGAACGGAACTAATTTTATGTGTTTTAGTTGTTTATAAGATTAGCGTTATTCGGAGTTATAGATTGTTTTCCTAATTTGCATTTGAGTATCAATTAAGCCCTTTTAGAACTTATTGCCAGTTCTTGACCGGTTAGGCAAAAGGTTAATTTCCAGATTACGAGAGTTATCGAGAAAGCTGTCAATTATTTGGCACCATCATTTTAAGTTTATAGGCCTTAATCCGAAATTTTATTCTAATGGTTTTCTTTACAACTATTTGTCACAATTTTAATTTATTTTTAAATACTTTGTTATTTATATATTGAGTGTCCACGACCTGACACTATTGTAATCTTTTGTAATGCACGAGATCTCAAGCGATCTGCAACAGTAATTTAGTTTGTATATTTAGAACTGTTTTGTTAGAATTTAATTACCGAGTCGAAGTGCATTTTGGGAGAGGGAATAATACACAATAGGAAGGTGGCGATTATGTGTAATCTGCGGTCCACAAAGACCGATTGAGCTGGAGCGCAATTCCTTCTTTCCATATTTGACACCGGTACGCAAGGGTAGTATTAGGTAAGGCATCCTTAAATGTGTAAGGCCAAAACTTTCGGAAACTTCGGTGTTTTATTTTGCGTTGATATAATTATTTTAGCTTGGCCAAACCGCTTTGCTATCAGTGACGAACGGATGAATGATTTTAGTTTCCGTCGACGCCATTTTTACTGAGCCTTTTATTTTGACAGTTAATGTTTAATTTTAATTTTAACTTTGGAACGGCGTAACAAAACTTTATAAGAAGTTTGATTATTTAATTGATTATTTCATATGAAAACAATATAATATGCTCTGGTGAATTTTGCATTTTATAACTATTTATTTATTACTATAATCACTCATATAAAAAATTCGCGTATGCTTTATTATCCATGAGCAAATAGCTACCAGTTTATATCTTTCTTATGTGAAGCCTGTAATCAGTATTATTAATTCCACAAATTGTAGCTATACGTTCTGAGAAAATAAAATATTCGTTTATGTCTTTTGAATGTGTGTTATGCGTTTCCTTAATTATGAATTGAAATATTATTTATTTTTACAATGTCATAGTCGTATCTGCAGATGCGTAAGTGTGCTCGACATATTATGGACTTACAGATGCCGATAAGATGATCCCCACGTATTCTTTTCTTATTCTTCTGATTAACGCTGTGGGTATTTTTTCATATAATTACCATCTTTAGTTCATTTACTATTTCCTATTTTAATTTAGTAATTGTAAGTTTTGTGTTCGTCTTTTAATTTACCTACAATGTCATACTTACTGGAAGAGGTTTGTCTAATTTGAACCATATGAATGAAAGTACGTGTGGATTTCGTCAATTAATTTGCCATTTTCAATAGAAAACCGAAAATAGTGTTTCAAAGATAACTTGGTAATCAAGCGCTACGTTTAATACTGTCTTCATATTTTCATCTAAATATAGCCAGATAGTTATCAAAATAACTTATCTTACTTTTACAATTTTATTGTCGTTAGGAATTTTTGTTTTATTTGTAGTTTCAGACATTAAGACTGCAGCGGTTTATAGCCCAATAAGAACACTAATTTTTAAATTGAATTAAATATGTAGATAAATAAGAATAAAACTGAAATCGAGATTATTATGAACATAAGTCTTAAAAAATCTATAAAAGTTATATACACTGACCGGCAAAAAAAAACCGGCCACCTTAAAAATTTCACGAAAACGCATACACGTTTATTAATTACATCAGAAATTTATATTTTGTTGTAGCATTGCACTATAACAATGAGAGACACGCGAAATGGAGAGAAATGAGACCATGTAAAACCAAAAATTAATTTAATTTAAGAATTATAACAGAAACAGTGAATAATTAGATCCGTATTGCATGCTAGCCAAGGAAGTATACGAATTCACACTTCATTAAGGTATTCAGTAAACGACTCTTGCCGTGTATGGTCTGGCGTTGTCGTACATCAATACATATCCATCTCCAATAAAACGTGTAAATGATAACATATTCTTGTACAATATCTTCCGCATACCCGTGAGAGTCTAAAGCACCATTTTCTACAAATATGAACACCGTACGTGCTTCTGTAGAAATACTTGCCCATACCATAACAGAACCACCATGAAAAGAGACCCGTTCAGATATGGTGCATTCGACATGTCGTTCATTTCTTCTTCTCCACACTCTTTCTGGACCATCAGGTGATCGTAGACAGAAGCGTGGCCCATCCGTCAAGACAACTTCACTCCATTGCTAAAGTCTCCAAATCGCATATATTCGTGCAAACTGAAGATGTTTAAGTAATAATTTTGATCTTGTGGCCGGGTTTCGCGAACTTAGACCGCTTTCCTCAAGTCATCGCCTAATTGTCCTTTCACTTATTTCTACCCAACACACTGTTTGCAAGCGATGTAGTAGTTCAACTGCTGTTATTTTGCGATCCCTTAATGTATTCAACTCAATAAAACGATTATTAACAGCACTGGTTACTTTTCGCCTTGAAGATCGGCACGTTTTTCGAATGTGCTAGTATCTAGAAACCAATTCCTGAACGATAGTACGAGACACATAACGCTGACTACAATCATCTTCAATTAATGCAATAATTTGTCCAATGTTTGCACTAGTTAACGGCACTGTGAACGCATGTACATTATTTACTGTCAAACTAATGTCCCTAAGCAAATGAAAAGAAAAAAGGTTAAGAAATGTCGGCTACCTTATTAATGTGGATTTCAAGAAATATGTCGGCCACTTGTATAAGTATGTTCAATATGTTAAAATTAAACTCTTTAAGTTAGACTAATTAATACGATAATTTAACAATAATAATATAAGAGTTTAAGTCTTTATTAAAACAAGAAAACCGAAATTTATATGGCTTCAATAAATATTTCAGGATGCGCGTTTTTTTTCCGGGCAGTGTAATACTTGACCAAATATAAAGAATTCTTATTTAAGCATTTTAAGCAATAAAATGCTTTTAAATACTATTCATTTATAAGTTGAAGGAACACAAAACAATCTACGTTGAGAAATGGAAGTTACACGATTGAACAAAATATCAATTCATCAGACGATTTAACTTGAATGCCGGATTTTTTCCATTGTTTTGTAGTTGTTACATTTCTTTTGTTTATGCGATATATATATCAACTCGTCCCGGCGTTTACACAATGTATGATTTGTCTTGAAAGCAATAAATTTTAAATTAATTAACCATTTATCAATTTAAAAAATACACTCACCGGCAAAATAATCGATCCACTCAAAAAATTGATGAAGTTTGTTCGTTAATAAGTTTGTTATTTTAAATTCGATTTGATTCATTGTTTTGCATATTGTAGGTAAATTTAAATGTAATCTATCACATCTTTGGAATTTTAAGAAAATTTGGCGTACATCATTTTATACAGGGTGACACAAAGTCTGTTTCTTTAAATCAACCATATATGGATTGTCAAAGTTGCTCCACCTTGTATTTTCTTATTTTGTTAACAAGACACATGATTTCTTTACAATTTCTTTTTTTTATTTATTACAATAGCTTAATTTTTGTAAAAGATACAAGGGTTTAAGAAAAATCTTACATTTTTATATTTTTCCTATGGTACTAACAATAAGTTTACGAATTTAACTTAACACCGAATATAATGAAAAGGAAATGAAAAGAAAATGAAAAACATAAAAGACTTAATACGAAGTGTTTCCTCCACGTGCACGGATAACAGCTGCAATTCGTCTTGGCATGCTCTCAATTAAGTTTTGAATGTCAGCCTGGTTGATTTGATTCCATTCTTCAGTTAGAACGTCACTAAGCTGCTGTAAATTTGCAGGCGTTGGTACACGAGATCGTACTTTCCTCCCAAGTGCATCCCAAACATGCTCAATTGGGTTTAGGTCTGAGCTTAGAGCAGGCCAATTTACTACTGGTATTTCAACCTCGGCTAAATACTCGCGTACAATTCTGGCAACATGCGGTCGGGCATTATCATGCATCAGCATGAAATCATCTCCGATGAACGGTGCAAAAGGAACAATATGTGGCTCTAAAACTTCTCTTATGTATCTATCGGCTGTCATGGCTCCCCCGTTCATTGTATCCAAGTCCGTCCGAGCTTCAAAATTTATGCCACCCCACACCATTACCGAACCGCCTCCATAACTTACTCTAGGAAAAAAATGGTTTTGAAAGACAAAATCTTGACTCATCCGTGAATAGAATGTTGCTCCATTCTTCGTTACCCCAATTTACATGTTCCCTGGCAAATCTAAGGCGTTCAACTCGATGGTGTCTCAATAACTCTAGACCAGTTACAGGTCTCCTAGAACGCAGTCCAATATCAAACAGCCGCCTTCTATTAATCTAACTAATCTGTTTTTCATTTGCACAGAAGTAACTTTTCTGTCCCTCAAAATATTTAACGTTATAAAGCGATTATCTCGCTCACTAGTAGATTTCTTTCGACCACAATGATTTCTTCTTGTGTATACACCAAATTCATTAAACCGTTTAACAGCTCTTTGAACTTTACATCTTGAAACTCCCAACACTCTGGCCACATAATACTGTGACCTACCATCCTGAATCAAAGCAACAGCTCTCGCTGCGTCGGTTACAGAAAGATCCATATTTTAAATTACTATTCGACAAGAAACACGTTCAAAAACGTAATTGACAAGTCTTAGATTTCACAATTGACAGTATTTCAATAGCCCTTGTTGCGTGCTTTTGGCACTTCTGACTAATATAATTTTAAAATGTTAAATAATATCTGATTACTTAAATGAGCAATTATTTAATTACTTAAGAATTCCAAATTAATTATAATATTATTCTTTTGGCTCATACTGTATACTATTTATTATTTTCACTACGCAAAATATATTCAAAACTTAAATATGTATTACAAGTCTACAGCTAAGCTTGTTTAACCTTCTTGAATAAACAGTTCTTTATATTTTTTCAACTACGTATCAATTTCTGTTAAAATAACTTCTACATTTAACATTTCTTAAAAATAACATCTGAATTACAACATTTATAATCTAAAGTAAAATTCTTCTTATAAAGCAAATATTAGAGTCACGTACAACAAGTTTTCTTAAATACCCTTTTGTATGACATGACGACAACTAAATATTGGCGCCGCACGTGTACCCGGGTTATCAATAGCCCATTATTCAACAATACCCTGGGAACCAAGCCATTAAATCTATTACATCGTATGCGTCGTGTGCAAAAATTCCTTCTTGAAGAAGTCGAGAACCTTCTAGAATCCGGAAATAGGCGTGTTTCACCCCTCTCCAACAGTACGAATAAAAAGGCAAGACCGCTTAAAAATCAGGATTAATTTTTGTTATCCGCCAAGTGACAGTCGACATCTCGAAGTAATTTTAAATATAGACCATTGACGGTCGGTGACTACCACTAGATGTTTGACGCATAATCCAGTAGTAACTTCAAGATTGCTATCACAGTGTACGTATTATAGCAGTGTTAAAGCTAGTCAAGTGACGATTTAACGTGCATAGTGAGTTTAAAATTATCAAACGATCATTAGTCCAGTCTGAAAGAAGATTCGGCAGATCACGATAATTCACCTTAGGGGAATTTAAAACAATCTGGATACTGACCCGTTGGATTCTCTTTCCCGTCAAACTACCGAAGAAATCCATCACGTTCTCGGGGGAAAGTCATCGACCCGTCGCACATTCACCAACAACGATTATTAGCGTCTCCGCACACTTCAAGGTAATTAAGCATCAATTATGTCTCAGAGCGCTTAAAGATTATTTTACCGTCGGTAGAATAAAACCTAAGGCCATTCCTTCGGGTTTGGTAACCATAAGACTAATATTTAGTCCGTCGGATAACAGTTAAAATAGGATTAATCTGTATCTTTCTGTTCACGTTGTTGTTGGAATCATTACACTACTGTAAACAATAGTATTAATCTGAAATTTCGAGTTCATTGTTAGAATCTTTGTACTATTGCCTATGTTATCGTAACTTTAAGTTAATCTTTTAAAAGTTCCAGTACGAATTATTCACTTTGTCAAATTCATTCATACATTAGTTGTTGCATTTTGTTCAAGAGTTAATATCCGATTTTAATTTACCATTTGTATTTGCAACCAAGATATTGTCATATGTTATTTGTGTTCATCTTTGTGTAACCACAATTTATTTTATCTGGCCAGAGTATTAAATTAGGGATTGTTTAATCTAATGTAAAATGTGGAAGTGAAACATCAATGTATTGGTGTTAAATGTTTATTGTACTTTGCTTTAAATTGTCTTAGGTAATAAATATTGTTAAGTTTACGACACTTGTGTTTTAAATTAATTAATCCTCGTTCCTTGAGGCGACTCGAAAGCTCAGTGACTGTTTCCTATTTTAATTCACTAATATACCTGGAGCCACGATGTGCTAATTCTAGTGATAATAAAATAAAAAAAAATAACGATTCAAGTCAAAATAGGTGGCGTCCAATAATAACTTCATGCATAATCACAAGATCATTCATGTAAACAATTAGCCATCTAAAAGAATCAACACCGGTTACCTGAGGAACTTCTGATTGAGGAATTGTAAGACTTAAGATTAAGGTAGGTGAGTTTTGTCATTAAATTAAATATACGCATTTATTCACTCTTTGTTAATTCAATTATTAGTGGTATAAATTCAATTACTATAATAAATATTGAACGACCCTGGGATCACTGGATGCAGACTGTGCTACTGGGCGAATTACTCTGTTCTTGCATCCAGTACCGTTGCTAATTGCTAAATGTTTAATTAATCAAATCTTTTACCTAGTTCTCATATGAAACAATTCAGTGTAGCAATTATTCAGCAACACCCTCTATGCAAAAACGATAAATTCGTAAACTTATTGTTAGTACCATAGGAAAAATGTAAAAATGTAAGATTTTTCTTAAACCCTTGTATCTTTTACAAAAATTAAGCTATTGTAATAAATAAAAAAAGAAATTGTAAAGAAAAAATGTGTCTTGTTAACAAAATAAGAAAATACAAGGTGGAGCAACTTTGACAATCCATATGTGGTTTTAAATTTGAAAGTTGATTTAAAAAAACAGACTTTGTGTCACCCTGTATAAAATGATGTACGCCAAATTTTCTTAAAATTCCAAAGATGTGATAGATTACATTTAAATTTACCGACAATATGCAAAAGAAAATGAATCAAATCGAATTTAAAACAAACTTATTAACGAACAAACTTCATCAATTTTTTGAGTGGATCGATTATTTTGCCGGTGAGTGTATTACAGAACATTTTCGATAACAGGTATGCCATAGAACAATGACATACCGGTTGTGTCAAATACCATTAGCCATAGAGAATCAGTTTATACGTATGTATGTAATACGTCGCAGCGCGGTGTCTATACATCGTACATACATACATACATATACACAGATCACTTATGGCTAATGTTACTTGACACATGCGGTATATACAATGTGTTTGGGAATACTAGGTTCTATCTGGTTTTGAATTTTTACTAAATGCATTTTTAAATATTTCCAAACCAACTTGTGTCATATCTAAAAAAAATACTTGCATATTTTGATTATATCTAGTATACATCAGTTATAGTAATAAATTGAAAACACAAATATGTTGCATATTTACTAAAATTTAGTAAATATGCACTCAAATATGACTCAATGTTGTATATCAGTGGAAATGATTTAAATGACATGAAGGACAAAATAAATGAAGACTTGCCTTTATTATATAAATGGTTATATAAAAATAGATAATAATTATTTAGAAAGAGTAAATAGTATAAAATATTTAGGGATAATTATAGATCAGCATTTAAATTTTAAAGAAAATATAAAGCATGTTCTAAACAAAATGTCTAAAAAAGTAGGTTATGTAAGTAGAGTAGGTCAAAATATGTCAACATATATTAAACTGTCTATATATAAATCGCTAATTTCGATACACATGGAATATTGCTCAAGTATCCTCTTTAAGTTAAATAATTACGAAACTCAGCAAATGCAAAAAATACAAAATAGGGCTATGAGAACAATTTTAAAGTGTAACAAATATACACCAGTTGCATTAATGCTGAGTACATTGAAATTAATGAATGTGCGACAAAGAATAACGTACAAAACACTGTTATTCACTTATAAGAGTAAACAAGGTGTTACGCCATCGTATATTAGTCAGAAGTTGATTTACATACATGACACACATAAATATAATACACGAATCATCAATGATTTCTTTATTGAAAGAGTAAATAGGTCATCAACGGCTAATAATGTTTTTGTTAATGGGCTTAAAATGTTTAACAGCCTCCCGTATGACATATAACACTAGTAATTTAAATAGGTTTAAGAGACAACTGTCATTGTATATTTTAGAGAAATTTATATAAATAATGTAAGTGTATGTAAATAGCGTATTACTAATAAAGATATATTATTGTGTGTGTGTGTGGCTGTGTCTCTCTCTCTCTGTGTGTGTGTGACCACAATAGCGGTCAAACCGCTATAGGTATCAATTCCAAATTTTATATTTACGAATATAATCTCCCTCTTGAGATCTGATTAGATTTTCAGTAAAATCGGCAGACCGGAAGTAGTAGTTTACTTCACTGAAAAATCGAATTTTGCCAATTATTCGTCAACTACTAAGTTTAAAACAAATTTATCAAGAATTCATATGTACTTAAAATTAAGTTTGAGACAAATTGTCTTAAGAAAGTTTTTCGAAATTCCAACCGGAAATAGGTCTTTTACTCTTATCGAAAATCAGATTTTTGCGAATATCTCGCAAGTCATGCATTTTGGAGAAGTACATTACGAGTATAAAAGTATTTAAAACATAATTTTCAATATCTTTTGTATAAAAAAAAATTCAAAATTCAGACCGAAAGTACCACTTTTACTCTTATCGAATAGAGATATTTTGCAAATATGTCGTAAGTTATGCATTCTATATATATTTATCAAGAGTACAAAAGTATTTAGAACTGGATTTGCAATATTTTTTTATGAAATTTCAAAATTCGGACGGGAAGTAGCACTTTTACTCTTAGCGAGTAGCACTTTTTTGATAATATCTTGCAAAGTACGCATTCTATAGCGATTTATTAAGATCATGAAAGTACTTAGAATAGGATATTGAATAAGTTTTGTATAAAAAAGATTCTTAAAATTGTGTAGTTTGAAACGCTCATACGTATAAGAAAGTCCTGTGGTGGCCACACCTCATTTTTTCAGTTAATTTTATTTCAAAATTTTACGTTTCATAATACAATTAATACTACACAACAAGAACAAATTTTGTGTAATTATCGATAAATAGAAAGTTCAAAAAGCGTCGTTTTTGTATAACTAACGTACGTCTGTATTTATTTTATGATTGCCATTATTTAATTTTGTACCAAAAATAAATTTAATCCCGGTTTATAAATTCGCATGTAAATGGGATTAGAGTTCAACAAACATAACCCTTTACCGAAATTTCTTAAAGCCTGTTCAAGCTAAATTTGTGTACAAAACAAGCATGTAATATTAAACAGCCACGTTCAATAAAAGATATGTTTGCATGGTTAATAACAGCGCAAATATCAAAATTAATCATTTTAGATATGAAATTTTAAATTAAGTGTTGTTACTATTCTGAAAATTTATGGGTGCTATCGCAAAAATGACACCCTTAATATTGTAAATAAAAGCTCGGAACTAGTGCACTAGCTTTGAAGTGGCCTGGTTTCTTATTTCCCTGAATGCCGATACCTACTTGGTCGTAAATACAAAAGTATGTTCCATCCGCTATAGTTAACTGGAGACGGCTGGGTTCTAAAATCTAATGGTCAATAGAGCGACAGCCCCATATGCCCTACTGAAACACGAAGAATATTGAGGCTTGATAACAGGTATTTATCACGTATGTCAGTAAATAAGCTAGGATCACACATTAATAACACAAAATCTATTTGCAGTGATCAAATTCAAAATACAAGTGACAAGTTGTAAATTATTAATACAAAAAAATTTACAACTAAGATGCGGACTTGATATTAGCCAAATATAATTATATTATCGAAGCACAGGAAGTGGTGTGTCACTTATAAATTATAAAGTAAAGTCGGGAGATAAAGTCTCTTGGTATTTATTTAAAATAGAAAAAAACCTTAATTAACAAGGACAATTAAGGTTTTCTCCTATTTTAAATAAATATCATGATTCAAAATCTACAAATTCTTTGCCAATTCTGGTTTCACCCGAGCGACACACAAACGCAAGGTAGAAGGCACTGCTACCAGTCTTATCCTGTCGCATGGACCACGCCCAGACAAGGCACCTGTCAGCCAACACTAAAGACAGTACAATGCAATGGTCATACTACCAGCAACATTTGAATGGAGTCCACGGCACGTGCATGAATAGGTACGAGATGCATGATCTATGTTCTCGCATATGGCATTATGGCCAGATTTGTTTATTACATTCACATGCAATCCTTTGTTGACTGAACAATAATCATCTTATCGTCATGATATTTCTGCGATCGTGTCAAACAAAAATCGAAATATCTAATAGATTTTATTGTCAAGCCCATTCATGTTTTTTGAGAGACATGTCGAATGTATTCCATTCAATGACAGAAAATATGATTGCCGAAAGCATACATTTTGAACACACCAGATCAAATTGATCAAGTCATCTCAGCAGAAATACCAGATGACGACATCCTGACTTATTTTAAGTCGTCACCGAAAGCATGATTCATGGTCCAAAGCACTTCAATAAACATAATTAAAACACTAACGTTCTTTCTTTGAGTGGTATTGCAACGCAGGGTACAGCTAGTACTAATATTTTCTGATTTTACTGGGACTCTCACAATTTATTTTACATATTTACAGGTAACACAATGTAATATACGTTTTTTTCAATTAAAATTAAGTTCGATCAAGATCGAAACATCACGAGCTAAAAACAGTGTGTTTTCCTGGTTTCCTGACACCCTAATTAACATCAAGTTATTCGTAAGCATATATTAAAGAAAATTATAAATGGAATTCTAAAATGTTATATTACAATGCCTTTAATGATTATCATAACAAAATAATAACGAAAACAGAAAGGCAGGCTTTCTATATGTATGTACAAAATGATATATCCTACATTTTTTATTAAAAGAACCTAACAGGAAGCACGTTTTTCCCTAAATTGAGCTCATTAAGCTTACCCTTTGCTTCGCCCTGCGTAAGGATTATAGGGTATACAATATCATTACCGATATCAGGGTTGCCCCAAGATACCTTCCAGGATTTGCAAAAAAAAAGGTACTCTTAAATCTAAAAGTTGAATTTGTTGTAGAATACCGAGACCCGATTTGAGAAAATAACTTAATGAAAACACAGCACAGAAGAAAGCTCTAAGTCGCAAGCAATTGGTGATCCATTGTTAGCAGTAAAAACGATAAAGCTCCATTTAAACCCTGGAAACTGCAAAGGAGATTATATAGAATGAATTAGTGCTACAGTGCTTAATTTTAAACTCTATGACTTAGTTAATATTTGATATTGCATAAAAGAAAATCTGGACAAAAATATGCGTAAAACCATACGTGTAAAACTTGTACACTTATGGTAATCTTTTGTAAGATAATAATAAAAATTATAGAAATTTATTTTTTACATCCACACTTTAATTGGATTATTAGATATGCCGAACCTGTACTTTAATGATGTCTATTACGATACAGATTTTCATTATGATACAAGTTTATATCCAATAGGAATACAGATTTTTCATTACGATACAAGTTTATATCCAATAGGAATGCGACATTCCAACATTCAAACAATGTTCAATATGGCGACTGCATATCTGACAGATATACAAATTAAATAAATGTGAAGTTCTCTGCAATTTACAAGTAAGTACTTAAATTTTGTGCTTTTTTGAAAATATAAACGGTAAAAATGAGGGATAATGACAGTGAAATGTAAAATTTGAGTCCACCAGAAATTATGGAACAAGCCTTAGTAACCACGAACAATTTATTACCAGCTAAATTCGCAAAGGTGCATGGAAAATTTTAACCTCAATTTATGAAATGGAATGTTCAAAAAATAATGTTTTATTATGGGGTCGTTGAAAAAATAGTGTATGCAATTCGCATTTAATGGCTATTAAGACACTCATATTCATTACAATACTCGGCTTCGCCTCGTATTGTAATTTTCTTACTCGTGTCTTAATAGCCATCATTAAATGCTCATTGCATAATATACTATTATTAGCTTTCGCGAATTAATAATAATATTACAAAGAATATTATAAAGAAGTAAGGAAGATTAAGATGTTAAACAGATAGGAAACACATTTTTATAATAAAAATTAAATCTGTTTGCTCTTCTTTCTATCTTAAGATTACTACAAAATACATAGAAGTAAAATATATTCAAAAAAGTAATTTAAACATTTCAAGCTGTATTAGCCAAGGTAAACAACTTAATTGTAAAATAAATATCTAGAAGTCGGAATAAACACTTCATCTTCACCGAATAAGATTCAAAATTGTCTTAAACCCTGTCGTCGGCAACATTTTCAAAGGTCTACATATTAAGATAATTGTCGTGTTATATGAAAATAACTGCCCAGGTAATATTTGCAGAGGTGTTTTTGTGTCGTCTTGGATACGAGTTTTGTCTCGTTCCTGGTATAGTTTTATCACTAGACTTTTCCCATAATCGTAAAAAATGCAATACATTTTCATGTTCATGTGCTGCTTTCGTAGAAAACACTGCAGTCATTTTCAAGAGTTTACTTAAACTTTGAATATAAAAAAGTTAAGAAAATATCTTGAAGTAATCTGAATTCGTGCAAATAAATTCAAAAAAACGGGAGTATTATTAACCATTACTAATAAAATTAAATAAATTTAATGCTAAATCTGTACGCAAATATTAAAAAAATCCATGAAGTAGGTACAACTTTTTTATAAATTGAACCTTTTTGATTTTTGTAGTAATCAATCCATTGTCTTAGAAAATCTACTAAAAAAGGGGATGAGCATTCATAAGTCGTCATTATTGGGTTTTATTTGAGGTAGACTCTCGGCTTGTTTGAATTCACCGGATTTTTTTTCTAATATTTGAGGAGAATCTGTAGAAGAAGCGTCAAAGAAATATAACAGAGTTTGCGAAGAAAGTATATTATGCACTCTTAAATATTGGGACCAGAAGAAATCATAAACCCCACATAAAGTGTGTTAGTTACCATTGTGAAGAAAAATTGCGAAAATGGTCAAATGGCACGTAAAAGTCTTTCTCCTTTGGAGTGTCTATAATTTGAAAGGAACTTAAAAATTATAGTGATAACTGCTACTTCAGTTCATATACCGTGAAGGAGTACAATTTAATTCATAAAGGAGACACTTTTATCATAACCCCCTGTCGGGAATTCACCCTGCTCCTCATGGCTCGGAAAGAACTGTACCTATCTATTGAGAAAGTATAAGACACTCCTGAAGGCTCTGAAGAAGAAAGTCAGACTTAGGACGAAGACTTTCACGGTGTTCGAGATAGCAGCGACCCCAATCGTTTAAACGATTTAGTCAGAGATTTTGGCCTTTCTAAAGATTCTGCAGAATTCTTTGGCTCTACTCTAAACTGCTCCTTATACCTCTTTCTCATGGTTCAGAAAGCGAGAAAAAGATTTTATTCCATATTTTTCTTAAGAATGTTGTTTTACTGCAGTAATATCACTGAATCAATAGAGATTTTTAATATTTAGTGTGAAGTGAACGAGCTCTTCGTTGATTTGTCGAAAAGAAGCCTCAAAGCAGTGATTCTGTATAATGGCAGCAAATATTCTTCTATAACATTAGTGCATTCTGTGTGCCTGAAAGATTGTTACGAGAATTTAGCCTGATTCTCACGAAATTGATGTATACAGGTATTGGATAAACGATACACAAAGTACCCTTGCTTCTTGTATGAAAGGAATAGCAGTAATAATGGCAATCGCTGGATCAAAAAAGAGGGGCCACGTAGGAAAACATCAAAAGCTGGAAACAAAAATGTAGTGAAGAACAGTTAGTTGATACCAGTCCTCTTGCCTCTACTTCACGTCAACCTTGGCAAATGAAACAATTTGCTGAGGCTTTATCAAAAGAAGTAAAGTGCTTTACATACTTTGGTCACAAGTTACCAGGACTGCCGGAAGCAAAAGTCAAGGAAGGTGTTTTTCTTCGTATATACAGGTATCCGAAAACTTTTGAAGACGAATTATTTGAAAGTAAATTGGAAATGAGTTAAAAGGCTGCCTGGAGAGTTTTTAAGGAAGTAGTCAAAAAATTCCTCGGGAGCTTTAAGAAAACAAACTATAAATGTATTACGGAAAACATGTATATGAAATTCAAAAACTTGGGTTGTTCGACGAGTTTAAAAGTTCATTTCTTAAAGTCGCATTTGAACTACTACTATTTTTATACTGTTAGTGAACATCTGGGAGAAAAACTTAACTATGATATCATGGAGATGGAGCATTGATACAAGGGTAAGTGAAACGTCAATATGATGGCAGATTACTATTGCTGGATGTGGGACACAGAAGACTCGCATGCTGACTAAGAGAGGCTAAGTGCCAAAAGGAGGTTTCAAGGGAAAAGCAAAAGACAGCTTAAAGACTTATGAATGCCAGGATAATTTAGAAAATCAGTTCCAATAGTTTGATCAATAATATAATTTGTAAATAAAACATTGAATAAATATTTTGTAACAAACTAATTTTTGTCCATAATTTTTAAAATACGCATTTAACACCACATGTTCAAGTCCATTTTGTGAACGATCCTTACGTGACTGAGTCATTTCATTGCAAACACATTTTCATGGTTCAAAATTTGCAGGCCTGTGTTATCAATAATGAAAGAAATTTGATTGCATACTAAAAGACCTAAGTTATCGCTTACATTAAAATACACCTTCCTTTTAATTTTTACAAGTTTAAGTAAATGTCATTAAAGAATTAGCATCTACATTAATATTAAGCAGAATTAATGTCAATGCTGTAATGATAAAATATATTTTTCTATTATTATGCACTGGAATCCTTAGCTAGTGTAGAATTTTGGGATATTAATTACTTTTGTTTATAAATATATAGGCCAGTCATTTAAACGTGTTCTATTTTACCATATTATTTTCAGCAGTAAGTTTGCATAATAGCATGAGATTGCAAATTCCCATGTTGTAAGATTACAATAGCGATTGACGAAGCTGGAAAGTGTTCGTGTTAAACTGAAGTTCAATCGATCGAACCAATCTCATTGAAAGTATCTTTGTAGTAGTAGACTGACCCTCCTTACTCGGAGACATATTACACGTTGACAAACGAAATTGATCTCATAGTACAGTTCTGGGCGGAGAAATTCCTCACTCAGGTGATATAACTTTCCGCCAGCAGCGATTCGTACCTTTTCAAATAAAAGAGCCCGATTATTTAAACAAGTGAATGTGGAAAATATTCGACATTTTTATATGTATACTCGTGCGATCAGAATTTTGAAGTTTCGAGTAAAGTGTTTGTTGAAAAATACGTAAAAGTAGTACAAACCTGATTTTTCGGAATTTTTGTATTATTTATGAATTCTAATAAAACTGACAACTGATCAGATATCCCCAAAAATATGATTTTCACTTTGAAATAATATGCATTTTGGTTTTACAGGTTTGATTCAAAAGCTAATAATTCCTTCAAGTTAAGATTACCTACAAGTTTAAGTTTAAAGTACAGTCGTGGTAGTTTTGGTGGTTTAGAATTAATCATGTCTTACGAAGACACATAGGAAGAGGGAGAGAAGTAAAGAGAGAGTTATATAATTCAAAAAAGCACTTTTTGTAATCTAAGAATTACAAAATATTGAGATCTGTATACATTCTAGTAGTCCAAAAAGTTCATGTTCTTAATTTATACCTCATAAAAGACACTAGACAGCAAAATCTCTTGAATTATAATTAACACATCGTCTAAAGGTAATATGAATTCTTATTTACTTAGTTTTCCAAAAATGGACATGACACCTTTAGTTCACAAGTGCTTCTGTAATTAATTTTATCCTCAAAATTCAGTCATAAGAAGCAATACATTTTTTGATTACTTACTGTAATATTATTAGTGATTCTTAATTACCTAACACTATTCCTAATTGTTACAATCAGTTTGAAGGTTTAACGTTAAAAATCGTTTTAGTATATATGTAAAGTAAAACCATTACTTGATATGAAGTCTCTTCATGTAATTGGCAAAAGTTTGGAGATCTACTAAGATATTAGAGACCAAACATAAGCAAATATAATAATAATAATATTGTCACGACTTATGAGAATTCCCCGGCCTGCAACGCTGGAAGCAGGCGATTCCCGGTAATAACCCGAACTCATGTACTGTGGTTTTTTAAGGACGGTGATTAGCGCCACTCTATTCAATCTTATCAGCAACTTCTTCTTTATCCATTGTTAATTTTTGTTCTCAAAGGGAAATGAAAAAAAAACGAAAACAGTAGTATAGAACCCGCAATTATTCTTCGCTACAGGACGTCGGGAGAAGGAGGAAAAAGGAAAAGGAAAAAAACGTAATCAAATTTAGTGCCGTGAGTAGTGAGTTAATTAGGTTAGCGAATAATAACCCAGAAATTAAGCTATACCTGCTTTATTGAATTGCCACAATCAAACGTGAAATTACCGCCCAGGGTGAGATTCGAACTCACTTTTCCCGATCTCATGTCAGGCGATCTAACCAAATGAACCACTTGGGGGCTTTGTGAGTCCGAGTCTACTTGCACGTCTTGAATCTCATCAAGTCACAGATGTTAATATATATTTGTCGGCAGTACGAACAAATGTGTAAATTTTAAATAATTTTAAAATTCGTTTTCCTCGGCGTAGAAAATGTCTAATATGATTTTTCTGCTTAAGCACTGAGTAATTAAGGTAAATTTTAATTAGAAAAATTTACCGCCCAGGGTGCGATTCGAACTCACTTTTCCCGATCTCATGTTAGGCGCTCCAACCAAATGAACCACCTGGGGGCTTTGTGAGTCCGAGTCTACTTGCACGTCTTGAATCTCATCAAGTCACAGATGTTAATATATATTTGTCGGCAGTACGAACAAATGTGTACATTTTAAATAATTTTAAAATTCGTTTTCCTCAGCGTAGAAAATGTCTAATATGATTTTTCTGCTTAAGCACTGAGTAATTAATTTATTTTATTAAATTATATATATATATAAAATATTAATTCATTTTTCTAATTAAAATTTACCTTAATTACTCAGTGCTTAAGCAGAAAAATCATATTAGACATTTTCTACGCTGAGGAAAACGAATTTTAAAATTATTTAAAATTTACACATTTGTTCGTACTGCCGGCAAATATATATTAACATCTGTGACTTGATGAGATTCAAGACGTGCAAGTAGACTCGGACTCACAAAGCCCCCAGGTGGTTCATTTGGTTAGAGCGCCTGACATGAGATCGGGAAAAGTGAGTTCGAATCTCAGCCTGGGCGGTAAATTTTTCTAATTAAAAATTTACCTTAATTACTCAGTGCTTGCAGAAAAATCATATTAGACATATATATATATATATATATATATATATATATATATATATATATATGGTAGTGCGTAGGTTTTCGCGGCAGTTATGTGTGTCGTTTCTGCTTCGGGAATTGATCCGCGTTGTCGTAGAGTCCGAATGTGGACTTCTGTTGTCTCGAGCTTTCGGCAATCTCGCTGTTGCCATTTTCAAGAGGTTCTGCTTCTCGTAGTAGTTTGTGTCGAAGTGAGACAATCCGTGTGCGGCGGGCATATTTGTGTATGTTGCTGGAGTCTGCGTGACCTAGCTCTCGTGGTGGGGCCGGCGGTAGGGGTATCCGCTGGCCAATCAGGTTGTACTGTGTTGAACCTTCGGTCCGTGTATGTGTCCGAGTTTCTTGTCTGTCTTGATTGTGTGTGTTTCAAGGCCGTTTTCCATGTATTTGGGAATCTTCGATCGTCATCTCTTTTATTTAGGCTTTTAGGGCGTTTCTCTATTTCTATTGCTTCTCGTATTATGCGAGTGTGGAAATGTTCCGATTTAGCGATAATTTTTGTATTATCGAAATCTATGTTGTGGCCTGTTGATATTACATGTTGCGCTAGAGATGACGTTGTGTCCTTGTGTTGAACTGCGATTTTATGTTCTTCTGTACGTGCGCTGATTCGTCTGTTTGTTTGTCCGATGTATGTACTATCGCACGAACGGCACGGTATTTCATATATCCCCTGGTCTTCCAGTTGTATTATATCCTTGGGGTTCTTGATAATTTGTTGTATTTTTCTGTTTGTGGTGTAAACGACCTTTATGTTATGTTTGTCTAGAATTCGTCCAATTCGGTCCGTTGTTCAGAAGTCCACATACGGACTCTACGACAACGCGGATCAATTCCCAATATATATATATAAAATATATAAAATAAATTAATATTAAATCTGGACCAGAACAAACTTAAAATTATATTGACCGTGACAACTAATTGTACATTAGTAGCATAAAATTAGGATGATATTTCCTTGCGTCTTACAACTCGCTTATATATTTATTTTTCAATGAATAAGATAAGAAACAGATACGAATTATAATAAACTGTAAAGTGCATTCTAGTAGAAGTTAATTATTTCGTGTTAAACATTAATTGTAAACGAATAATTGGAACAAGGTGCACCAGCGAGTAAATTCATAGGAATAGTTGAGGCTATTAATGTGTTTAAAACAACAACAAAAAAACAAACCAATAAAAAATAGACTAGAAAATATCATGAACAAAATAATGTAATAATAATCATAGACAAATCATCCATATTCATGATTCAAAATATAAGTAGATTGTAAAAATAGAAATAAATATTATTTTCACATATACACTCAACAGCTGTCAAATTTTATTGAGTCGGCTTCATATAGGTGTCACATGTAAAGAAAAGAAGTATTGTGAACAAAATAATCAATTGTGGTCTATGCTATGCATCGATCGCGTTGAGAAGCCGTGCGTCTGACTAACACGTGCTCCGTCTTTGACCTTCGCGGCTAAGTTCCATAAACCAGTCACAGAAGGATTTAGAGTCGATTTTTATGCACTAACAAATGAAGTGGAACAACTACCGACTCAAATGTTGGTGCTTTATTAATTAAACTAAGGACGATGGCATAGTTTTGTGTCACCACAAAATAAAAGGTAGGTTTAACGCTGAATCAGCCACACGCTCGATGTGGTAGAATCAATTGATTACTCTGACCTTAGTTAACGTTGCCTATGTCGTTCTTTGTGTTCCCACCACAACGGAAGCAACTTCTACAGTGTGGTGGACAGTATCTCCTGCTTCGTCGCTCGAATTCCCGAAATGGGACTCCTTTTCATTAGTTAAGGCAACTTTGCACTACTACTTAAACTCAAGAAGCACTTAGACTAAGGCGTGTATTTCCCAAACTAATGTGTGGTTTCTATATCATTCAACAAAGCCTTTAAGTCTTGTGACTGAAGAATAGGTTTCTTGATACTGCCTAACACTTAAATAATATTGGTCTGTTGACGTTGACCTTTAACTCTAGACTCCCTGCAGGTGGTCCTAGATTTTTCGCTCTATATACCCTTGAATAATATAAAATCTGACTTTTATTTCGTGAACCATAACTGTGGGAGCAGGAAAACGTTATACACAACAGTTGAGGTATCTTGACCAGTCAGTTTTATGTGCTCCCACTGTTATGGTTAACGAAATAAAAAGTCAGATTTTATATTATTCAGGGGTATGCTCGCGCGAAAAATACGCTGAAACTCGGGGCCGCCGGGAGATATTACCTTTCAAGAAAGTAACTAGCAAAATAATCGAATTCCCTATAATTGAGAACACATAGATAGATATATCGGAATCAAGATATTAAATATATACATAACATAGAATAATATTGAGTAAATTCCGCTGTAGAGTAATGATAAGAACGTGTGTCTGACTTGCTAGTCACCATCGTTCCGTTATAGCCAAGGAATAAACTGGGATTAGCTTGAAAATATAATAAACATATACGGACGACCATCTATGACTGACCTCTGTGTTAGTTTCTTCAGTACGTACATTTTGAGCCTAGGGCCACTACACCGGGTGTATTATTTATCAAACATTTTTGTCATATCCTATGAAAATCACAATTTGTTATAGCATTCTTTATCCTCATAAACAGAACTTAGAAATAATAAATAAAACCAATCAGAAATTAATTATGAGTGCGTAAGTATTCAACGTTTAACATCTTTGCTTAGGTTAAGCAATACATCACAAAAACATTAATACCGCAATGAAAGGACGTGTTAGACACACGTAACAATATTTACACTTTTTTCAGTTTTCCTTAGCTCTAAAAAGAAAAGCACATTGACATTTAAAACTTAAAACACGGGCTATATACATGTAAATTCCCGTTTTATTTTATTATACGAGGTTGATATTTTTGCTTTATCATGTCAGTTTGAAAATGCCACATTCTACATAGATATATTTGTGTTTATATTATTCAATAGTTATTTACACCACAAAGGAGGTAAATCAAGACTGGTCAAGATACCTCCTGTGTTTGTATGTAACGTTTTACCTGCTGCCTGACAGGTTTTTTGCTTATGCGGAAGTAGATGCAGAGAGTTACACCAGGCTATTGGAAACTCAGAAAATAAATATTGGTTGGGACGTATGTAAAGTATTTGATGCAGTGACTGTGACTAGATGTTACAAATGTTGCGGATATAATCACAAAGGGAAAGACTGTACGAGAGAACTAACATGTGCTAAATGTGCGGGATCACACCATGTAAGCAGCTGTACTGCAAATGATAGTCAAGTGCAGTGTGTAAATTGTAAGTATGCTGTAGATAAACTTCACCTAAAAATTAGCATAAATCACGCTACGTGGGACTCAGAGTGTCCGGTATTTAAACGGAAGTTACAAAACGCCAGAGATAAAGTTGATTTTTTAGAATAAACCGTAATGTAACGACAAAGCAATATGAGGTAATTTATTTGAATGTACAGAGTTTACTTGCAAACTTTGAGCAAATAGAAAATTTGATAGACATATCGCCCGCCTATCCTTCTGCTTAGTGAGACGCGTGTTACATCTGATGTCCGGGAGTCAGAAATAAACTGTAGAGGTTACTCGGTTGCGAGATGTGATTCGCACAGCAGACACACGGGTGGTGTTACAATTTACGTAAGAAATGACATCAATTATAGTCAAAGTTGCAACATAACAGTAAATAATGCTATATGGTTGCTAAGTATAAGTGTTTCGGTCGGGTTTGCTAGGGGTATTTATACAGTTTTATATCATAGTCCTAGTGCAAGCAATGTGGAGTTTTTAGACTTTTTTGAGGCCTGGTGCGAGGAAAGTTTCGATGGAAGGGATATGTGTACTATTTTTGGTGATTTCAATGTGGATATGTCCAGAGATTCAACCTATGTGACTAGATTGAAAAATATCATTACTGCAAGTGGAATGAAACAAGTGGTTGGTGATTATACTAGGGTAACAAGCAATTCGAAAACATTAATTGACCTAGTTATAAAAAATGAATGGAATGCGACGGTGGAAATTTGCGATTGCAAAATTTCTGACCACGAAACATTATTATTAAAGTTTACAAACAGCGATTCGATAGATACGATTCAGCGCAAAAAATATTAGACAAAAGTGCTTATACAGATTACGACTTGCGAAACATGCTGATGCTACGTAATTGGAAACAGATCAATAAATATAATTTACAAAATCGGACATTGTCATTAGTAAATGAACTAAATGTAAGTTATTACAACATTGTCAACAATAAAACAATTGCTGTGGGTCAGGGTAACCCATGGTTTAATCATGAATTAAAGTCATTGCAGAAACAAAGGAACGCATTATACAGAGTAGCAAAGAATAGCAATAGTAAGGACGACTGGAGTAATTACACAAGCATGAGGAACTACTACAATAGACATATAAAATTAAGTAAGAATATTTATTATGAGAGGCAAATTGATGAAACAAGGGGCGATGCAAAAAGAATGTGGAAAAAGCTTAAAGCATTAGTCACGGTTACTAGCGAGAGAAAGCCTGAATATATTGATTTTCCATCGAACAGGGAATGTGAAGTAAAGAAAATTGCAGAGAAGTTTAATGCGTATTTCATCGAAAGTATCAGGGAAATACATGACAATATCGAAGTAATTGTAGAGAACGTAAATATGGATGAATGTCGCGGTGGAGACACAAACATATTGTACACTTTTGAACCGCTTGAAATGGGGCAGCTACAAAAAATTGTAGAATCACTTAAGAGCAAGTCAACAACTGATGGTATTGATACAAAAGTTATTAGCGACGCATTTCCGATTATTGGACATACGCTGTTGGGAATAATTAATGAGTCGTTCAAGACAGGCGTGTTTCCGGATGTTTGGAAAACCACTACGATAATACCGATTCCAAAGATCAACGGCACCAAGAACTGCTGTGATTTTAGACCGATCAACATGTTGCCAACATTAGAAAAAATTATAGAATATGCAGCAAAAGAACAATTAGAATACTTTCTGGAAAAAAATTGCGTGTTGGTGGATGTGCAGTCCGGCTTCAGGCAGAATCACTCATGTGAAACAGCATTAAATTTAGTAATAGGTAACTGGAAGGAAGAGATAGATCGCGATAACAAAGTTGTGGCAGTTTTCTTGGATCTGAAAAGGGCTTTAGAGACACTTGACCGAAAGAAGTTAATACAAAAGTTAAGTAAATATGGAATAAGAGGTATGGCTTTGGAATGGATAAAGTTATATTTAACAGATAGGAAACAAAAAACTAGATACGACGATGAAGAGTCAACAGCTGAGGAGGTCTCCCTAGGAGTCCCTCAAGGATCAATTCTAGGACCACTTCTCTTCATCCTTTACATAAACGACGTGATAAGTGCGACTAAGAACTGCAAGATTAACCTGTTTGCGGATGATACGCTAATAAGTGTTGCAGATAGATTGATTCAGCAATAAAAAAGATAAACTGTGAACTAGAAGGTGTTAGCCAGTGGTTAAAAATTAATAAACTAAAGTTGAATACGTCGAAAACACAAGCTATGCTTATCTACAGCAGTGTGATAAATGACACTAGTGAATCAGTGGTAATTGATAATGAAATTATTGAATGGGTAAATGAGATTAAATATCTCGGTGTTATAATTGACAATAAATTAACATTCTCTAGAAATATTGACTATATAGAAAAGAAAGTTGCAAAAAAAATAGGTTTTTTGGGTAGGATAAATGCTAAATTAAGTTTATGGGCTAGAATCTATGTTTATAAGACAATCATTGCCCCACACTTTGATTATTGTTCCACAATTCTATTTCTAGCCAAAGATGGGGATATATATAGATTACAGAAACTGCAAAACAGGGCTATGAGGATTATACTGAGTTGCAATAGGTATACTCGAATTACATTAATGTTAGATACATTACAATGGCTTAGTGTTAAGCAAAGGATTCAGTTCAACACTCTTATATTGATTTATAAAATAATACATAATAAGTTACCAAAGTATTTAAACAAATACGTTTCGTGTAGTAATGATATTCATGACTACAATACTAGATACATAGATAACTTTAGGTTACCTTTTCACAAAAAATCGGCTTCGCAGAATAGTCTTTTACAAGGGTTTAAAATTATATAATGGTATGCCTGAAGCGACTAAACAGAGTCCTTCTATAAGAGAGTTTAGACGCTATTGTACGAGGTATGTTAGGAATGATTGTATAGTTTAAAATTATAGTGTAACATTGTAAACATCTAAAGATGAATAAAGTTTATTATTATTATTTATTCCACAGTTATGGTTCACGAAATAAAAAGTAAGATCACAGACTAAACAATCCAGACCGGCAACTTAATCCTAGATTGTATCCAGAGTACTCATCCTTGTTTAGCAAACGTAAATTTCAATACTCTACCATCTTTGTCAGATTCACTAAACTTGGAGATGAGATGGCGCTAGCGTCAATTGAAATGTTTGTTATGCTGCGGTTATATGTCATTCAAAACAACATTTCAAATTTGACACGTTTGACATATTTTTGCAATCCTTTGTCGTACATCGTATTAATTATATGTTAATACAAATATGGTGTCCAAGTGTTTAGTGTGCGGGAACTGCATAGTTGGATATCAAAAGAATCTCCTCACGTCGCTTACTGACAGAATATGTACCACACAGTAACGAATTGGCACTTTCGGAGGATTACGAAAACCGGTCAAGTAAGAAAAGGAATGCCTTCATCACAAATTGGTCGGCTGACTTCTATTCGGGCAATACAGGGTATTTGGAAAAAGGCAAACAGTTTTCTTATCTCCGTCCGAGATCTTTAAATCAAGATGGATTAGATAACTTCTTTGGTGGTGTTAGATCGGGATATGGTTGTAATGAGAACCCAACAGTCTCACAATTTATTACAAGCCTCAAAACCCAAATAATTAATGGGCTAACTAATAAAAATGTACAAGGGACAAATTGTGAGGAAGATGACGCACACATTTTAAGTAATTTAAGATCCTTCAATGGAATGGATGCAGTTCCTGAAAGCGAATTAGGTGTCGACTCTTTGGATCTGGAAGTTGTAAATGAAGCAACTCCTGCTTCACAGAATTCCGAAGAAATTGCCAATGATATAGCGGCAGCTGTTTCAGTTGGAAATGTCGAAATACTTTCAGTTGCATATGCGAGTGTCTATATAGCAAAGAGGATAATGAAGGAGATTAACTGTGCAGAGTGCTTCACAGCATTAACAGGCGAAACAGAATTGCCATGTAATAGGTTTATATATTTTAAAGAATTTTCGGCTGACAAATGCAAGCTACATCATCCATCAGAAAGTTTAGTAGTGGCTATTGACCATACTATAACTGAATTGGAAGTGATATTAAAATAATACATTGAATTAAAGATATTTGTAAAAAATCTGTCAATCACCTTATTAATGCTGTTCAGTTTACTTCCCTTTGTGAAGTACATCGCGATTTAGTGAAAGAAACTATTGTTAAAGGAGTGTGCAAAATAGGCATTCCTTGGTATTGCAAGCGGGAAAATGAACAAAGGAGGCAGCTGAGATCTGATGTTCGTGCTACACAAAGAAAATCAGCTAAACTAAGAAATGTATACATTTCTTATAAACATTATTTTGTAAAGTTAATAAGATAAGATTGGCATTTCCTTTATTTAAGAAGCGCATTTTTGACATGCTCTTTGCCTTGCAGGTTTGATACCTTTTGATTTGTGTATTAGCATTATTATTACTCTTTTGTTGTTGATTTTATTTTTGTCAATCTGTATAATATCAATTTTATATACTATAGACTGGTAATATTAATTTTCTAACCAGAATATTTTTCTGTTATAAAATATTACATTTGCTGTTAGTTTAAGGGACAAATTTAAAATCAGCATCTTAGTAATGAACTATTGCTGAATTTGTTCCTTTTGGTACATATTAGCTTTGTTTTTATTTGTCATATTACACACGATTTCTATTATTATTGTCTTCTCATTACTGGTTGTGTAATTTAATTTTATTATGTCTCTATTGTATAAGTATATGTACCAATAAAAACTATTGTTATTATATCCCTATGTTTTCCCTGACAGTTTTCATTTATTACATTATTATATTTCTCTTAATATTATATAGAGTAGTAGTTCATTGTATCTAATAGGTGGTAAGAGGGATCGTACATGTAAGTAAAAGATTAATATTTATATTTCGTATCACATATTTAATATGTAACACCACAAAATTACACATAAGATGCTCAAACTATGGCTATAATTGTTTCAGTAAGTAATATTTATTACCATAGTTTTAGTAACTTTTGTGTATGTTTTTGTTACATAAATAACGTATTTAATAAGCGTATTCTAAAAACAAGCTCATATCAAATTTCGCGCCAATATGCTGCTAGCGCCATCTTCGTACCAAGTTCGCTGATGTGTGACAAGGATAGAAGATCTTGGATATTTTTTTCAAGTAGTTGCCGGTCTGGGTTGTTCAGTCTGTGGTAAGATTTTATATTTTTTGATCAATTTATTTTGACAATGGCACTTATTACTTTATAGACGTTAATAGATATAAGGCGCGTTCAACCCATGCATCGATCGCAATAATTTGCTGTCATTTTCATATCAGCCCGTTCAGTACGACCGATGCTATTGAAATCAATTGTGGCCATTTGCAACATAGATTTGCTAATCGGTGAGTTATGCGCATAAAAGAACAAAAAAGTTACGACTTGCCACAATTCTCAACTGTCAACATGAATATCATCTAGATAACCTCTTTAAGTCAATGTCGATAGACTGCACTGTCTGCTTTGATTTTGTCATTGTTGTTGTTACTAAGGCGCTGCTAAAAGATGTAGTTTTGCTCGCTCTGTATTACTTGTTTTTTAGACGAGTGATTTTTAAATAGAAGATACAGCAAATGCCGCTTACGAAAGTTTATTACCCGAGAAAGCGAAAGGGAGCTATTATAGAGCGTATAGAGCATTCAAGGAATGTTGCCAGAGCAAAAATTCCGATGTTTCTAACATTTGTCTGTTGGCACACTTCATGGAAAAATCAGTATTATTAAAGTCACCGACGAGTTTGTGGTGTGAGTACTCAATGATTAAGTAATGCCTTTTCATAGAGGAGAACATGTATATACCAAAATATCCTAAACTAAGCGCATTTCTAAAAGGGAAGAATGACGGCTACAACCTTAAAAAATTAAGTATTTTAAGAAGAAAACAAATCAATAATTATTCCCGGCAAGCATCTGGTGATACTTATTTGCTTATGAAGGTAGTGGCGGTCTTAGGCATTGCAGGCTCATGTCACTCTGATGAGTTTAGCAAACTTAAGATGGAGAATGTCGTGAATAAAAATAACTATATATAATATTATTGTTGTTACTATTCCAGATTCTAAAAACAATATATCACGTATATTTGCAATTACTGCTCGTCTAGGTAAAGTGTGTCATCTTGAAATTGTGAAGAAATATATAACTATAAGATTAGAGGTTAAAACAGATAATTCACGCTTCTTTATGCGGTATCAGTTAGGCATATGCTGTAATTAACCAGTCGGAAACAACACCATTTTCACGATTCCTAAGAAGACAGTACATCGGCAACGTTACTGGAAAATACTTAAAGTGGATTTTATACCTAGTAGGGTCATAAATACTGTCACCACTTTGAACGCACCCCGTCGCAGTAGTTAACTAAACGCATCCATTTAAATAATACATGATTTTTGACAGCCAACTCTTAGCTTGGTCATATGTGCAAATAATTAGTATTTGAGTTTGTTGCTGCTATGGAATGGTCCGATAAAGAAAATCTAATCGCAGTTATAGCATCGTATAAATGCAATATGAAGAAAGGAGATATTTTTGAGACCCTTCGACCACTCGGGATAAGCCGAATATTTGTTTATCGGTGCATTAAGTTGTTTGAGAAAACTGAAGACATCAAAGATCGCCTGCGATCTGGACGTCCTCGTACGGTACGTATGCCGCAAGCCATTAAAGCAGATAAAGTTAGAATTAAGCGGAATCCGCTCCGGAAGCAAACAATTATGTCTCGTGAAATGAATATGACTTGAAATTCAATGAGTCGTAATATCAAAAAAGACTTGGGACTTGAGGCCTTCAAACGACGTAGAGGGCAATTGTTGCTCTATGCAGTTCTATGAAATCAGCAAAAATCGACATAAACTGATTGAATGAAGATTGTAAAGACATGATATATCAGACACTACCAAATTCTTCTTCTTCTTCTTCTTCACGAAAGCTAACAGCTTGTTTCACACATTCCCATTCCTCTCTTCCCGTTCTTGCGATATTGATGTCCAACTATCCCTCCATCTCTTTGGTGGTCTTCCTGGGGGTCGTGTGGACGCTGGTTTTCCATCCCTTGCAATCCTTGCCATTCTATCACTAGTCATGCGCGACACATCTCCTCCTCTCGCGACTCCATCTCACTACATCCTCCACTTGACACTCCTCTCTGATCTCCTCACTCCTCCTCTGGTCTCTAAGTGTGTTTCCCGTTATTGCCCTTAGTACCCTCATTTCACTTGCACGTGCCATTCTTTTTGTTTCCGCCGTGTCCGCTCTTGTTTCGGCTGTGTATGTCGTCACAGGCCTGACGCATGTTTTGTAAATCCTTACTTTGCTCGCTGTTGACATACTTTTATTTTTCCAAATGATGTCCCTCAGTCCGCCCGCTATTCTCGTTGCTTTGTTCATTTGGTGTCTTGCGCTCTCTTTCAAGCTCCCGTATGGCGAGATCATGGTGCCCAGATAGTTGAATTCGAACACTTGTTGGATGTTCCTCTCGTTCACTTGAAGCTTGCATCGTCGCGGTTCCCTGGCTATTATCATGCTTTTCGTTTTGGATGTCGATATTTCCATGTTGCTACCAAATTACATTTTATAAATACCTAATTTACGACTTTGTTGAGAATTTATGGAGCATTTATTTTATGCTCTGTTATATGTGTATATATTATAGATACATTCTTTAATCTACAATTAAATTTTTATATCCTTATGATTATTACAAAGTATGCGTAAATTTCAGTGTAAATATTGACAATGTCATTAAATTTTTGTATTATATAACAACATTTATTGTTTGATTCACTACAGATAACGCAGTCTGTATATGGAAAAAGATATTGTGACAGATGCAGTACCATTTTATGCACAACTATGCAGATTAATCGAGAAGGACTGTACATATGAAAGTAATGTTTTATTGAATAGAACATGAAATGGAATGATGCAATCTTATGTACCCCTACTCTGTATGTAAATTCTACCATCTTAATATATTTGCAATTTTACAGAAACAAATATGGTGAATCATCATCCATATTCCTAAATATTCTTGTTAAATCTCTATTAAATATTATTTTATATACTAACATACAGGAAAATACAGTTATTAAAGGAATTAGAATACAAAAGAAAATACATTTATAAACTATATACTAAAAGAAATATATTAAAAATCTATCTAAGTATAAATGACCCACTTGCATTTATAATAATAATAATAATAATATTAATAAATACATGCAGCCATAGATTCATGTAACATGTAACATATAGAAGAGAAAGACATACAAATACATGGAGAAGATTAAAAGGCATGTGCTCAGATTGACCAGGAAATTTGATCGCCTGTTATTCTGCACATGCCCCTCAACGAAACATAATAAAAATAATAATAATAATAAATAAAAGCAAACACAAGAAAAAGAAAAAACAATCTGAAACACGAGCAATAACACTGCAAATCAAGGAAATTGCGGGACACTCACCGCGGCTCCTGCAAATACTCTTTGCATTTCTTTTTAAAAGCGCCACAACTGATGCCTCCGAACGACCCAGGTAAAGAGTTCCAAAATTTGACGATGCGGTAAGTGTAACAACGTTCAAAAGCGGCAGTGCGATGTCGGGGCAATCCCATAACATTTCTATAATGTTGTGGATATCCGTCCGGTAAGTGATCTTATTATATAGATAAGCCGGCCGTCTACATTGAACAATGCTGTAAAACAAAACCGCTGAATGATGGCCGCGACTATTGCTCATACTCAGCCAGCGACACTCGTCCTAGCGGACACCGTAAATGGCAGGAGTTTTGAACGTATTGAATTCGCCTCTGATTAATTCTAGTGATGAAGGAATCATATAACACATCGCAGATTAAAAAGAGATAATATAAGCGAGTTTGTCAACAAGATCTTGTTTCTTTGACTAATAAGATGACGATAAGGATACAACACTTTCAAGATACCTTATGATCTTTGGACCAATTTAGTTACATATTTATCAAATATCAGTTCCTCATCCATCCAAACGCCAAGATTTTTGACGCAGGTCGTAAACGGTAATGAAATATCATTAATTTGTCAGTACATATCTCTTTTTTTTTACCTGTTACCAAATAAAATTACTGCGGACTTGGCGGGATTGATCGCCAGACCGTGCTCCGTAGAGGTATCAAACACAGCTTTAAGGTCAGCATTAACTCGCTGATCTGAATAATGTGATGGGTCGAACGAATAATATAACTGAGTGTCATCAGCATAAGATTTGAGTATATTGGAGAAATAAATAAAATATAATAAGGGCCCACACACACTCCCCTGCGGCACACCAGATGCCATTGGGAGAGACAACGAAATGTTACCATTAACTGTAACCATTTGAATCCTTTTGCTTAAATATTGCTTAAAAAACGTAAAGTACCAGCACTCATAGCAATCTGATACAAGATCGATAGCAACAGCTCATGATTAATCATATCAAAGGCCTTAAGAATAATCGTGGTGCACATACCCTTGTCAGTGCTCCCAACCACATCATCCACTACATCAAGGAGTGCAGTGGTACAGCTGTGATTCGGCCTAAAACCTGACTGAGTTACTGGCACAACATTACAGATGAGATTCACCATTTCACAAGCTGATTTTGTTTTGTTTTCTAATTTAAAAAAAACAAGCCCTTAGGGGACGTAGTTTTAAGGACTACAGTAAGTTGCAAGCAGCGGTTATAGAACATTTTGACGGAAAAACTTCAGATTATTTTCACAAGGGTATCAAATTATTAATTAATCGTTGTAATAAATGTATAGAAGTTAGGGAAAATTACACTGAAAAATAAAATTTTTTATATTGTTCCCAGTTTCTTTTTTGTATATCAGGCCGAGAATTTATGGCGCCTACCTCGTAAGGATCTATCTAAACATAAATGATCAACATTGCATTGATATTCAGTAACTATCATAAAACAAATTGCATAAAAAGTCATCTCACACAAATACATTTATTAAAGTTGTATTCTCTATCGAATTATTCCGCCTCCGGACTGGTGCTAAAAAACATTTTATTGATCACCAGTTACATTAAAAAGTTTATCGCCTTCAAAGTACTTTCTTTGCCGATCCCAACAATGCTCTAATGGCCGAATTGGCTGACACATTATCTTGATAAAGCATCCAGGAATTGCTCTACCATAAATCATGTATTCTTCTCCTTACTTCTTCACGAAGGGCAGTCAGAACATCGACGGACAGTCAGGCGACAATTATCACGGATCAATTTACCAATTTTCTGGATGGTGTCATCCGTTTTTTATGTTGAGAGTCGTCGAGGGCGCGGATCATCTTCGGTTTTTTCAGGTCTCTCCCGAAACCTATTAATCCACTCAAAAGCCTTGTGTGCGCAATAAGCAACCACTTCTGTACACTACCTTTAACATAGCATGAGCTTTGTAGCAGTTTTTTGTAGTTTCACAAGAAACATGAAGTTAACTTTTTGCTCCACATAATCTTACTTGATCCAATTGCTACAGCGAAACCAAGCGACGCCGACGTACAACTGTGCTTACTGAAATAAGGATGGGGGATGGTCAACAGGAACACACATGCTCAAACCTGCCACGGCGTGCTCGCTGTTTGCCGGTAGCAGCATTAGTCCTGTTATTTAACTTCCACATTTCGTACATGTCATGATTTTGCAGGAACTGTATATAAGGCTGACACAATCTTATTAGTAAAAAGTTGAAAAGTTTTCAGACAGACCACATATTTAATTTTAAAAATATCTTAAATGACAAAAAAGTATTATGTATATGAAAGCAGTAAAGCCGAAAAAGTTTTGATAACTTGTCCCTCTTCCACACAATAACACCAGAATTTCTAAAATTGGTAAAATTGAATCAAGGATATTTAAAGGTTCAATGATAAAAATATCTAAATACGCATTATGCTTTCATCAGTTCGATTATTTTCTATTATAATTACGATATTGCTCTAGTAAAAGTAATCTTATATATTTTTTTAATCTAATATAGTGAATTACCTTTTGAAATTGTGAAATGAAGTCACTAAAAAACAAGGGAGATGACGTGCCATATGCCTGACACGTGCCAATTAAGTAGGAGGGAAACTCTGTTAACGATGCGGAATCCAAAAAATCCCGATGCTATTTTAGAAACTAATCTATTTTCTCTTTCTTTCTCTCTGTTATTCTTTTCACGGAGTACAAGGGAGTGTAAAATATATTGCAAGAAATATTAAGCCCATAGAAACTATTTGTCTTTACACTCCATTTCTTTACACAACCTAATTTTATCTTAAAGTCACACTCTTTCTGGAACAGTGCATATTATACCCTTTTATTTTTTTCCCTGTAAACAGGAAAGGATAAGATCGGATAAAATATATATTCTTGTGGGACCTGCTGCCTTTTTATGATTTATGATATCAAAGGTTCTGACAACCATAGTTAAGAAGTTTTTTTTATAAATGATGATGCCAAGAGCTGTTAAGAATTTTTTGTACTTTAAAGTATTAAATTAATGAGAAAAAACCCCGACACTCTAAATAAATCGAAAAGTAAAAATGAACTCTAAAACTGTAATAAATAAAGGACTGCTAATATTAGGAACACCTTCACATTGCATAATATACCGGTAAGTTTTCGGGTGAAGCAACGACAGAGGAGTGTCCAAGTCCCCACTATCACTCGCTACAGTTATCGTATTCCCCGACGCGAACGGCTGTAGTATACTACTACCACCGCTCTGGTTAACGAAGGGGAGTACATATACGTAGTCGTTCAGTTGTGGGGACTGATACATGCGCTATACAATCGTTGCGTTACCAGAAAACCTACCGGTATGTACAAGACTGTTTTGAGAAGCTGGTATAATATAATTGATATTAATTTCCTGGAAGATTGTATACATGCTTCAATCCTGTTTTCACTAGTCCACGGACGGAAGAGTTCTGTTTAGATATTGATTTTACTGCTAGAGTTTTAAAATTGAATTAAGTACATAGACAAAACATTTTATTTAAATTCTGTATTCCAGCCTGATATTCAAGTGAATTAAACTACTTGACGATCAGCAAATTAGTTTTCGCTTACTTGCAAATGAGAAACAGAATAATTAGTATTTATTAAGTCAGACAATTAGATAATTGTTACTTTAATTATTTTGAGTGTAACAAATTTTTTGTTTAGTTAATGTCAGACAAGATTAAAACTTAACATTTGAATTTTCAGTATGAAATATTCCCAGACAAATCAGAAGTGGCTTTGATAATATTAATAAACTTTACTACATATGCAAAATAGAAAAAAAAATAATTAACATGACAGCATAAAGAGATGATAATAACAATCATATTATAATACAACATTGTTGTATATACTAATTGTTTAAAAGGTCATTTAGAGAGTAATAATTCATGTATATTAACAGCTCCATCATACTTTTTTAAATATTCCTAAAATAGTTACGGTTTTCAATGCTGATGACAGTTTAAGTAATAATGTCTTAAAATCTAAAATCTTTGACATAGTTTATAGAAGAGCTGCGGGAGATACTTCCTATTTCACATTTAAAACTGCACACTTGCATTTAAAAATAAAAGACTGTAATAGTAATGCCCTTAGTTGGGTGACATATGTAATAGTACGGTCCTTTAAAATTAAATAATATAAACTTAAATTTAATAGTGAAATTAAATTGAATAAAACTGATTTATTGATGAAATGAATTTACTTAATGAACACTCCTCGTACTTTAGCTCAGGTAAATAGTTCGGTTTAGCATAAGACTCTTAATTTCAAGACGGTTCAGGTATTTAGACACTAAGATTATTGTTCTGCACGTACTATTACTTCTATTTTGTATTCCAAATTTCTTATAGTAAGGTAGACAAATAATACGCAAAAGGATATTTAAACATTATTAATATATTGATTATGAACACCATCAACACAGATCAAGTTACAAACAAAGGTTATAGAAACAAAATACAATTCAAATGGTACAACACAATACAAATTACGCATCAATTACAAGATGGGCAAATATAATTAACAACAATGCAATGACGCTTTACCTATACAGTATACCATGGATTTAATTAGATGCTAATTGAATTGTTTTATAAAAAAAAACATGCATGATATAGGCCTTTAATTCAAACAACGTTGGGTACCTGATACGATGCTTTGACGCCGCTGGTCCGGTATTTTCACGGGCAGCTTTTCCAGGGTAGACTGAAATCGTCGTCTTCTTTGTCTGGAGATACGGCACACACTTAATTATTAATAGAACTTTTACTTCACTTGACCCACTATTTGTTTTATTAAAACTTATAACAGTTTTCTCACTAGGCTTTTTCTTTAACTTTTTCCTAGTGCTTAGAATTACTTGTATTCGCACTGTTAGCCTGTGAGATGTCGTTCCCTTTTCTTGGGTGCGGTCTAGTGTTATTCTACTTAACACGACCTGCGAACCTATTCATGCGCCGGCTAGGGAACGTCTGCTTGCTTGCTCCTTGCTTAAGGCATGCCACACCGTATTCTTGCTCGGGGTTTCCCCGGGCCACCTATGTACTTTACATTTCTTCATCACATTCAAGGTTCCACGTGTCGGTTGCACACAAACGGTTTCTTATCTATGTCGCATAACTTCCTGGCTTACTCCGATATCATTGCAATAATATTGACGCCACTTGTGTTTTTCTTCCTTTCACACCGATACACCTACGCACTATTTCTCTTTTACATATACAGAATTTATATAGAAACATTTTAAACAGGAATATAATAATTTAATACAAATAAATGAATAATACATGTTTCCCGATCTGTGTTGATTTATTATTTACCTTAATATAAATATTTTGGATGTTATATTATATTTATATTTTATTCATTATATACAGGGCCTACCGTTACAGATACCCCCCTTTGCCTTTTCTGACAGGCTGATAAGTCTAAATGAAAAGCAAATAATGGTAACGTGTACATAATAAAATAAAAAAAATTACAAAATTAATTTTGAGATTATATATACTTCTAGTTTGCTAAATAAATAGTCATAAATGAATAGATATGTATTGTATATTTACAGACTACTTTTCCATACCACCCTATATCTCTGTTGGGTCTTTTGGCGGTCTTTTATACTTCCTCAGATCCGTAATATTTTGGGTGCACTTGTATTCCTTGGTGATTGGGTCCCCTAACCAATAAGCATTTTCACTTACTCGTCGTATAATTTCATAAGGTCCGTTATACAAATGAAAAAACTTTTTTATTTCTTTGGTTAGTGCTGACGAATAGTTGTGATTTTTTACCAACACTTGATCACCTATTTCATATTTCGTCGGAGAAATTTTTTGATCGTGCCTTGTTTTGCGTTGATCTGCTCGTTTTTGTAAACGTTCTTGAGCCAATATTATTTTTACTTCGCCAGTCATGTCCGTCCTATTTGGGTATTTGATGAGTCTTTCGATTTGTCGCGTTGGCCTTTCTCCTTTCATTAATTCATACGGCGTGAAACCTGTGGAGTCATGCTCTGTGCAGTTAAGCCAATTCTCGATTGTTTCCACATAACTTGGCCACGCTGTATGTCGCTTGGTGCAGTAGGTTCGAAAACTTTTACCTAGTTCGCGCATTACCCTTTCGACTGGATTTGATTGTGGATGATATACTGACGAGTAGTTCACTTGTATGTTTGCCTCTTTTAAACTGTTTGTCCATATTGCACTGGTGAACTGTGTTCCATGATCTGATAGTAGTACCTCAGGTTTTCCTACCTCCGTCACATAGTCTTGTAGAACTCTTTTCCGTAAGCAAATTGCTGTGGCTTTCTTTATTGCATAGAGTTTGACATATTTAGTGAAGATGTCCATAAGTACAAAAATATAGCAAACTCCCCCACGACCTTGGGGCAATGGGCCATATAAATCTACTGATACCTTTTCAAGTGGGCGTTCTGCCAATACATTCTTCATCTGTCCTTTGCTGGCCTGGTTGGATGGTTTCACTCGCTGGCACGTGTCACATGATGATACGTATTGCTTCACTATTTTCGTCATGTTTGGAAAATAAATGGATTCTGCCAATAGTGAAGTACATTTTGCTGATCCGCAGTGACCAAAAGCTTCATGATAATATTGTATTACTGGTCCTATTAATACTTTAGGTAAGTAAGGCACCCACCAATCCGCTGAACGCTGGCTCTTCTTGAATAATATTTTCTCATATATGCAATAGTTTTGTTCCAACTTCAATTTTTTTCCTTGGACGTTTTCTTCAAGTTCGATTATCATCCAGTTCAAAGTTTGATTTTCTCTTTGCTTTTTTGGTAAATCCTTTAGTTCCGTTCTTACTTGGTCTATTCCAGTTCTTAAAGCATTTATGGTGATTGTTTCTCCCTTTTCCGGATCATCCTGACCGTACCTTGATCCGAAATCGGCAACTTTGTTGTCGGATCCCTTGATATAATCGATTCGTAGGTTATACTCGGTCAGTTTCAACACCCATCGCGTCAGTCGACCACTTAGTACCTTACAGTTAAACAAAAATGATAAAGCCTTATGGTCTGTCTGTATAATTGTTGGATACCCAAGAATATAGGTGCGATACTTTTCGCACGCAAATACTACACCTAGTAATTCCAGTTCAGTTATAGTGTAGTTTCTTTCGGCGCTGCTTAGTTTTCGACTCGCGAACGAGATGTCCAAAATTTCACCTGCTTCGTTCTTTTGATATAAATGAGCCCCTAATGCTTGCGTTGATGCATCTGTAGCTAAATAGAATGGTCTCTTGAAATCTGGATGTTTTAAAGTAACTGTTTCCATGAAACGTTGTTTGATTTTTTGGAAAATTTCTTCTTCGTCTTTTGACCATTTCCATACGGCTCGTTTTTCTAACAGCGGTGTTAATTTACTAATTAATTCGGAATGGTTCGCGATGAATTTTCTGTAAAAGTTGCACAGGCCTATGAAGGATTGCAGGTCTTTTTTATTCCTTGGTGATGGGCAGTTTTGTATCATTTCGATTTTCGTATGGTCGACTTTTATTCCTTCGGGCGTGATGATGTGTCCCAAAAATTTGACTTGCTCTCGTAAGAAACGACACTTATCCCGCTTGATGGTCATTCCTGCCTTTCTCAGTCTTTCAAAAACTCTTCTTAGCTGATCTTCGTGTATTTCTAGCGTTTCGGAGGCTATAAGTATGTCATCCACAAATACTGTGGCAAATGCTAATACTTCTGGGCCTAGAACCTTTTCTAAACATTTGTTAAACATGGCTACTGATACGTTAAGGCCAAAAGGTAGCACCCGAAACTGGTAACTTTTCCCATCTGCTAGGAAGGCTGTACACTCGCGAGACTCTTTGTCCAAAGGCAGTTGCCAATAACCGCAGGTTAGATCAAGTGAACTAAAATATTTCATTCCATGAAATCTTCTCAATAAGTCTTCCATCATGGGTGGTGATTCTTGGTCTGGTACAATTGACTGGTTTAGTTTCCTTGCGTCTAGACAAATACGTACACTGTCGTCCTTTTTCGCCACTATCACAATGGGGTTGGAATATGGTGAGCTGGATCTCTCGATGATGTTCCATTCTAGCATTCGTTCTATTTCCCTTTTTACGGCATTCTTTTTCGAGAAAGGTATCGGATAAGATCGCTGTACGAATGGTTGGTTGTTCTTCATCTTTAAAACACATTTGTATACCTCACATTTTCCAGGCTTATCGGAGAATATGTCTTCATAGTCGGATATTGCCTTTTCCACCCTGTTCACTGGATTGCATTCTGTTGTACACACTGTTAGTGGGTTGACTTTCGCAGTTTCGTAGTCAGACTCAAATACGCTGGGAACTATTGATGGTGGTTCTCCTATTTCGGGTAATACTTCACTAACTTCCTCTTCGTTGTTTTCTACTTTTTCTGTTTCTAGTGTATGTTGCCAACGGAATTTTACAGCATCTTGGTTGATCTGAGTCATTATTATCAACTCGTCCTCTTTATCTGACTCGATCGTTAGTTGTAGGCTTGTGGTTTCCTCGTCAACTTCCTCCTTCCTGCAGTTGGTTAATGGTAGTTGAATGTAATTTTCCTTGTATTGGAATTTCAGCTTGTTTTTGAGGAAATCAATTTCTGCGGCATACTTCTTTAACCAATCTGTCCCCAGGATGAGTGGCGTTATTAACCCTCGGACTACAAATAATATAAGTGGCATTTCCACTTCATTTACTTTAATTTGTGGCATTACTTGTTTTTGGATTTTGACGATTTTTCCAGTGGCTCCTTGTATAGTCAGGTTCGTCACAGGCAATTCTGGTATTTCTACACATTTTTCCTTAAGTTGTTTTAACATTCCCTCAGACATTACGCTGATGGTGCTCCCTGTGTCTATCAATGCCTCGTATTCATCCTTTTCAATATAGATCTGGATCTTGGGTATAGTTGGAGAATCCCGTGGAGAATCCTCGAGGTCTTCCTGGTCGTGCTTAAGACAGTGGCTTTGGTTGAGAAGGAGAGGTAGCTGCTGTATATATTGTTTTCGGGCTTCTAATTGGGTGGTCCTGTTCGGTGTGTATTTCCATAAATTTGGTTCTTTTACAGGCTCCCTTATTTTCATATGCAGAAGGCGAGGAGCGTTTACTTCTGCATTTATTCGTTTCCCGAATCGACATTCGGTGGTGAACTCCGGCGTCCTCGGTTGCTATAACGACCTCTTCCTCTATAGTGACCTCTGTTTTGGTGGATCATTTGCACGTCCCTGCGATCATCACGTCTATCATGGTTTCGTGAAGAAGGCTCCTCTCGATTTTGTATTCCCTCGACTATGCTTATTAGCTCGGGTATTGTCTTGGCTTTTGCTGATAGTAGAATACTTTCCACTTCATAGGAGAAATGTTTACGTATTGCTTCTATGAATAATTCTGCGCCGATTGGTGGATCCACATATTGTGTCTTATTCACCCAATACCATACATGCTGAGTCATGGTCCCGAATTTCGCATTATATGTCCTAGGTCTCAATAATTCCATCCAAATTCTTTTTTGTTCGCTTTCGGACCAATACATCTTTAGTAGTTCTTGTTGGAAATTTTCTATATTGTCCCACTGATGTTTAACTGCATTGGCCCATACTCGTGCGCCACCTTCCAATTGGCCTATCGCAAAATCGAGCTTCTTTCTTTCGGGTATTGTTCCAAATTCAAAATGCCTCCTTAGTGCTTCCAGGAATTCCTTTGGGTGAAGCCCTCTTTTATCCCCATTGAACATAGGTACTTTCTTTTCTTCTATTATTCTTTCTATGCTCACTGGCGCTATTTTCTTTAAACATTCAATTTCCTGTTCGACTTCTTGAATGGTCTTCGCTACCTCCTTTTTGGTGTCTTCCATTTCCTGTTCAACTTCTTGTCTGGTCTTTACGACCTCCCTTTTGGTGGTTTCAATTTCCATGTTAGTTTTTTCAACATCTTTATTTACTTGCTCAATTTTCTGATTGACTTCGTGTCTTCTTTCTACTTTTTCCTCCTCTAATTTTCTTTCGAATTCATATGCTTGATGCTGGACCTTTTCGTCGACTGCTTTCAATTCTGTTTCCGTTCTTTCCTTGAAATCATCGATTTCCTTTCTTAGTTGTCCTTGGCTCTTTGCTATTTTTTCATACATCTGGTAATTTGCTTCTTGGATGTCTTTCTTTAATTCTTCGAATTTTCCCATATTTTGGTCTATTTTTTCACTCATTTCCTTCTTGGATTCTGCCATATTTTTATCTAATTTTTCGAACTTCTTATCACTATCTTCTTTTAAATCCTCATTACTTTTCTTTAAAGTTTCCATATTTTTATCTAATTTTTCGAATTTCTTATCCATAAAGTCAAAAAGTGCCTGCATATCTCCTACTCCTTTGGGCGTCGCTTCCTTTTCGACCATGTTTTCGTCCGGGGTGTTATATCCGGATGCTCCTTGGTTTGTTTCTTCACTTCCATTCTCTACGTCTGAGTTTCCCATGATTATTTCCTTTTCTCCTATCATTTTACCACTTCTTAAATGCATTCACTTCAATTCCTTCTTTAATATTCTTCCAACTTTATTTCCTTTGGAGGCTACGTTTATTTTATACCACGGTGGCTTTATTTAAACAACGATAAGGCATATAAAAAACAACTAAATAAAAAATTTGACAACAACGCTATAAAAGAAAATTCTTTTTTGTTCAAATTTTATTCTACTTTGCCTTTAAAAGCTCCGCTAATTGTATAAAATGTTTATTTATTTAATTCCAGTGACCCCCCAACCAGCTGTGCCTATTCCTTTGGATCACCCTGTATAATACGTCGCCAATTTGCTTCCAAACTTACCGCTTATTTGTGTAAAATAGTTGGGGTTTTATTCCTATTAACCCCCCAATAAAATGTCCTTTCTTTCAAAACACCCTGTATAATACGTCTTTTTGTACCGTATACCTTATATGCTATGCGCCCTGAAAATGTTTACCCAAACTTTAGTAACACACTGTATATCAAAAAAAAAATACTTAAATTGTCTACCTTTTAATTCAAATTTAAATTGCGCTTTTATTTAAAAATTAAAATTTTGTTCAAAAGAATTAAAAAAAATACGTGAAAATATTTCTAAAATATTTGATAAAGCTTTGTTCCTACCAAACTAGTCAACACAAATTTGAAATGAATTGAAAATTTAGTGTCTTTTCGTGCCCACCGGCTGGTGCGCCATATGTAATAGTAATGCCCTTAGTTGGGTGACATATGTAATAGTACGGTCCTTTAAAATTAAATAATATAAACTTAAATTTAATAGTGAAATTAAATTGAATAAAACTGATTTATTGATGAAATGAATTTACTTAATGAACACTCCTCGTACTTTAGCTCAGGTAAATAGTTCTGTTTAGCATAAGACTCTTAATTTCAAGACGGTTCAGGTATTTAGACACTAAGATTATTGTTCTGCACGTACTATTACTTCTATTTTGTATTCCAAATTTCTTATAGTAAGGTAGACAAATAATACGCAAAAGGATATTTAAACATTATTAATATATTGATTATGAACACCATCAACACAGATCAAGTTACAAACAAAGGTTATAGAAACAAAATACAATTCAAATGGTACAACACAATACAAATTACGCATCAATTACAACATGGGCAAATATAATTAACAACAATGCAATGACGCTTTACCTATACAGTATACCATGGATTTAATTAGATGCTAATTGAATTGTTTTATAAAAAAAAACATGCATGATATAGGCCTTTAATTCAAACAACGTTGGGTACCTGATACGATGCTTTGACGCCGCTGGTCCGGTATTTTCACGGGCAGCTTTTCCAGGGTAGACTGAAATCGTCGTCTTCTTTGTCTGGAGATACGGCACACACTTAATTATTAATAGAACTTTTACTTCACTTGACCCACTATTTGTTTTATTAAACCTTATAACAGTTTTCTCACTAGGCTTTTTCTTTAACTTTTTTCTAGTGCTTAGAATTACTTGTATTCGCACTGTTAGCCTGTGAGATGTCGTTCCCTTTTCTTGGGTGAGGTCTAGTGTTATTCTACTTAACACGACCTGCGAACCTATTCATGCGCCGGCTAGGGAACGTCTGCTTGCCTGCTCCTTGCTTAAGGCATGCCACACCGTATTCTTGCTCGGGGTTTCCCCGGGCCACCTATGTACTTTACATTTCTTCATCACATTCAAGGTTCCACGTGTCGGTTGCACACAAATGGTTTCTTATCTATGTCGCATAACTTCCTGGCTTACTCCGATATCATTGCAATAATATTGACGCCACTTGTGTTTTTCTTCCTTTCACACAGATACACCTACGCACTATTTCTCTTTTACATATACAGAATTTATATAGAAACATTTTAAACAGGAATATAATAATTTAATACAAATAAATGAATAATACATGTTTCCCGATCTGTGTTGATTTATTATTTACCTTAATATAAATATTTTGGATGTTATATTATATTTATATTTTATTCATTATATACAGGGCCTACCGTTACAAGACTAATTTCAAAATATCGACCACAATTAATAATTTTAAATTGTTGATAAACATCTTACAGCAATCGCGCTAATGAAAATCAAAAATTATTCTTTATGCTTCTTTCTGTAATCATATCAAGTAAGTGCACGTTAAATATTCACCCCAAGCACTTCGAATGTATAATTCCAGACCATAAAATTGATTGCAAATTAGAATAGTAGAAAGTTTGAACAATATTAGTGCGACAGGGATGTTTTAAATTCTGTAATGCTTAACCCATAGAAAATATTATTTTGTAAGTAGATATAGTATGCTAATGATGACCGCATCAAGGTATTGTCAACTGTACAGTCTAAGATCTAAAACGAACCAGTGAAATTGACTTAATTCCCATTTAAAGAAAAACCCTATAAACTACAAGTAGATCTATTTCTCAACGGAAGAAAGCTTTTTATAATTAATAATTAGAAGTTGGATTATTAAAAGCTAAACCATTAGTAACTAAGCAAATCTCATGGAAGTAACTATAAAAAGCTAATCGTTAATAAATATGAAGCTGTGGCGGGAAAAGGACGTTGTGGAACATCAACGTTGTTTATTTTTCGTTAGTTAAACTTAACATATTAAATAATACTGTCTGTTTTGTCACATAGGTATGATTTAAACCAATTGATGATAACACATATTCCTCTATTTATTTGATAAAATTTTTTGATTTGCACAAATAAATGCATACGACACATTATGATATGTAGAATATATAGAAATGAACATCTCTAAACTACTGCAACAAATCCAAAACAGTAGAATGGTTACAAAGAAGCCCATAGTAATGAACTGCCAAAATTATAGATTCAAAAAGTTTGGAAAACATGGGCACTAAGTTATTCGAATGTGATTTATAAGTTTCCATTTTAAAAAGAGGCTTGAGACAATAAAGGGAACACGTAAACAGACCAGCCGGAGCTGCTCAAGAAAAGCTTCTATGACTTGTGTGAAACGAGCATTATATTAGTTAATAACAATATTTAAACGAACCCTTGTATACCAGATAAGTCATAAAAAATATATGAACTGCAAGTTAAAATTACATTGCATTATGGTAGGCCTCGTGTATATTAATAAGAAAATTATATTTAGTTTTAAATCAAAGTGGATTTACGCCACCTAGGCTCTATGAAAGAGCTCCATATAAAGTAAGGCGTGGGCACCACACGACTTCCATATACGTATGTGCTTTCCGAATTTTTTATGCAAAAGTTGTTTCATATTAAGAGTTAAACGCATTTACCATTGTAATAAATTAAACCTCTGAGTAAAAGTGTTACATCCGGTCCAAACTTTGACATTTTCTTTATACAAAAATTATTCCTAATCTAGCTCTAAACACTTTTATACTCTTAATAAATCGGTAAAGAATACATAATTTACCAGATAATTGCAAAGTATTAATTCTAGTACAAATTTTGATATTCCTTTTAATTTTTCCAAGTCCAACTATAAAAGCTTTTAAAGATTTAATATATCTGTACTTAATTTACGAGATATTTGCAAAAAACTGAATTTTGATAAAACACATACTTCCGGCAGGAATTTCGAAACATCTTTTTAAAAAATTCAAATTTACTTTTGAATACTGTCGCATTTCTTAGAAATGAACAACTTTGTTGTTGATGAGATATTGTTAATATAGTATTTTTTCACTAAAGGAAACTACTACTTCTGGTCCACTGATTTTACTGAAAAACTAGTCAGCTCGTAAGAGGATTACTATATTCTTAAACCATATATATATAGCTTTGTATCGATAGCTGTAGCAGTATGTCCATTATCGTGGTCACAGAAGCATACACAGACAGGTAGATAAACAGACATTTTTTAAAAACGATTTTTTCGGTAAAACGGGACTTCGAAACGTGGACATCTGCAAAAATCTCGTGGTCGACAATTTTCATCATCACAATACTTCCTTATAACACGTATAAGAAAGTGAAAATACGAAATTTGGCGAATCCACTTCTAGATATCTAGATTTTTGTTACGAGTGCAAAACCCTTGGAAATGAAACGCATTGTAATTACAAAATGTGATTTTTTTGGGTCAGGAGTATTTATAAGTTATGCAAAACATTCTCCCTCTCTCCCTCTCTGACCACCACGATAGCGGTCAAACGGCAACAGTTTTCAATACCAAACTTTACATTTACAAGTATAATTTCCTCTTCCGGTCTGATTAGATGTTCAAGAAAATAGGAAGACCGGGAGTAGAAAGAAAAAAAATTACTAATACAAAATTTTTAAAGTTACAAAAGTACTAAACAGTTAGATTTTAGAACGATTCTATAAAAAGAGTATTTCGAAATTTCTAGTCTTTTAGTTTCAGTGAAAAGCAGCTTTTTTTGCAAATATCTCGCAAATTTTGTGTTCTATGCTTTATATGTTATTATTATATGTTATATAAGTTTAGTCAGAATACAAAACTAGTTAGAGCTGTATTTGGAACAACAATTGTATAAAAAAAATCAAAATTCAGATTGACAGTGACACTTTTACTCTTATCGAATAGCATTTTTTTCAAATATTTCTAAAATAGTATAATCCATAGAGATTTCTTAAGAAAATAAAAGTACTTTGAACTGAATTTGGGATAATTTATGTATAAAAACAGTTTCAGAATTCGGAGCAGAAAGGGCACTTTTACTTTAAGAACATAGAGAAATTAAAACAACTTTTTTATACACATTTTGGAACTCAAATGTTGTGTGGTGCACACACCTATTTTTTTGTTTTCACCTGAGCATTATTTATAATCAGTTCAAGAAAAGGTCAAGGTTTCAAACTACAACTAGATTTAGCCTTTAGTGTTTTGGCTATGTTCTTTTTACAAAGTGCAGGTACTTTCTCACGGAGTTCTGCCACTATAAGGACTTTCTCGTGAGGTCTCTTTACCGTTTCAACGTAATAATATTTTATAAATCATCCTACAAATCAATAGAAATATGAACATGATTATTAAAACTTGATTAACTTTTAGTAAAACCTGTTGTCAAGCATTTGTTGAAATGACTAACAACATGGGGTACCTAATAGTTATGACTCCCTAACATTCAAGTTATATATACAATTTTGATGAGAAAAACGATTTATTATCCCTTTTATTCTTAATGTATTTAAATTGATTAATTTCCAGTGATTGAAAAAAAGTTTATGCTTGAAGCTGATATATACTACCCTGAGACTTTAATTTAATTAACACTCCTTTTGTTCTAAAAATGTAGCTGAGTTTGAGTGGTTATCGTAGGAAGCGAAAACATTTGTCGTGACAAATATACTGCAAACACATATTTAATTTAATCTTGTATTTATCGATAGATTATGCATTACATTGAAATTTGCTGTTAATTACGATTGTAAAATGATCTTATAAGTTACAGAACAAGAAATGTGTTCAATTGCCCGGCGAAATTTGTTTCTGAGATATACCGCTAGCTTATAATAAAGACAGTATAACTTAAATTAATTATTATATTTATTTTAATTGTTACATTGAATCTGTGAGTAATGATTACCGCCCTTCTTGTGTGTTTACTGTATACGAGGTGTGTCTCAGAATTAATGAGAATGATTAGTTTTCAAGAGTTTTATTGAATGTATCTACAAATTAATATTGTTCCCGTCAAAGTATGTCCCTTGGGAATGCACACAGCGTCTTTAGTGAGCTTTCCATGCGTGGTAACAATTCTGGAAGTCTTGTCTCGTTAGGCTGTTTAGAACCTATGTCGTGACTGACATGCGAGCTTTCTTCGGCCGCGGTGATGCAGGTGTGTGCCACTCAGCGCTTTGTCGCTTTGTTTCTAAATCATATTCAAATACCCATGACTTATCACCTGTTATCACTCTGTGCATGAAGTTGGGTTGGGTTGTTAAGCGATCCCGCAATTGTTGACTAATGGAGAAGCGATTTTCCTCTTGTTCATTAGACAAGTTCTTGAGCACCAGCTTTGCACAAATTTTCCGCATGCCTAGTTCATTTGTCACAATTCGATAAATAGTGTCCTTACTCATGCCGACCTCATGTGCCATCAACCTGAGTGTCGACCGTCTACTAACGCAGAACACACATTCGCCACGCTTTCATCGGTTTTTGACGTGGACGGCAGTCCGGAACAATGGTCATCTTCGATAGTTTCGCGGAAATCTTTGAAAGTTTTGTACCATCTGATAACTTGTGCTGACGACAACGTAACATCTCCATATGTTGTTCTTACCATTTGTAGTGTCTCTGAAGCAGTTCCCTTTTTTAACTCAAAATTTAATTGCATATTGCTGCTCGATATTTGCCTGCATTTTACATGTAACGTGGTATTGGAACTTAACGGTAAATACGTGGGGCTCATGCCACTAACACTAGACTTAGTGGGCTGCGCCTGATATGGTTGCGTTCTTAGACATTCCACTCACATGTAGTCGATTCCAGTCGGCTGCAGTCGTTGTCATATTTAGCGTAAACAATTCATTCTCATTACTTCTGAGACATACCTCGTATTACATTCTTTCGGAGTTCCTATTTCAAGAAGTGCTTTGCGTTGCATGACTTTGCTGAAACCGCGTCAGCAGTCCGGTTCCCGCGAGTATATTCTTTGATCATACCTTGTTTTTCTGTAAATTTCTTATTACGCGACCATTTATATTGTTCTCGATGTTTCTTACGCAAAATTAATGAATCAAATCACCAATGTCAATATGACGTTATTTGAAAAGATTCGAATTTTAAAAAGTGAATTGGTTGCAAAATACAACATGTAGTAGCTATTAATGTATACATTTACGAGTATATATCTCAAGTATAGTATCAAATACACACTAATAACCTTGTGCATATTTTATTGGTGTATTCATCTAGTGTCAAAAATGCTCAACTAAATTAATACCTCTTAATGTTCTATAACCGTTAATAATAATAATAATAATAATAATAAACAACATTCAAATAATATAACATATACATTGTATATTATAAAGGAAGCTAACTAACAAGTATCTCCACATAAAATTACATCACAGGGCAGTCCATAAATTCCTTTATGTTATAAAAGGCACCATCCGATAGATGATTTTTTAATTTTTCAGCGAATTTCCTGGTTGCCAAGCATTTCATGGTTTTTGGGATATAGCTAAATATTTTATCATCCCAGAAATCTGCATGTTTTTTGGTGGCTTACACTTTGTGATGTTGTATTTTAAAGTCTGTTTTATGATGCGTATTGTATTCATTGATGTTTCCATTTCTACTAAAAAGCACTTGGTTTTCATGTAGTAGTAGTGCAAGATATTCATAACTATAATACTAGAAATATAAGTAATTTCTATATGAGTTGGTGTAAGCGTATACAAACAACAAAAGACATTCTTGTTCGCGGTTTAGAAGAATATAATAAGTTACCTCTAGAAATTAAGAATTGCGTATTTGTAAATACATTTAAAAGTAGGTTATTTAGTCATGTAAAAAACATATACTAACATTGCATCGTTGGTGTTTTTATTGATGTGTGTTCATGCACTTGTTTTTGCACAATATACATATTTCAATTTAGTGGGTTGCTGCATTAACAGACAGGTGCTGACGTTGCATATGTAATATTACTTTCGTAGGTCTATTTTAAGTTCTAGTTTAAGTATGTGTAAATATATTTAAGAGTTGGTTATATAATTAGATAACAGAAATTTTATACTGTTGCATGTACGAGGTAGGCGCCATAAATGTTCGGGCTGACAGGTTTATACAGGTTCAATCGTGTTCAAACTCCGTCACGTCATACATGCACATACGCGAGGTGTACACTATAAATATGACGGTTCGAAGCCTAGTAGCTTTTAGTAACCAGCCAACGAACGTGACAAGCGCACGAAAATGCCTGAAGTAACAAAAATTGAGTACCGCGCGGTTATTAAATTTTTAACTAAAGAAGAGCATACACCTTATCATATTAGACAACGTTTAGACGGCGTTTACAATGATTCATCTCCTTCGTATTCAACTGTAAAAAGTCGGCAAAATGTTTCCGTTTGGGACAAGAATCCCTGGAAGATGCTGATCGGTCGGCTCGACCAATTGAAGTGATAACGCCTCAACAAATTTCAATTATTGAATATTTAGTGCTAGAAGATCGCCCTTTGAAAGTGAAGGGATTAGCAGTGATAACAAACATTTCGAAACAAGTGTTCGCCGAATTCTCCATGACCATTTGGGTATGATTAAAATTAGTGCTAGATGGATACCGCGACTTCTTTCTGCTCTCCAACGTAAACGTCGAGTCGAATGTGCGCAGTCGTTTTTAAACATGAGTGGAGACGACCCAAAACCGATTTTGGAGTCCATTGTCAAGGGGATAAAACAATGGTCCTGTTTTACGATTCTCTATCGAAAAGGGAGTCCATGGTATGGCGGCGACCTGATGAACCTCGTCCCAGAAAGGCGAAACTCGATCAATCAACGAAAAAGGTGATGGTCACAATATTCTGGGATTGTGAGGGCATTTTGCTAATTGACTTTAAAGAGCGCAATACAAGTGTGAACGGCATATATTATGCGGCTTTATTGCGTAAATTAAGTCCTGTCCATACTGCCGCTATTTCACAAGCTGCCATCCACCAATGCGACTTTCAAGAATTGGAACATCCACCGTATAGTCCGGATATGGTTCCTTGTGATTCTTTTTTGTTTTCTAATTTAAAAAAAACACCTTAGGGGACATAGTTTTAAGGACGACAGTGAGTTGCAAGCAGCTGTTATAGAACATTTTGTTGAAAAAATTCCGATTATTTTTACATGAGTATCGAATTATTAATTAATCGTTGTAATAAATGTATAGAAGTTGGGGGAGATTACATTGAAAAATAAAAATTCTTATATTGTTCCAAGTTTCTTTTTTGTATATCAGGTCGAGAATTTATGGCGCCTACCTCGTACATGTTTGAATTTAGTCGGTTATTGCATTATTGCATTAACCGAAAAATGCTGACAATATGTAATATTAATTTCGTACGTCTATTTTTAAGTTCAATTTATTATATGTAAACAAGAATATGTAAAATTTACAGCAATTGCTAATAAACGTATATTATTATTTATTATTATTATTATGTATACTTTTAGCAGCGGTAAGTATATATACACTCGACATAGTAAGTCTCTTTTCATTCTTAAATGATTGTTTACATGTTTGATTAGCTCTCGGATTCGGACGATAACCCCCAGAACTGTATCTCATAAGCAGCAACACTGTGGAAGTTCGCAAAATATGTCATTTTCGGAGCCTGATGAGTAGACACTGATCTTATTCGTCGAACACTGTACATTGAAGCTGTAAGTCTCTTTGTCAATTCATTTATATGGTTGAACCAAGTCAGTTTACTATCCACATATAGCCCCAGTAGTTTGATACTGGAGTTCCTTTCTATTTAATGGAAAGTCGAGATGTGCTTTATTTGTATTTAGTTGTAATTTGTTCGATGTAAACCAGATTTCCGCTTCTCTCACTACTACTTCTGCTATCTCTAGTAGTCTACCTTTGGTCCCTTCCTTGGTTATGAGACATGTGTAATCTGCATAAAGACAGATCGCATAAGCTGTTATGTTTGCATGCAAGTCGTTTATATATATTGTGAATAATAAGGGCCCCATGGATCCTTGTGGAATACCATGATTCCCAGTCTCCTTTTGGTATATATGTGACCCCATTTCTACATACTGGCAGCTCTCAGAAAAGTATGATTTTACCAAATCAAAACTATTTTCACGTATCCCATAATAGAACAGTGTGTTCATTAAAAGTTTGTGATCCAAGGTGTCAAATGCTCGACTCATGTCGCAGCAGGTCAATCAGACACATACCTGATTATCCAATGCATATTGTATAGTCTCCACAATTTCTGTTAAATCAGTTCTTCTGGATTTTGCCTTGCGGAATCCATGTTGTGTACAACTAATGATATTGTTTTTGTTTAAGAAGCTTGTCAGTCTTTTAGCGATTACTATTTCAAAGATTTTAGAAAACGCCGGTAATATAGGTAGATATATTGATCTATAATTTTCAGGTTCGTAACGTCACCACTTTTAAATACTGACACAACTTTTGCGATTTTCAGCTTTTTTTTTCGAAAATTCCTCCAACAAGGCAATTGTTTATTTTAGCAGTTAACGGATTAATAACACTAAGTCATATTGCTTTTAGAAGTTTTGTGGAGAAACCATAATAGTCCTGTGTAGATTTGCATTTGATTTCATCAATAATTTTGACGATTTTACTGCAATTTACTGAACTGAAATTACATGAAGCTGTACTCATCTTATTTAACTTTGATAAGAGTTGAATAGGATCTGTCGACATTTGGGAAAATGTATGTTTACCCTGATTTATAAAACATTGGTTCGTACTATGAGGTATTATTTTTGCATTGCAATTTTATTTGGTTTTTCCAGATAATTGGTTGACTATTTTACAAATCGTTTTCTGTTTGGTTTGTGACATCTTAATTTTGTTCTTACGAGAACTACTTGTATTTTATTTTTCCAAAGTTGTTTTGTATATGTTTCTAATTAATATTCCTGATATATTGTGCAATACCTAGTAACTTAGTAACTTTTGCAATTGTTGCAAGTGCATGGGTTATTTATAATAATCACTTTAAGTAATGTAAGTAAAACTATGCATGAGTTCTTAACGTCGTATAATTCTGTCAGTTAGAAGTACCTAAAAGACGATCGTCAATAATCTGAAGTGTAAAGTGTGCGTCTTTCACTTAAGAAAATGGTTTTTATTGCTGTTTTAAGGGATTTCAAAAAAAAAGTGTGTTCCTTGAACTTCTCCAGCACATGAACTGTTCAAAAGCAACAGTTTTAAACGTTATTTTATTTTCATAGGAAGAGTTTATATAATACATAAGAAATTTACAACAGAATCTCTACTAAATCTTCTGAGACATGTGTGCTTTTACTCAAACCGTAATAAAATTTTCGAGTATTGCTTTCCACCAGTTTTCGGCTGTAGCTTGGCGTGGCCTACTTGGTTGGATGTACTTCTTGAGTATTTTTATGATTATTACATTTTAATTCTACTTTATGAGCTTGTCTGAAATAGTTTTATATATTTAGTTCTTTTTAAATATATTACACTCTTTTAAAGCTTACTTGATATTTCTCAGTGATAGTATAATTGAGGAATTCAAAAAAAAAAGAATTTGCACACGTATACATGGGAACTAAGAAAGTGCAGTTAGATGCAGGGAAGTTATTACAAAAAAAATTATTTCAGCATATTTTTTTAAGTTATTCTGTTCATTGAGAATCGAATAATAAATTCTATACCTCCATATATAAAACATATTTTGAATATCTATATTTATTAACAAAGAGATATGTGTTACAATTAATTAAAAAGCTAAAATCTATAGTTTAATGTTAAAAGTGTACTAGGTGTGTATCAAAGTGTCTTAGATGCAGCGATATACAAAAAATAATTATTTTAGGGAGAGATTTTTTGAGCTTCAACGAATTAAGGCGATAATTTGTTTTCACTCAAGTATACATATACGAAAAAAATTTTTCGTATATGAATAAATGTATGAATGCACATCTACCCTAAGCCGGCATTGCGAACAAACAACGTGCAGACAGCTGTTTCGACCTTACATTGGTCTCATCAGTGCACGAACGTGTTTGATCACAATCTCTCGAAAGCTTAGAAAATCTGATATTGTCAACTTACGTGCCAAACGCCATGAGAGATTCTCAGCGGCATCTGTTACCCAAGTGCGACATCGCAAGGTAATGTTGCCCTCCGTAGTACAACTACTAATCAGGCAACTGTAGATATACGTGCATTCAATGAACACGCCACAGGTGGCGTACCAATTACAATACAATGTAACAGTAATTCTTGGAGAGTAAGCGCTCTCACACTTTTAAATCACGCAAGTATACATATACGAGAAAAAAAAATTATAAACACCATGTTTAAATTTCACCATGTTTATTATATGTACATGCACTGGTGTATTACGAAAGATGAAATAGATAGTGTATTATGGGGTAATTCTGAAAGAAATATATATGTTATACTTACAAGAAGACATAGATAAATTTAATACTTTAAATATTCCAGAAAATAAAGCTTGTCAGTGTGTGTATGTATGAAAAGAGTATGAATTGTATCAGTTATTTGTAGAAATGTAATTGAACCTATTACATTCTTTTTAAAGGTTAAAATTAGATTTGGTAAATATCAGACAGTTGACAGAAGGTAGAATGATACCTATCAATTAAGGACTAAAGTACATTTCTTAAAATTTAATTTTGTGTAAAACCTTTTCGGCATCATATTATAAGTCAGAGAAATGTTTAGTTACTATTAAATGGAAATTCCCCTCAACGTAATTCATATAATAATTTGTATATATCAATTGTATAAATATTGTATAAAATAGTACCAAGTACACGTCCATGAGAAGAATCTGTTATTGTAATATCTGGATTCCATTTAAAAGTTTTTCAATTGGAAATAACTTTTATTATCTGTTTTCGGTTGATTGTACCCACTTCAAAGAGTAAGCCAAGCATCCAGAAACATTACTAAATACAAAATATTGTGTGAGTTCGATAATCATTATTTATATAGTCAAATAATGTCATTTCAGTTGACTTTCCTTTAAGACAACAAAGCTAATTATTGCGGAAAAGGCTATATTGCCAGAGAGGGTTATGATACTATTATTATTTTCAAAGATTTGAGACAAGGATGAATTAATTAATGCATTTCTAGTGTTGCATCAGGTTATCATAACCGCCATTCAAAATAGTGACATCAAATACAGTTATTTTTTATCTTTATGTGAGGCCCAGATATGATATGAAAGAAGGTCTGGAGAACTAAGATCACAACGTCGCTGTCATCTGGGCTACAGTTATTTTTAAAGCTGTACCTCTATTTACGATTTGAGTTTCATATGCCTTGTCTAATAACATATTCTCAAAAGTCCACAACAACTCGGGATTAAAATTTATTTTATGAATATTTTCACATAACTCATTGCTTATATTTATAAAAGAATTATTATCTGAATTTACATCATGTGGATTAACATCTATGTTAAAACTGTTATCTGTTTTTTTTAACAACCCGTCACAGGAATGGAGACATGACAAGAAAATTTTAGGAGATTCTTAGAATATAGTATTTGTTTTTGGTGATAATCTTTTTAATCATTAGCTAGGAGCTCAATTAGACGTTCTTCTTTTACTGTTTTAATGCTTCTTGTGAGCATTGATATAATTTGATAAAACAGATAGAGTAATAAGGTTTTACCAACAATTTGCTTTATGTGGAAAATTGGTTGTTTTTTTTAGATATAATTAGAAATCCCTTAAACAGAGAACAGTTTTTAAAATTTTCTAAAAAGATATCATTGAAGAAGTAGCAATGTGCAATTTCTTAACGACCGACAAAAACCTAATCGACCTGATATAAAAATTTTACAAATAATTACGTAGTATAACCATTTATTACATATTGCCGTGAACTTTACCTTAGAATTTAAGACAATACTGTACATAAATATATAATGTTAGAAATAAACATGATTAATGTTGACACCAAGATATACTAGTACATTTAGATTAATATTAGCAATAAGAAAACACACTCGTAGTTTAAGAAACATTTATTTTAAAATAAATTTTATTAAGCCATACAATAACACAGGTATGCACATAGGGTATAAGCATTTTAATTAAGATTATATGTATATAAACACTATTTAGATATAAGTGAGGCAAAACCTCAACAATAATAGTAAATGTCACAAATGAATATTTATTTTCAGAAGTGATAAACCAGAGGTAATGTTTTATTTAGAAAATAAAGAACCTGACTACAGGTTAGGAACAAAAAGAGCTCTGAGTATATTATGCAAAGAACCTACATTTAAAAATGGAAAGACCCTTAAAACCAACAACCGTGAAAGAGTGATGTTAACCAACGGGACGATTGTAAGAGTCAATCATTTAAAAGCAATTAAATTATACTCAGAGAATAAAATAAGATATGCTCGTAATGAATATGAAGAGGCTTAATGCACTCATATAACTTAAAGATAAAATACATACAGTTGCGATGAAAAGGATATTAAAATAAAGTATATCATAAAGAACAGCACAGAATCGTATAATATTTCAATATACACAACAAAAAGTATTAATTCTCTTCGTAATACGAATAACAGCAGTCCTTTTCATGGTTCCAAACTTTGTGCACATACAAATAAACATCTATAACCAAAGAAATAAGCAGCATTATTATAAAAGCAATGATTCATTACAGCATATTAAACATACAAAATTCTCCAAGAACGGAAAAATGGTTCGAGGAAAGAGCAGCACAGACGGAGGGACTGGCAATTGAAACAATAACCAACTTCTTTCCATTCTTTCCGATCAAAAGCAACAAAACAAAGGTGCGAGTAAGGCTAGCGCTCGGACGAAGAATCTACCTGAAAAACAGTAAAAGTAGCAATGAATACATTTATAAGTACAATAAATATTTACGATAGCAATAAAAGAATAAAATAAATATCAATATACTTACTGTACATTAGATATAAATAAATAAAACAACAAATACCGTCGTTGGTAAATGTGGAGAAACATCAAATGTCAGAAATAAACATAATAAAAATAAACGCCAACCTAAAATTTGAGAAGAATAAGAAGAGATATGGAATAAGTATCGAGATATCCGCTAGAGGCGCCACGACGAACAATTTGAAAATAAAAGCACGCAAAGACAATCAAATAACGAGCGGCATTTATTTTCAACTATAAAAAGGGAGTTTTTACAGAAAAAGAGTTAGTTGTTAGCTGATACCTGTGACTTTAAAAACTTCCAATACACAGCAAAGTGATAGCATCTTGTAAAGTAGATAATACATTTATGCGTCAAGCGAGTAGTGGTTAAGTGGAGTTTTTACACACTTACCATTACTATCGCAGTGTAAATAAATAAACAAACCAACTAACAACTCACAAACTAAGAAGAAGCATACACGCTCCTAGAGGAATAATTCCCAATTGTTTTATCGTCGCCATATTTACAAGAAGTAAGCGTCACCAGTAAAATTATAGAAGATTCAACGGAAGGAAGAATCAACAAGAATGGACAAACAATTTCAAGCAGAATTCGAAGAATTGTATGAATCTACGCAGTGAGTAGTTAATAATATTGTCATTACAATTAAATTCAATCAAAATACACAGGTTCTCTCCAAGCACTCCATTTCTTTTAAATAATTATTTATTTAAATAATAGGGACACAATATTTATTAAAAATAAAGAACACTTGTCTTAATAGTGTACTGTGTGCGAATACTTGCACAACGGACCAGTGTTCAGTAAAAAAAGACATTAGTAAGCACAGCTTTGAATAATAGTCAAACTTTTACAAACAGGAACGCCTAAAAGCTTCGCACTAAGAATCTAAAGACTCCGTGAGAATAGAGGTTTAGACAATTAGTTTGTGATGCATTAGGAACGTACCTGGGGTGGTGATTGATCCAAGCTTTATGTAGTACGTGTGAATGTTTGCATAAAGCCGATTAGTCAGTACCTTCATTATCAAGTCAACATAATTTGGACCTAATATACAGGCCTTTAGTAAGAAAAGAGTAAAGGTGGAGAAACCCTGTACTGACTGAATTCATATTAAAATAAACGATTACAATATTATCATGAAAGCTGCTACTCATATAGTATTGTAAACAAACAAATAAAATAAGTAATATACATGCAACAATAAATTTTAATTATTGTAATTATTAAGCAGATAATACATATTTTTATACATAAATAATCTGGTGTCATAGTTATTTGAATTCCTATCCCACACAACTTTAAAATAATAATAATTAAGGAGAAACAAGTAAGGAAAGAAGTAAATCACAGTAGAACCTACGAGAGATAACAATTTATGTTGTTTTGCCTATAAAGCTAGCATAAACTACAATTTTATTTATTTATCTAACTAATAAATAAATAAATTATATAAATTTCATTTAAAGGCAAATACTACAGCATATATACGGCGCCCAACTTGCTGGCTGTGTTTTTCTTACAAAATAAATTAAATACACAATTTGTCAAATATCAAAGCTAAACTTAAAAACACAACTTGCTGGCTGTGTTTCTTTCCTTGCAAAATAAAATTGTTTCTTTCATGTAATCTTATTCAAGTGGGATAGGATTCATTTAAATTTCTATTAAGTAAAATATTAGATAGAAAGCGTTATTTGTACACAACAAAAATGTCAGACAAAGAACAAAACAGTAGCAAAGGTGAAAAACCCAATATTGAAAAAGAAATAGAAACAAAGCCACAATTCACTCAATATAGGGAACCTACGCAACTAACCTCGGACTCAGAGTCGGATAAGACTGAGACAAAAGAGGATGATTCAGGAAATGCGACAGTTGAGGGAAGCATACTCACAGAGGGCACAAGTAGTACAACAATGGAACAAAAATTTGAAAGCTTTTTCCATAAATTATTCTGTAAAATAGAGGAAAATAATAACAAAATAGAGGAGAATAATAAAACCCTAAGCCACAGAATAGAGGAGAATAATAAAATTCTAAGCCACAAAATAGAGGAAAATAATAAAACTCTAAGCCAAACTCTAAGCCACAAAATAGAGGAAAATAATAAAAATTTAAACAAGAATTTAGAAAGAATCAACTCAAAAATAGACGAGGGATTTAAAGAACTAAGGCAAGAAACACTAGAAATAAATGCCAGATTAGAGGAAAAACTGGACAAAAGAGTAGCAGACCTGAGAAAACAAATAAATGACAACACAGAAACGTGCAAGAATACAAGAAAATTCTTTGTACAAGAAATGGTAGAAAGAACTGCGAGGACGCAAGAAAACTTCAACATAGTGAATGAGGAAATAGTAGCTATCAATAGAAAAATAATACACAACGAAGTGGAAAATAAAGAACAAATAGAGAAAATTACACACAAGATAGAAGACTGCGAAACAAAATATGAAGCTTGCAATAACGCTGTGTCCAATCTACAAGGGAAAACATCAACTTTTGAACACACGATCAAACAGCTTGAGGACAAAGTAATGCACGGGGTTCATACACCTAGTGTGTCTTTGCCACAAACTGTGGGAAGCATAGACAATGCACCGAAATTCTCAGGACACTATAAGGACAATCCAATGATATTCCTGAGAACAATTAAGACATACATGAGAGGCATAACGGATGAGACATCCAAACTACACTTTATAAGAGCATGTCTCAAAGACTATGCACTCCAATGGTATCACATGATAATGGATGATGTGATAGACTTTAACGATTTCGAAAGGCGATTCACAAGACAGTATTGGGGTCGAACGCAACAAAGAAACATAAGACACGACCTGATATTTGGAAAGTATAGGTCTGGATTATCTCGAGAGAACTATGTCATAAGAAAATATTCTTTTCTCAAATACATTATACCCAGAATAGAGGAAAGTGACATAGTATCGCAATTGGCTGCACACTTTGATCACAATGTTACTCAGACCGTCGCACTTCAAGGAATGGAAACAATAGAAGAACTCCTTGAATTAGTGAAAAGATTAGACGACATAGATGAAAAGGGCTATAACGTGAACCGAGGGAATGGAAACATGAACAATCAACCTCGAAACAACGACAGCAACAACAGAAACAACTACAATGGGAATAGGCGAAACAATAATAATTACCAAAATACCTATAACCCGGACAGAAATAATGATGGCAAAAGGAAAGATAATAGCCAAAATTACAAGAGGGAAGAGAAGACAAGTAAAGAAGATAAAAGAATTCAAAATATACAAATTGAAAAGGAAGTAAAAGAAGCAACAACAAAACAAAATCAAGAATCTAGGGGTGCGATACCAAAAGAAAACAGGCATAACTCAACAAACAAAGAGTGGGTGAATGCAGCATATTATTCTGGTGCAACGTCGCTGGATTTTTAAATAAGCCAGCCAAGAGAAAACGTAAAATACAAAACATCTATAATTACGATGATTTAAAAAAGATAACCACGGAACTACCACATATAAAAATCAAGATTGGGGAACAAGAGATAGAAACATTGCTGGATACTGGAGCTCAACTTTCACTTTTAAATAACAATATCATGAACAAAGATATTGAAAGTTTGGGGTGTTATAAACCCATAAAGAAAATAAATCTTATTACTGCAAACAAAAAATGTATGATAACAGTAGATAAAATCTTCTGTATAAATATAAAGATAGATAATTTAAATTTATTAACCGAATTCATCATAGCACCTAATTTGAATAGCGACTGTATATTAGGGATGGACTTTTTAAGCCAGTATGGTACGAAATTAAATATGGAAAATAAATTATTCCACATAAAGGACTCAACAATATCATGGAGCAAAGAAGCCCATGAGGAAGAGATCCTTATCAATAATCTATATGAAGAAGATGCTCAAGAAGAAATCACAACAAAAATGGATTGTAGTTTACACAATGAAGTTAAGAAAAGTGCACATCCTGTGAGGCAACTTCAATGCGGAGACCTCACGCAAAATAGGGATGGTACTAAATTAAATTGTAATAAACTGTATATAACCCATGTGAATTATCTTTTGAGTAAGCATATAAAGTTATTTGATGATAGTCCAGGATTAGCCAAGGGTTACGAACATAAACTTAAAGTCGACGAGACACAGCCCTTCAGAATAAAAACATACCCCATTCCAAAAAAGTATACAGAGCAAGTCAAATTAGAAATAAAAGAGATGTTGAAAAACGGCATAATTACAAGAACGGAATCAACGTTCATAAATCCAATGGTTGTAGTAATAAAGAAGAAACTTAATGATGAAAAAGACGTCAAATTACGCGTATGCCTTGACGCCAGATGTCTGAACTCCAGAACCGCACCTAATTTTGAAGCCCCACAAAACATTGAAACCCTATTGACAAAATGTACAGACGCAAAGTGGTTTACGAAACTTGATTTAAAAAGTTCTTTTTGGCTGGTACCATTGCACAAAGATTCTAGGAAATATTGTTCCTTCATGTTTAATTCATTAGTATACTCTTACAATGTGGTTCCATTTGGATTATCGTCAGCTACTGCAGCACTAGTAAGAGCAATGCAGCAGATCCTGGATCCACACGAAGAATACGTCTCACACTACGTAGACGATATTCTAATATTTAATAAAGACATAGAAAGTCACAAAGAATCAGTAGAGAAAATCCTGAATACATTAGCAGAAAATGGTTTAAAAATAAACCTCGAGAAATGCGAATTCTATAAAAATAAAGTGAATTATCTGGGATACATAATTGATGGAAAGACGATATCAATAGAGGAGGAAAAACTTGAGGCGATACGAAAATATCCCAAACCAAAAAATATTAAAATGCTTAGAGGATTCCTAGGAATGATAAACTACTATAAACACTTCATTCCTAAAATATCCGACCAAACTCACACGTTATACAAAATGATCAAGAAAGGAGTAAAATTCAAATGGACCCATGAAAGGGAAAAGGCATTCATCGACATAAAAGAAAATTTCTACAAGGCATTGATCATAAATCTACCAGATTTCAATGAAGAATTCATACTAAGATGCGATGCCTCCAGCAATGCTGTAGCCGCAGAACTCCTACAAATAAGAAATGGGGAAGAAATACCCATATGCTTCCTATCAAGAATTCTAAAGGATTATGAGCAAAATTATTCCTCGTCAGAACGGGAATTGCTATCCATTATATATGGAGTGTCAAAATTAAAATATTACCTACTAGGAAACACTTTCCTACTTGAGACAGATCATTTATCTCTAATATTCTTAATGAAAACAAGGTTTAATAATTCACGAATATACAGATGGTCTCTCATACTATCTGAATATTCATTTAAAATAAAGCACAGGAAAGGTACGGACAACATAGTTGCAGACGCACTAAGCAGAGCCCATGGAGGTAATAAACAATCACACTCATATCAGATAAATGAATATGATATCGAACATGCTCCAAATTTATACAATCGAGAAGATATCGAAGACAGTCAACGAACACCTGAGATACTAGAAATAAAGCACAGAGAAGATAGAGAACTCACGTTAAATAAGAATAAAACATATCAAATAGAAGACCTAGTTGTAGTGAAGAACTATCGACTAGGTAGGAGACATTTAAATAAATGTGCAAAACTGGACCTACCCTACAGTGGACCTTACAGAATAAGTAGGACACTAGGAGATGTAACTTATGAACTACAAGAAGTAGACAATAGAAATATAAAAGGAAAATACCATGTGTCCATGCTACATGACTACGATGAAATAAATGATCAATAAAATTGCATTTGTAGTTCACGTTAGTTGTGAAAACATAATTTACACATTTGTCAATTCATTATTTCATAATGGCAAACCATGGTTTTAACAACTAAGGGATATGCCGTGAACTTTACCTTAGAATTTAAGACAATACTGTACATAAATATATAATGTTAGAAATAAACATGATTAATGTTGACACCAAGATATACTAGTACATTTAGATTAATATTAGCAATAAGAAAACACACTCGTAGTTTAAGAAACATTTATTTTAAAATAAATTTTATTAAGCCATACAATAACACAGGTATGCACATAGGGTATAAGCATTTTAATTAAGATTATATGTATATAAACACTATTTAGATATAAGTGAGGCAAAACCTCAACAATAATAGTAAATGTCACAAATGAATATTTATTTTCAGAAGTGATAAACCAGAGGTAATGTTTTATTTAGAAAATAAAGAACCTGACTACAGGTTAGGAACAAAAAGAGCTCTGAGTATATTATGCAAAGAACCTACATTTAAAAATGGAAAGACCCTTAAAACCAACAACCGTGAAAGAGTGATGTTAACCAACGGGACGATTGTAAGAGTCAATCATTTAAAAGCAATTAAATTATACTCAGAGAATAAAATAAGATATGCTCGTAATGAATATGAAGAGGCTTAATGCACTCATATAACTTAAAGATAAAATACATACAGTTGCGATGAAAAGGATATTAAAATAAAGTATATCATAAAGAACAGCACAGAATCGTATAATATTTCAATATACACAACAAAAAGTATTAATTCTCTTCGTAATACGAATAACAGCAGTCCTTTTCATGGTTCCAAACTTTGTGCACATACAAATAAACATCTATAACCAAAGAAATAAGCAGCATTATTATAAAAGCAATGATTCATTACAGCATATTAAACATACAAAATTCTCCAAGAACGGAAAAATGGTTCGAGGAAAGAGCAGCACAGACGGAGGGACTGGCAATTGAAACAATAACCAACTTCTTTCCATTCTTTCCGATCAAAAGCAACAAAACAAAGGTGCGAGTAAGGCTAGCGCTCGGACGAAGAATCTACCTGAAAAACAGTAAAAGTAGCAATGAATACATTTATAAGTACAATAAATATTTACGATAGCAATAAAAGAATAAAATAAATATCAATATACTTACTGTACATTAGATATAAATAAATAAAACAACAAATACCGTCGTTGGTAAATGTGGAGAAACATCAAATGTCAGAAATAAACATAATAAAAATAAACGCCAACCTAAAATTTGAGAAGAATAAGAAGAGATATGGAATAAGTATCGAGATATCCGCTAGAGGCGCCACGACGAACAATTTGAAAATAAAAGCACGCAAAGACAATCAAATAACGAGCGGCATTTATTTTCAACTATAAAAAGGGAGTTTTTACAGAAAAAGAGTTAGTTGTTAGCTGATACCTGTGACTTTAAAAACTTCCAATACACAGCAAAGTGATAGCATCTTGTAAAGTAGATAATACATTTATGCGTCAAGCGAGTAGTGGTTAAGTGGAGTTTTTACACACTTACCATTACTATCGCAGTGTAAATAAATAAACAAACCAACTAACAACTCACAAACTAAGAAGAAGCATACACGCTCCTAGAGGAATAATTCCCAATTGTTTTATCGTCGCCATATTTACAAGAAGTAAGCGTCACCAGTAAAATTATAGAAGATTCAACGGAAGGAAGAATCAACAAGAATGGACAAACAATTTCAAGCAGAATTCGAAGAATTGTATGAATCTACGCAGTGAGTAGTTAATAATATTGTCATTACAATTAAATTAAATCAAAATACACAGGTTCTCTCCAAGCACTCCATTTCTTTTAAATAATTATTTATTTAAATAATAGAAAGTAAATATAGGGACACAATATTTATTAAAAATAAACAACACTTGTCTTAATAGTGTACTGTGTGCGAATACTTGCACAACGGACCAGTGTTCAGTAAAAAAAGACATTAGTAAGCACAGCTTTGAATAATAGTCAAACTTTTACAAACAGGAACGCCTAAAAGCTTCGCACTAAGAATCTAAAGACTCCGTGAGAATAGAGGTTTAGACAATTAGTTTGTGATGCATTAGGAACGTACCTGGGGTGGTGATTGATCCAAGCTTTATGTAGTACGTGTGAATGTTTGCATAAAGCCGATTAGTCAGTACCTTCATTATCAAGTCAACATAATTTGGACCTAATATACAGGCCTTTAGTAAGAAAAGAGTAAAGGTGGAGAAACCCTGTACTGACTGAATTCATATTAAAATAAACGATTACAATATTATCATGAAAGCTGCTACTCATATAGTATTGTAAACAAACAAATAAAATAAGTAATATACATGCAACAATAAATTTTAATTATTGTAATTATTAAGCAGATAATACATATTTTTATACATAAATAATCTGGTGTCATAGTTATTTGAATTCCTATCCCACACAACTTTAAAATAATAATAATTAAGGAGAAACAAGTAAGGAAAGAAGTAAATCACAGTAGAACCTACGAGAGATAACAATTTATGTTGTTTTGCCTATAAAGCTAGCATAAACTACAATTTTATTTATTTATCTAACTAATAAATAAATAAATTATATAAATTTCATTTAAAGGCAAATACTACAGCAATATGTAATTATAATTTTAAGGTATGTTTACCAAAAATTCATAGTTTATATTATACAAACCAGATCTGGAATTAGCAGTAACTCTGGTAGAAGTATCAATATTTATTTTAATATAGATTTTAATAATGATAGAACCTCTTGGGTTATGTATATATTACTTTGAAGATCAATATTAAAATAACCAAGCAATAATATAAATTTGACTATTTCGGATAATCCAGAGTTACTCAGGTAAGTCAACCTTTATCTACCTGCTTTGGGATTTACCCAATTCTACATATATGTGTATCCATGCAATGTCAGGATTCTGTAAATGACATTGACTCTTTCTATTTGCTTTTGATTTCGCATACTCTTAAATTTTTCTCATTGGTTAGACTCCCTTGCTTCCTAGCCCGTGTCCCTCACATTACTTTAAAAGGCTCAGCTTTAATGCAAACATTCCCGATTTCCTTTATTCTACTGTAATTAATACTCTCTACTAAGACATCAAGGTCCGTCCACACTTGAAGTCAATTCAGCATTAACACGTAAATACAAGGTTGAGCACACCAAAGTGCTTATTTAGAAATTACATAATAATAATAATAATACGAGGGGTCGTTTTTATATTCCCGGACTAGACATTTTTCAATTTTAATATAATTTTTCATTATAGTGTTTTATTATCATACATGCCTTGGTTACGACTTTGACAATTTACAAAATAATTACAGCAGTATTAGTTTTAATATCTGTCAGTTTGAGATGTCACGTATCAAAATGCACAAACTTGAATATCGTGCAGTTATAAAATTCTTGACAAAACAAAGAAAATCTCCAAAAATTATCCGTGAAGAAATGTTGGCTGTATACGGGGATGATTGTCCTTCAAAGTCGACTATTTGCGAATGGGCAAAATTGTTTAAACATGGCCATGAATCACTGGATGATGATCCCCGTCCAGGTCGGCCTGTTGATGTGATCACCGCCGATGTTATTGAAAAAAACCAAGTGTTTGGTACTGGAGGATGCAAGATTAAAGAAGCGACAATTAGCAGCTTCATTAGGAGTTTCAGAAAGCACGGTTTTCAGAATTTTACGCGAATACCTTGGAATGACAAAAGTTAGTGCCAGATGGGTTCCGCGAATGCTTTCGCTATTCCAAATGCGTGTGCGGATGGAGACGTGTGAACAATTTTTGGCGCTTTGTGGTGACGAACCAGATTTAATTATCAATAGATTTGTCACCGCAGATGAGACCTGGGTCCATCATTTTGACCCTGAGTCAAAACAAGAATCAATGCAGTGGCCTGTTAAGGGTTGTAGCCCTCCCAAGAAGTTTAAAGTCACCCCTTTTGCAGGAAAAATAATGGCAACGATTTTTTGGGTTTGTCAAGGAATACTAATGATTGATTATCTACGTAAGGGTAGTATGGTAACAGGAAAGTATTACGCAAGATTAATACATCGCCTAAGAGATTGTATTAAAGCGAAAAGGCGCGGAAAATTGATGCAAGGTGTCCTGTTGCTTCACGATAATGCACTAGTCCACACATCAAGATTTGCAAAAGCTGCCGTTGCCGAATGTGGCTTTACAGAAATAGACCATCCACCTTATAGACCAGATCTCGCTCCGTGCGACTATTTTTTGTTTCCTAATCTCAAAAGAACTCTAAGAGGAACGAAATTTATGGACGATTACGAACTTATAGCGGCAGTTGAAAGGTATTTTGCAGACAAACCAAAGGAATTTTTTTTATAATGGTTCACAAATGTTATTGAAACGTTGTAATACTTGCATCCAAAAGCAAGGGGAGTATATTGAAAAATAAATTTTTATTGCTGTTCGAAACTTTTTTTTTCATGCCTAGTCCGGAAATATAAAAACAACCCCTCGTAGTAGTAGATAAGCTATGAGAGTTGTGGCGCAAAATCCAATATGATTTAACATAGGGGTCTAAATTTTTCTTTTCTTCCCCACCAAAGGGAGTACCCCTTACCTACGCTTTAATTCTGTGATACGCACACGCCCAGAATAGACAGCTACTGAACAGCTTGTAAAGTGCTACAAATAGTTTCTGAACAGCTTTTATACAAAAGCTGTTCAAAAGCTCTTCAAAAGTGTTACAAACAGCTATTAAAGCTGTTCCAAACCTATTCAAAAGTTGTTCAGAAGCTTTTTGTAACACTACACAAGCTGTTCAGTAGCTGTCTGTTCTGGGCGAGTGCGCGTCACAGAATTAAAGTTTAGGTGAGGCGTACTCCCCTTGGTGGGGAAGAAAAGTAAAATTTAGACCCCTATGTTAATAATCATATGGGATTTTGCGCCAGAACTCTCATAGCTTATCTACTACTAATAATAATAAAAAATGTCTATTGAGTATAAAAAAAAAACAAAGTACAAATAACAAAAATACTATGATGAGTAGAAACATAATCGCAAGGCGAACCCCAGTGTAAACTGTTTACTTGACCTTGGTAAAAAATAAGAGCAATATGTAACAAAAAAGAGATCGTGCTTAAAACTAACATAGCCTAAAATTCGATGATGAGCACCATAAACTAAAATGACTATATGAATAAATAACAAAACATAAGAAGTCACTTACAAGTGAACGTCCATATCGATAACCAGCAAGCAGCATGCGTCAACCCATTACCGCGGTAAATGGTATGACTTGAGTCTAGATTTAAACTTGGATACTGTGAAGGACTTAAATTCAGATGGTAGGGGATTGTAATTACAGTATACCTGATACGTAAAAGATCGTTCATATAGGGCGTGGGAGAGATTAATCCACGAAATCTGGTGGTCACACTTTGTACATCTGACCTAAATCTAATCCTATTGTAAAGATATGGTGGAGACCTATGCAAAAGTGTACCATGATAGAGACACAATGCCTGCAACCTCCTACGTCCCGCCATGCACAACCAGCACGCATCACATAACTTGTGAGAGATGTGATCAAATTTTCGTATATTGTAAATGTATCGTAGACAAGCATTTTGTATTCTTTGAATTCTGGAGCTGGTAAAGAAATCCAATCACCCATGATACAGTGTTGAACAGTAAGAAAAATGCGACAAAACAAAAGCCTCACACAACATTTTCTTCACTGATTCATTAAGAGTAAGGGTATAGTCTCTTCAAATTAATATAAGCAGTGGTAATATATTTGGATATCTGAATCTTATATCTGAATGTGTTGTCAATATAGAGATCAAGGCTCCTCACTCTATTCACAACCGGTAAATGTATATTATCAATAACAATATCTAAAGTTTGGCCAATGTTGAAGCAAGTTGTTTTAGGACCGAAAAGGACGACATGCGGTTTCTCCGGGTTTATATGAAGGCTGTGATTGACAGATGCATCAAATAGATTTGAAAGATCGGTGTTAATTCTGTGCATAGCAGCTTGCCCTTCAGATGGAGGAAAGGAGTAATAAAGCTGAGAATCATCAGCATACATATGTGATTTGCAGTGCTCTTTACACAGTAATAATTTAGAGGTGTATATAGTGAATAGAATTGGCCCAAGAACCGAACCCTAGGGTACACCTTGCACTAAGGCAAAGGGAGCAGAGCAATTACCATTTAATCTTACCACCTGCTTATGGCCATATAGATAATTTGTCATTAGACTGAGGGCGCTACCATTGAAGCCAATGGATTTCAAAATACAAAGAAGAGTGCCATGATTAACTGTATCGAATGCCTTGCTATAATCAAGTAAGACCACACAGGATACAAGGTTTTGATCAGAAGCCGTAATCAGATCATCAGTCGTAGACAGCAGAGCCGTTTCGCAGCTATATCCCGGCCTGAACCCCCACTGAGTAGAGAACAAAATGTTCTCTCTTGCAACAAAAACAGCTATCTGTGCAGCAAGGACATTCTCTAGGATCTTGGACATTACAGGCAGCAGGCTAATGAATCGAAGGTCTTTCATTTGTTTTGGTTCTGTGGACTTAGGTACTGGAGAAACCAATACCTGCCGCCAGCAATTCGGACACACCGAGTCAACTATGTATGAATTAATTATGTGCGTGATAAAAGCATATATATAGGGACAACATACCTTCAGAATTGTAATATTGATGCCATCAGCCCCATACGATAGAGATCTCATTGATGATATAATACTGTATATTTGGGACGTGTCAACAGGCTGAAAGAGAAAGTTCAGCCAAGTGTGATATTTTTCATAGAGATCTTTAATGTGATCCGCATCACTGGCTGACGCCGGCAACTTGTTCACAAAAGAATCATTTCTTTTATTTACATCGCACAAGTAAGGAGGAATTACTGACAAATGCTTGGGACTTAACCCAAGCTGGTTCAAATGTTTCCACAGCCGAGTGTTGTCCTTCTTACTTGACAAATATTCAAAGTAGGATTCATTTCCAACCTGAATATATTGGTAGTCAAATTATGTAATGTCTTATAGTAGCTCCAATCCCCAGGGCACCCAGATCGGAGATACTGACTTGTAACGCGATCTCTCAAGGACATCAAAAGCTTTAAGTTTTCAGTTAGCCAAGGAATGAAGAGCATGGTTAATCGTCGCGTGAATAATGGGACGTGCTTGTCGAAAACCCATAATAAGCAAACATTGAAATATTCCACTTTATTGTCAATACCCTTACGGGCCTTCTCAGGTTAATAGAAAAGAATACGAGATCATGATCAGACAGATCACACGCGAGAACCCCCCCCCCCCGGCCGTCTACAACAGAATCATCACTAGCAATAACCAGATCCAACAACGTAGCAGTATCACAGGTCAATCTGGTCGGCTGTTCCAACAATTTGTTTAAAACCAATCGAGTCGATAAAATCAATTAAGAACACTGCAGGAGAATCATTCGTTTTAAACCAGTCAATATTGAAATCACCACAACAAAATATATTATTAGAAATCGGTAATAGAGAAACAATGGAATTATTCAGCTCATCCAGAAAACCATTATAATTGACTTGAATGGACGCCATCAGGCAGATGGCGTCTATTATTCTCAATACACTGCGTTAATCGAACTCGTCGTCTGGTTTGGGGTCTAAACCAGGACCACAGACCACGGACGCCTGGTTTAGCACCCAAACCAGACGACCGTGCTAGCCATTATAGGTCGCCTCTCAAGGAGATGAGGCATCCTGGGAAGTGTTGTCCCAAAACAGTCATTGACACACGCGCTGTGTGCGCCGTAGTACCGTCCTGCTGGAGCCATAGGTCTCCCACATCCATCTTGTTGAGTATTGACAGGAAAAAAGTCTGAATCATGTGGTCACTGAAGGTCAGAAGTCACCGAAATTGCCCGTTCGTTTTCTCCAAAGAACATGGACCAATTATTCCAACTCGCAATAGTGCACACTATAGAGTTACACATTGTGAATGTAGAGGACGCTTATGAAGTAGTCTGGGATTATCAGGGTGGCGCATGTTCTGCTTATTTACAGATCCAGAAAGATGGAAGTGAGCATCGTCACTGAAAAAAATAAGTATGCTGTGAGACGTGCCAACAAGCGCCTGACATGCATTTTCTCGTACAAAAAAAATTTCTTGAATTAAATTTCTGCACTACAACCAATTTCTAGGGACGAAACTTTAGTTGTCCATGAAGGAGTTGCCATACAAACTCTTTACAAGATCGTAAAACATAAACCTTTACCATGTCAATGTTTTGAAATGACGTTGCTGTTTGTGGAAGCCCATGTTTTATTTTCTTTTACATCACCAGTTTCTCTAAAGTTGTTTAGCCATGAAACAATCGACTGCCGACCACGGGGTGTAATATTGAAATGGGTACGGTATGTGTATGTCGCATGGCGATGATTGAGCAACCGTTGGAAAGGTATGCCTCGATAGCGAACACCGTTCTACCTTCGTCTACTCCATAATGGTAACCAAAGTAACCAAACCAAGCGGAACTGTGCCGCCCTCTCGAATCTACTTAGCCCCACCCTGCTCGGAGCAACCATCGCTTCAGGGCACCAAATTCAAATAAGGAAGTTGCTCTGCCTCACGTATCGGTCGATAAACTGCACATTTATTAACATTACCATTATTTACAGTTCACTAATATTAAATATTTTTCGGCCTTATTAATTTATCGGCACTAATTTTTATTATTTCTTTTCGCGTTAATGTTATTTATTAAGTAAATAAAATCTTTAGAAACAATCATATTTATATTTTATTAATGTTTTTTTTATAGCTTATCTCATTGACTTTTGATAAACACGCATGATATGATATTATTCAGTTAAATTTCATTCTCAGTATACTGTATATCTACATATTTCATTTAATATATAAATCTTTTTTAAAGATTTATATTGAAATTGAAATTCCTCTTTCTCAGTTTCTTTATTTTTTACAATTCTCTAAAATGTGGGCAGAAAATTCATAACAGAAGTTTGAAAAGAATCTCATAAACACTTTTATTCAGTTATATAAAACTCTGGGATTCTCTTATTATATTATTTTCATTTTATAGAATTGATTTTATAAAAAGTTTAAATTGCCATTTTCAGAAAAATATGCCGAAAACGAGAAAAATACGAGAGATCCTGCTTTGTTTGTGAACTTTCAAGAATTTGTATATTTATTAACTATAGAAGAATTAGGTCACTGACATAGGGAAGCAAGATTGCAATATACAAATAAGAATACAAACAAAAATACTACTACAGTTACTGCAATTACTATAAATACAATAAATGCAATATACAAAAGGAAATAAATAAATAAAGTCATTAGTGCCCGAAATGAAGAACAAGTAATAACTGAACACCGGCACAGCTTTTAAAATCATTAGGTAGTGGATTCTCTAATGAATAAAACTTATAAGTAAGTGATCTTTTATATAAAGTGCTTTCGTTTAAAGGCGTAGTGATAAGGCTCTAGTTGTTAAGATCGATATGACAGATGTCACAACGAGGGTGCGTTTCCGCGAAATAGAAGAGATAGATGGTAATGGTACAGCTCGTGTTCAGTGACTTATTATTAGTACAAATATACAGTTTTAACAAAATCGCCTTAGTAGTCTTGAAACTATAGTCGACCAAGCAACTTAATCAGGAACAAAGTGTGAAATATGGAGAAAACCTGGTATCGCGCCATTATCAAGTTCCTTACAAAACGATGAAAGTCTGTTCATACCATACTGGAACAGAAATTATCAGTTTATGGGAAAAATTTGTGGCTTTTAAGTGGCACACTCGCTTTAGGCAAGGTAAGGAATTACTTGAAGAAGACCCACGGCAGCCGGGGTGACCTATCGAAGTGACCATTCCAGAACTTTATAAAAAAATATAAAAAATTAATAATGTAAGATATTCCGCTGAAAAAGACACAATCCGCAGGACTGACCGGAAATCTGAAACAACCATTTTTAAAAGTTTTCATAATCATCTGGGCATGATTAAGATCAGAGCAAGATTGGTGTCGAGAATGCTCAAACTGTCCCAAAAACAACAGCGCCTGGAATGTTTCTGTGTGTCTTTGGACCTCTGTAATGAAGACAAAACTACAACCTCCTATCCCTTAAAAAGGTCTCAAATCAAGCAATCAACAGGTCCCATATACCGACTGCCCACGATTTGTCGGCAATATCATTAATATGAAAGCCGGCACATGCGCCTGAAAAATCATAAAATAACTCTGCCGTATACTCCCCTGCATCAAGGTTACCCTATATATATATTGCAAAAATTGAACCGAGGCGGATATAGTTCGGTTATTATCTGATGGCACCCAGGATGCGCAAGGCGTGGCTGAAATTTTAGTGCGTTCAAAACATCGGTATCGAAAGCAATACACCATTGTAGACGAAGTGCAATTAAATTAAATACGGACCATTGTTTTCATGTTGGTCCTTAACCCTTCATATATAGCGAAACCTATATCTATCTCTCAGGATTCATGCTGCGTTTTCCTTTTCTGTCTTAAGTCAAGTGCCATCAGAACTTAACTGAGCTATACAGTGGAGTAATCCTTCCGATGACTGTGTTGTGAATCGGAAAGAATATTATATTTGTGTAAATCAGTGAACATTCTGCTGCGAACTACACTCGTACATTTTTAGAAAATACGCGCATTACAGATATAAGCCTATAATTTTTAATGCTTGTATGACAAAACTTCTTATATACCCAGTTTAATGGCGCGCAGGTGAACAATGTCTACCTCGCGGCGACGTTAGATTCATCCTCAATATCGAGGATACTCTAGCTGAAGCCTCAATTGGTAGGCTGTCCACTGTGTATGTCTCTGATTGATGTTTTTCAGCTCCAAGGTTATCCCATCCTATTCCTTGGCTACACTGCGCTGACGAGAACCAAGTAGTTCGAAACACGTGTCCGCAGTTGTATTTTCAGCGGAGTTACCCCATTAAATTCTGTATTTGATTATTCTATGATCGGCAATATTTCATTTCTTTATATATATTATATTTCATTATAAAGGTTGCGGTAAAAATAACTGAGCTATTTTAAATCGTAGCAATCAGTGAACGCTGTACTAAACGTCAGTCGTATTATCACAGTTGTACAGGTTGCACCTTAAGCATTCATTACGCAGCGTTACACGAACCAAGAGCGAATAGAACTAGTTCAGTGGTATTATGAAAATAATTCAAGTGTTCTGTCCGTGCAAAAAAAAATTCGAACAAAATATCGTAATCATCCTGCTCCAAATTCAAACACATTTCGCAATGTAATATCAAAATGTTCCATTACTGGTTCAGTGGGAGAAGCGTGCCATATTGGCCGACCGCGTACAAGTCGAACCGAGGTAAATATTGAACGAGTATGGAACGATCTGCGTCAAAGGCCACAAACATCCTCACTGCTCCGTGCTCAGCAGTTACAACTTGGTGATCGTTCTCTACGTTGAATTATGGGACCATTACTTATATCCCTATAAAATTCTAATAACGCAATCGATCCTCATTACAGATTATGAAAAATGTCTAGCAACACCTTTATAAAACTTAAATAACGAAATTAATGGTTTCCACACAAAAATTATCATGAGCGATGAGTCACATTTTCACTTATGTGGACACGTCAATAAACAAAACAACAGGTTTTGGAGAACAGAAAATCCTCGAATAATTCATGAAAAACCCTTACACTCCCTTAAAATCACCGTATGGTGCGGTGTTCATAGCGCTGGCATTTTAGGACCGTTTTTCTTTGAAGATGATGCAGGTAATGCTGTTATTGTTAATGCCGAACGATACCGTGTGATGTTATGTAATTTTCTCAGAACGCAGTTGGAAGAACAAAATCTGATGAACATGTGGTTTCATCAGGATTGCGCCACATCGCATACAAGTCGAGAAACCATCAACCTTTTAGAGACGATGTATCCGGGACGTCTTATTTCACGTAGTGGCAATATTCACTGACCACCAAGGTCGCCGGACTTGATTGCCCCAGATTGTTTTCTGTGGGGCTATCTAAAGGACAAGAAAGGCCAGAAACGCTGGCACATTTGAAAAGGAATATTCGCCAAACAGTTGCAGACATGAAACCTGAGGTTTTGGATACAGATATGCTAAATGTGGTTAAAAGAGCTGAATCTTGTCGTGATAATCACGGCACTCATTTAAATAATGTAATTTTCAAATAATATGTAATAATTTACGTAAACCGTTTATTAAATGTAGATATTAACTATTTATAAAATATTGTATTATTTGTGATAATTATAAATGATCTAAATTGCTTAGTTATTTTTGCCCCACCCTTTATAAAGGTTTTTTCCACTACATATTCCCATTTTGGGAATAGACGGAGAGCAAAAAAAATCACAACTTTGCATTTTAATATAAATATAGTATATATAACACATCCTTTTTCATCTTCAGCTTGACTAGATACATTTTTTTATCAAAAAAAAAAAAATCGGACAGTAAATGCCTTATTTTATATGAGGAACACGACCGTATCTCATTTAAAAAGAATCAGCATTTCTCAGGTATCGTTTTCCGGAAATTCGTCAATACACGCACCAGCGACCACGGAGAGTATTCTTCAGCTTCAATTTAGGTTCTTGTTATCTGTCGTCTTTTCTTTATGTCAACTCCACTGAATCTGTTGGTCTACCAAATGAAATTATGCGAAAGACAAATTTTCGAATGGCTTGAGTGAACTTTATAACATTTTGTTTTAAATACTATTTTCTCTTAGTAATCGATAATATTGTCGCCATTAAATAATATTGCATGTGCGAACCAAAACAGTGCAAGGAAGTGTTTAGTAATATCAAGATTGAGAGTGTTGTTATCGTAATTCTACACATTATTTAAAATACCTCTTTAGACAATGCGGGTTCATTCATTTTGAAATTGTTAGCACAAAATAATTTATTAGAATTGCATATGTGTATTTGATATTTTCATTTTCAAAGACACTACCTATGTGTTTTCGTGTAAATTTACTTTAATACGACTTCTTTAAATGGTCGTAAATAAAAATGAAAACACTATTTAATTTAATCTTTGTCTTTCTCATCCAGTAATACTTGACAAATTTTAAGCATGTCTTGTCTTTTTCAAACAGTGTTTTGGCAGATATTAATAAAGAATATCTTCTGTATTAGCAACGTACTCTAAATAGTGGATATTTTGACAGAATTTTTTTGTAATTGTTTACGACTTATATATACATTATTATTAAAACTTCAGTTTCAAGCCTTTTTATGTAGAACAATAATGATCTATTTCATGTCCGGTAAAACAGATTATTATGCATTATAGAAAATGTTAAAGATCTGTAATCTTCATCGATGTTATGTCAAGCTTGTGCCATTGGAAAGAGTTATTATTTGTTACTGTAGCTTTAGCTATCTGCCTTTTTTAATAATCTGGATACCAATTGCTTACGACCAACATATTAGTCAACTCCGCTTATAAATTTAATTCATAAAGATCTGATAATGTAGCTTCCGTATTGTCTTTGACTTTCTTATACGTAGTACATGGTACAGATATATAAGCAATGTTCTGGTGCAGCTTCTTTACGAAGTAATGGCACACGCCTACGTCATTACCATTGATATTAAGAAAAAAAAGATTACTTTTGAATAACCACAGATGTAATAGTATATAGATTGCTTTATAAAGAATAATGAAATAAACATAATACATAGCAGTTGTTTAAGAATGTGTTATTAAAATATTTTTTTTCACAAATTATCTGTTTGACGCATAAAGCAAAATAATAAAACTATATTGATGAAAAAGGTCCCACTGGAGTACCAGTCCTCATATGCGTCTCTCGCAAAATAAACTGAACATATAACATCTGTAAATAATAACATTATTAAAAGGTATACAAATACATCCAAATATAAAACTTTTTTCATGTGTTTTTTATCATTCTACCACAGGCTTCTATCCACTGCTGAGATAGGTTTTGATCTTTAGGAAAACTAAAATATCTAATATACCTTCCTTGAGTGTTTCCTGACCTACTTTTGCAGTTCAAGACACAGCAGCTTACCATATTAGATAAGCTAAAGGTAGAGGCAAATCTATTGCATTATAATACAATATTTAATAAACTCATTACCTTCTACGATATAACCTCTTCTTAAGTTATTTTACACATAAATCAAATTAAAAGTCTTTGGCTCTTCAAAATCTAAATATAAACACAACATAAGCTACAAACATATAATGGATGACACAACATTGATGACGTAGATGTGTGCGTCGCGGAAATAGACGAATTTGGGTCAAAGTTGTAGCATACCTTATATATTTATAGCATGTATAAGGAAGTAATGTGATGAACATGACCTCGAGATTTTTGCAGATGTTCAAGTTCTAAATTCCCTGTGTGTGTGTGTGTGTGTGTGTGAACACGAAAGCGGTCAAACAGCTGAAGTAACGATTCCAAATTTTATATTTACGACTATAATCGGGATCTTGAGTTATGATTAGATTTTCAGTAAAATCGGTAGACCGATAGTAGTAGTTTGCTTCTGTGAAAAACTCAAATTTTACCAATATTTCGTCAACTACTAAGTTTAAACAAATTTATAAAGGATTCAAATGTACTTCAAAGTAGATTTGAGAAAAATGTTATTAAACTTTTTTTTTCGAAGTTCCTGCTTTAAGTAGGTCATTTACTCTTGTCGAAAATCAGTTTTTTCGCGAATATTTCGCAACTGATGTTTTCTAGGCAAGTACTTTATAAGTATAAAAGCATTTAGAACTTGATTTTCAATACTTTTTGTATAAAAATATTTCAAAATTCCGACCGGAAGTAACACCTTTACTCTTATCAACTAGCAATCTTTTGCAAATATGTATTTAGAGCTAGATTCGGAATAATTTTTGTATAAATGCAATTATAAAATTTGGACGGGAAGTAACACTTTCACTCTTAGCAAGTACCATTTTTTTGAATATCTTGCAAAGTACGCATTCTATAGAAGTACTTAGAATAGTAATACAAAAATTTCAAAATTTGGACCTGAATTAACACATTTACTTAGGTTTATTTTTTTAAGAAGATGAAAGTATTTAAAACTTAATTTAGAACAACTTTTGTATAATTTGGAAGGCATATACATACGTACAAGAAAGTCGTGTTTTGCCCACGCCTCATTTTTTCATTGTTGAATTTGGCTTGGCAGTATACTTCCGACAGTACCATAGTACTTGCAAGATAACAATACTAGCTTTCAGATTAGGTCCTTTATAACTTTCCATTTCAATATGCTTTAGTATGCCGAGAATCAGTATTGCTTTATCATAATGGATTGCAAGGTGTGGATGGTTTCTGCATTGTATGTCAACTTCAGTGTCAATAATAATAATAATAAATAAAGTTTGCGTGGTACAAATGATGAACTCCGTATATTAAACAATGATTTAGGTGATCTGCGCCCTCTTTATAAGAATAAAAATTGTAACATACTACATGCAATTTACAAAACCATAACAAACAAAAAATGGGCTGTGGGCGCCACACGACTTTTTTATATTGTTTAAGTTGTTCTAAATTAAATTTTAAACATTTTTATCTTCTTAAAAAAGTAAATTTGTGAGTAGGTAAATACGGTACTTCAAGTCCAAATTTTAAGAATCTCTTTACAACAAAATTATTCAAAATCCTATTCTAAGCACTTCTATTCTCTTCATAAATCTCTATAGAATGCTCAAAAAAGTGCTACTCGCTAAGAGTGAAAGTGTTACTGTCCGAATTTTTAAATTTTATTTGTACAAAAACTATCGAAATCCAGCTCTAAATACTAAATAGAAATATACATATATAGAATCCATAATTTACGACATATTTGCAAAAAATCACTATTCTTAAGAATAAAAGTGTCTTGAATTTTAATTTCTTTCGGACTGGACTTCCACTCCGAATTTTAAAGTTTCATTTGTAAAAAAAAATCCAAATCCAGTTCTAAATACTCTTATATTCTTGATAAATAAATATAGAATCCATAATTTACGACATATTTGCAAAAAATCGCTTTACGTAAGAGTAAAAGGGTTCTGAATTTTAATTTCTTCTTTGTACAAAAGGTAATGAAAATCAAGCATCAAATACTTTTATACTCGTAATGTACCTACCTAAAAAGCATGACTTGCGAGATATTCGCAAAGAAACAGATTGCCGATAAAAATAAAAGACTCCCAATAGGAATTTCTAAAAACTCTTTTAATAAAATTCCTTTGAAATTTACTTTCGAGTATATTCGAATTCGTTCAAATTTGTTTAAACTTAGCAGTTGACAAATATTGGAAAAATTCTATTTTTTCACTGTAGTACACTACCTCTTACACTGACAGGCAGACCATACACACAGAAAGAGATATTTTATAAAAACAATTTTTTCGGTATCGGAGGACAAAGCGTGAACATCTGCAAAAATCTCGACGTAGAAAATTTTTATCATCACAATACTTCCCTTTTCTACGTATAAGAAAGTATTGTATTCAATCACAATTCATATTCACAAAAACAATTTAATTTACTAAACTTAAGAATTGACAAATTAAACGATATTTACCTATTATGGAACACTAGTTGAGACAAGTTAACAGAATCAAACTTGAAATAATCCCATATTTATTTATACAGAAAAAAGCACAGAAACTGCCAACAGTGCCTAAATAATATTAGCACACAAATAAAGTACGAAAGCTGTCGTGCCTTGCACATCAATCGTAATAACAAATGAGAGAGTAGTCAAACCAACATCTCAACAATTTGTACTTATGCTAAAAACACACGTTAAAAATTAAGAAAAAAAAGAATAGAGGCAATACCTCAGTCGAAATAAGTTAACGTGTAATATTGACACTAATTAAAGATAACTCAAAAATTTTATTCGGTACCTACTTTTCCAAGCAGCATTCACGGAACGTGAAATTTAGTTAAGCAATGTAAGGCTAAATGATTGTTAGAGACAAGAAACAAGAAATTAAAAACATAAGCAAATTCAAGTTCTAAATTGCTATATAAGAAATATCATAGGTTAATTTACCCAATTGAAATTCAATATAACATTGAAATTGTCAAACAAGAAATTTAAAATCTGCACGTAATAATAAAACTGATTGAGAGTTTCCATAAGAAAACATGTTCAGTAGATGCACACGGAGACAAACTGGTCGCCAATATGACTCCAAAAATATTTCAATAACTGAAAAAAAACTGAATTCAACGTTGACCGGAAACCAATTGCTTAATGAATTAGAACTCGTCCAGTAATTTCTTTCAGCAAAACGTAAATCTAAGACACATATATCTAACTCCCGCTTGTTGCGCTATTTTTAATGGTATTTTCAATCAAAACAAAATCAATTGATGCGAGGATTTAAGGGTTAACGACACACGTCAAATTGATATCTTCAACGGCAACTTAAGAGAAAATTAACGCACTCGACACAGGAATCCGTGCTCATTTGTTTAGCGTATGATCATAAATACAGGTGAAAGTATGCAATTAAATTAAGGTCAAAGGAAAAGGATTGAAGTTGAAGGACCACAAAATATTTAAAAATTAATTAAATAAATTTAAAAACAACAATTAGGAAAAATAAGTAATAGGTCAAATTAGTAATACGGAATTTGAATCCGTGTTAGGATTCTACATTCAAATTAACATACAGGGGCTTCCAGAAATAAATGGACAAGAATAACGCTAAGAATTAAAAATAACAAATTAAACTTTAAAATATAACAGTACATATTGATATAGCAAAAAATAGCAATTTCTTGGAATATGTGCCATCGTTGTAGGTGGCGTTTTTTCGAGGAATTTGATCAAGTTCGGAGGATGTGACAAGATTGATGCTCTATATTGTTATCTTCCATCAAATGGGCAATACAACTATTGGACTTTTATCGGATATGTTATTAAGTTCTTCTTCTAAATTCTGTTGCTTTCGTTTCTTCAGTGCAAGCACTGAAGAATTAACAATTCACTATTACTTGCTTAATTGATAACAGTGTGTGATTAGAGATAGACAAAAACAGAGCATCGAATCTAGTTTTTGATTTCTGATCTATTATCGCCTATTATAGGATAAAGCTTATATCGAGTTTCTTAAATACTGATATATTTATTTTCTTCCCAGTTTCAGGAATATAAGTAGGTAGTAGAAAGATATTTACTCTAATAAGTATTTATTTAACACCAGGAAAATATAATAAAGTTTATGTTTCTCCTTAAATTCACATAGAAACTATGTTCTTTTAGAGACTCACATTAGCTATTAGGAAAAGAAATAACCGAAAATATAGAAATGTTATAAGTTGATTAATTACAGGTGCTTTAAAACTAACATCGTTTAGCTTAAAATTTAACCCAGCTGTTCTAAATGTTTTTTTTTTGCAAAAGAGATTATACAAAATCCGAGGAGTTTAAAATATTTAGTTTTTAAAGTAATCAATTAAGCTTAATCGGGCTTGCAAACCCCTTGTTCATGTGACGTATAACCCGGAACCTCGTATTTCAAGTTTATATGACACTTGTGTCTATAAATTTATTACAATAGCAATAAAAAAAAGATATATTGACAAACAATTAAATCCGATCGTGGGTTATCCAGACAATAGCGCAAGGATCATTAACTTAAATAATAGTAAAGGGACCGAAATCGATTAAGTAAGAAGGCTACATAAGATAACAGTAGTCTGTAAATTTTAATCTTTTTTAAATGATATCAAAGCTGTTAATTCTTATTTACCATTTCTTATTTTTTTACAAATAGGGTTATTTCATACGGAGGTTTTTAAATACTTTCAGAAGTAACTAAAATATCCAAAACTTTGAATGCAAATTAAAATAACATGAGATTTCGGAAGAACCCATTGCACTTGTAATTTTTTAAAATATCATTATCAAACATTTTTTAAAAAAAATATCTTTTTCCATGCAATATCTTTATGTTTTCCCGAAGTACAGATTGGATTTTTAAAGTACTTAATGTGTTACACATAATACCGGACCGATATGCTCTAACTACGGTGGCTGCCAATATTAAGTAAAATATACCGGTTGTGTCAAATACCATTAGCCATAGGAAATCAGTTTATACGTATATATGTACGATGTATACATATATATGTATACGTCGCAGAGCGGTGTCTATACATCGTACATACATACATACATACGTATACACAGATCCCTATGGCTAGCCAGGTAGCACAGTGTCGTACATTTCAGAACATTTAGGCCTACATTTTTGTCACCATTCACGTCATTCTGACGGTCAAATTGACGTACGAGTGACCCTAAATTGACCAGAGTTTGTCACATCCAAAATGACGTCATCAGCTGATTTCAAAAGGACGTCATGCCCGACGTTAGAAGACGTCACAAACTAACGTCAATATAACCTCAAAATGCCTTCCCATCCGCGTCAATTTAATTTTTCATTAAAAGCACTTTGTAATTGCTCTTTATTTGTATTAATAAAACTAACATTTGGGGTAATATATTTTATTAGAAAAATGCCTATGTAAAATACTGTACTACTCTATATACATACTAGTATTAAGTATTTGGTACTTGACTGACATAAGAACAGTAGATCGTCTGTAATTTTCAGTGATTACCACATAAAATTTCCGTAAATTACAAAGTAAAGCAACATCTATGTACACGTATGACATTGCACTCTCGATGATTGGGGACGTCCCTTTCTAGCAGATGTAAAAGCCCGTGAATCAGCCGTTTGTATAACATTCAATGATGTAAAATTACCGTAATTTATATTTTTGGTAAATTACTGCTCTTTTTTTACCAAGAATTTATTTAAAATATAAATTACGGTAATTTTACATCACTGGTAATTATAAACTTCAACGTAACGATAATAATAAACTAACAATAATAATACCACTGGAGTAAAATATTCGTGAAATCGTATACAACTTCCACGTGTTCTCACCTGCCGGTCCACCTAACATCAAAACTTTATCAAACCGATGTTGTTCCTTATATGGAGGCCAGAAAAATTCTCTTTTCATAGGCGTAAGTCAGCAAGAGTTAACAACAGCCAAATCGCCTTCGTCGCAATCTTGATTACTATCGAATTCAACAATAACATACGCCATAATAATAAAAGGAAATTGGACTGCTACCTACTACAATCAATCTTAAAATACGATGAATTGGATTGGAATAGAAGGCATTCAGGGCGCAGGTGCGCCACTTGCGTGGGCCCCAACCAAATAATTTAGTAGCGGGAATATTTAATTTCAAAAAATCTTTTGAACATAAAACAGAAAACCAAAACATAATTACCGTAATTTTTTCCAATTAAATTAAGTTACTAAAATTGCCTCTAAAAGTCCAAACTTGGTTGTAAAATGTCGTCAGTAGTACGTCTAACACAGGAGGTCATATCAACGTCAAAACTAAGACGTCAACTTTACGTCCTGGATAGGTCATCAGACGTCCTTGACGAGAAATGACTTATAAATGTCGTCATTGAGACGTTGTGTGCTACCTGGGTAATGTTATCTGATACATGCGGTATACATAAGAATATATTTTGTTATATATATTATCATAGTATATGTTCCTACTTAATGCAAATAAATTAATATAAAAAAGTGAATTTGTAATTGGCAATGATACTTTAAAAATACGTATTTTAAAAGTAACCGAAACTACACGTCGAAATTAATTTAGTATTAAGTCATTATAAATAATATTTGCAGTAAAACATACTAGAGCATTCAAATCATTTTCCAAAATGAGTTGCAAATTTAGTAAATTGTTAAATTTGTGCGCGCAAGTGTAATTACTCAAAGTAATCCATATTTTTACACCTGAATGTACTTAAAAAATTGCGTTATTTAATATCATGAAATACTATGAAATATGTCACTGTGCCTAAATTTAATTCGGGATATGTTACTATCAAAAAATAATGAAAAGGGATTAGTAAGACATTTTTAGATTTATAAAAATATTACATTTAATTTTCTATTTATCAAAAATAAATATAAAGAATTTCGAAGGTTAGAGATTATGAAGTCGCTTAGAATTCTAATTTCCTGTTGTTGACAATTTCAGGTTTTTACGAAAACAAGCAACAACCAGAGAAAAGTGCAAAAGTACTGGAGTTGAATGAGTAGCCGAAATTTAGGTCTACTTCATTCTTAATTCAAGCTATAGAAAAGCCAGCAAGTACAAATATATAACATTGGAAAAATGTTAAAAACATAACTTTACATTTTGACAACTTCTGCATGTTTTTAAACATGAGCCTTCAAAAGTTTAAAATAAAAAAAATTGTATATTAACCTCAACAAACTATACACCTCACACAAAGATAAAATACCTAACTTAAAGAAACCTTTATAGTCTACAAATTACCTTGCAGTAATTGCGAACATATATAGAGCAAGCAACACAATAATTCAAAGACAGACTAAATGGACACAAATTCTGGAATAACAGTAGGTACTGGACTTAAGAAATATGCCAGTAAAACAAATCATTCTTTTAATTATCCACACACTTAAATTTTGGCTACAGAAGCAAATACCAAAGCCCGAAACATTTTAGAAAGCACTCACGTACTAAAACGCAATAATTCTGTTATGATAAGAAAAACATGAATAACTTGTCTGTATTGTAACAATCATGCGGACGACGCCCACTTGTGGTGCCATGTTTTCCTGAAGCATACATACAAATAAACGCATTAAAGACATGAATGTAATCTTTAGAATACAGGCACATGCTAAAATACACAAATAGGTACATAGTTTAAAACAGGAGAGCAGATGATAAAATATATAAGCATTTATTATAGTATTTAAATGATTGAAATCCAATTATGTTGAGTTGTAAGTATACACATATTGTCAAATTTAAGCAAAAAATAGAAAAAACAGTACTAAAGTAAAAAAAGACAGTACCTCCTTATATCACTTATAGGAAGGTAAAAAATCAGGTGTGGCCACCATACGACTTTCTTATACGTGTGTGCGTTTCAAATTATACAAAAGTTGTTCTAAATTAAGATTTAAATACTTTTATCTTCTGAAAAAATAAACAAAATTATACTATACTACTTCTATTCCCTTAACCCTTAGTTAGTCGCGCAATAAAAAATTACGTATCTCTTCGCGTGGGGTCATTATGACCCAATGTCCAGAAGGACATTGGGTCATTTTTTAAATTCACTAATTAATAACTTTATTTTAAGAAAATCATACATTGCAGGTCGAAACATAAACATTTTAGTAAACACAACATTGAAATATTCTTAAAAATACTCTAATCGCAATCAACACAATCGGCACAAAAATCTTTTTTGTGTGTACTTTGCAAATAAAATTGTTGCATTGACTGCATCTAACAGACAGTTTGTTATCGTTTTTCCTTGGGCATTTTCCACATCACCCTCGGGAATGTCCAGGTACATTGGGTTGAAGTAATATATTGTCAGATATATTTTGCTGCAGGCCGATACGTGTTCGCAAATTTTTTGAAATAAAATAGGAAGAACTGCGAGATACTTGATGACTTTTCACTAATTCCTGTGATAATGTTTTTAAAAATATTCTTCTTTCCATGTTGGCGGTACTGTTTCCGTTTGCTTTATATATAACGTACGAATTAATTGCAGCAACGTTTAAGAAATGAAAGAAGACAGCCAGTGTCCATCTTTTGGTTCGTCTTCCAACATTTTACGTAGTAGAGAGCTGGTCGCAAACATCAACACCAGCTTTTGTGCAATTTAAAACGATATCAATTCTGGCTTCTGAAGATCTGCTGTGGATTCGTCTATTTTGTCATCATGGTGCATGCTTGAAACCAAGATAACACTTTTCGATGTTTTAGGCACGTATGAGACAATAATTGTCATTTCCTCTGTGAAACCAAAAATGCTAGCTCTAACTGATTTACCTGTCTGCGGCAAAAACTCTTTGGGAATTTCTTTTTTATTTTTTCTAAGCGTGCCACCATTGTCAATTTATAATGACTTAGCAATGATCTTACTAGAGGGATACTGGTATACCAGTTCTCTGTGGTAATATTGCGATTTGAATTTTTGATGAGTTCAACCAATCGCTCTACTATATCTGATAGCAGAAAGTCTCACAACAAATGTTACACAGTGAGTCGCGTGGGGTCAAAAAGGTTTATATTATGCGACCGACAACATTTTTTGATAGTCAGAACAGTACTGATCAGAAGAACCTTGAGTAGATGTCTATTTAGCAAGGTAGAGCAGGGGAAACGGTTATACACTTCTTGAGTTCAAAGTTAAAGTGACGATCAGGCGCTGTTGGGTCACAATGACCCCACGCGACTAATTAAGGGTTAATAAATCTCTATAGAATGCATACTTGGTGAAATACTCGAAAGAAAGTGCTACTCGCTAAGAGTAAAAGTGTTACTTCCGGTTAGAATTTTAAAATTTATTTTATACAAAAATATTTCAAATGTAGCTCTAAATTTATTTGCGCTCTTGATAAATATATATAGAATGCATAATTTACGATATATTTGCAAAACGCGCCATTCGATAAGAGTAAAAGTGTTACTTCCGGTCCGAATTTTGAAATTTTTTTTATACAAAAAATATTGAAAATTAAGTTCTAACTCGTAATGTACTCCACCCATATGCTACTGGTTATAGTCAGCAACTGTTCTTGAACAGGAAACATTTTCAAGTCGCCCCATTTTATTTCTTCTAGCAATACTATATCTTGCGTTGTGTAATGTACTTTCAATAACTACACCTTTTCTGTTCTTCCATTTTATTACAGAAATGTCGCCACATGTGATCCGAAACAGTTTTTTGCGATTAATTTACCTTGTATCGCAACAGAAAAGATTGTGTTGCAATATTAAATCGAATAATTATCTACCTGAGCAGAAATTATTAAAATAAATGCAATAATGTTTCCCTCTGAATGGTTGCGTCATATCTAGCACAACGGTTGCACCTAATCCATAGACCCCGTTTTTACATTTCTCTTCATGTATTTTAAAGTTACACACTTAAAGGTTTCCACACAAGCAGCAACCCATACTTTGAAGCCCCTTTTGATTGGCTCCTTAGACATGTACTGCTTTATGGAACTTCTACCCTTGAAAACGCCATATTTTCTACTACGGATATATTTCTGCTTGCATTACAATTTTCAGCAAAATGCTGCTCCAGCTATGAAATTAGGGACCTTACTTACATCCCCCAAGCATAGGAAATATTATTTAGTATATTTATCAATTTAAATGTTCATTACGTTTTATATTATATTGTAATTTATCTACAGACTAGTATCTGTCATATTAAATTTAATTACCGCGTCTTCATGTCAAGTTAGGTAGTAATGGGAATAAAATATTTAGATAGTCTTATTAGCCTTGAAAATATGATAAAAGCATATTATACTCCTTAATATCTTACTGTATTTTGGACTTAATATCTCTCTGACCCTTTTCTTTACTCTCTTGGAAGTTACGACTAATATACAGGGGTTGATCATTAAGGTCTGACAATCATGTTGTTGTTATGCAATTTATAAATGTATATACAGGGTGTCTCTAAAAGGTGCGGAAAAAACGCTACCACACGTTTCTGAGGGCGATCTAACCCAACTTACCTCAGTCCAAAAGTGGATGCACCATTGTATTGAATTGCCACAAGAATAACACCCAAATTACAGAAGCATATGTGTCCATATACGGAATGAACTTTTTATATCCAGATTACTCATAAACGGCAGCTCCAATCAACTCCTACCAGGTATACCTTTTCTAGGTAAAAAACATTGGAGAATAAGAATTTTTATTTAAAAGTTAAATACAGTGTGTCTCAAAAAATTATTACGTTTTAAATGGACACAATATGCCGCAGGTGGCGCCCTCTACATTCTGCAATGAAAATGAGAGCAGATTTACATATTTTACCCCACGAAACCCCCCCTTCCCAAATATTGTGACAATATACCAATTATTACAGAAATTATTTATAAAAAACTAAAACCAAATTGAACTTTTGACACTCTGTATCTCCGAAAGCATCCACTTTTGGACTGAGGTAAGTTGGTTAGATCGTCATATTTTGCCCTCAGAAATGTGTGGTAGCGTTTTTTCCGCACCTTTTAGAGACACCCCAGTATATCAACTGAACTAATGATATCTCAGGTTGTACCTGTAAAAGCTCCAGCTCGCTATTTTTTTTAAACTATTTAGTTTTTCTTTATCAATTGTTTTGTATCTCTGTTGGTTTCAAAATTTATTTTTAAATATCTTCCTCACGTCCCAATACGTTTCGAATGTAGCATACTTCATCATTTTCTTCTTGTTATGTTTCATCTTCAATAGTGGTTGAATTTTGCGTTCTACTGATAATAGGCATTGCAATGCCATCTCTTCTTAACACAAATCGCGATTGAGTAGAATTGCCAAAGAGATCGATAACAAATTAATAGGTGTTTAACTTTAATTAGGTATCAGATTCATGAAAATCCTCCAAACGAACCTCCCTCCGTACAAGGGCGTAGCCGCATTTAGTATTTCTGCGTTTAGGAACTGGATTGGGACAATACGACCTAAGTAAACCACTTACTGAGTCAGACTTTGTATTTTGTCACTTAATATTGTGAACTAAATTTGCTAGTTATTTTCGTACAGAACCATACTTGTACATAACACAAAATAATACAAACATCCATGGAAGTATACTATTTATTAATGATCTGTCAAGGAGGAAATTTGTGAGAATTTATCATTTGCTTAATAAAATTTGACGAGTTTATAGCAAAACTATAGGTCAGGTTAATCGTACAATTGTACTGTTGGCAATAAAGTAAGTCGCAATAAATGTAATATCTAGACATTGTTTCTTGGTATGTTTGTTCCAAATGATTGGTACAATTTAAAATTAATAACATTCTCCTCATTGTGGTGAGAACTTGCTATCTCAAAATCTGAAAACATATATTTTACTGGCATTTCTATTAGAAATAAGTTCTCTGTAAAGCGAATTATAATCAAGCAATTTGTAGATTCTTCGAAAACCTTGAGTTATTATTCTTCTATGTTGTAAACGTTTTGAGTGTCAATTTCAAGTTTCCTTATTACACGTGTAATCGTACTTGAAATTCATGATTCGTTCTTATTATCTTTTTGTATTATATTATATAGATATATGAGAAATACCTGAGCAAGATTACAGATTCGTTATTCAGAACAATGTTCAACAAAGATACTTTACGAAACTCGACGTATTTTCGCTGATCATCCAATTTATGTCGTTAGTTATTTGCCATAGGCGATTTGTAATCTCGAATAAGAGGATAATTAATTTAACTGAATGTATTTTGCGATTGTATTAAGATTGATATCTAAAACCGATTCTCCTGGAATTTAAATTTTAATCGTGTCAGAAAAATGGAATCGTTTCTTTTTGACAATCTTTTATTCGCGATGTACTATTTCCATTTATAATACTAATTAAGTATCAAGTTTGGGTGTTAATTAGCTGTAAATTTAATTATTTTTATCTTATTTGTCGCCTGTTTAAATTATGTTATTTTGTGTATGTTTCGACATCTCTTGAATATACAAGGCATGGTCATATAGTGTTTGGGAAAAAGCATTCAATTTTTTTCTTTATAACTCAATTTCAATTTGTCATTGGTGTAAAGATACGAATTATTGTATTACTTATTTGTAAATTAAACTATAGGACTGAACACAATCAAATAGTTGATAACTCTGATTATTATCAACTTGTGATGGCAGTAAAAACTTCTATCATCACTTACAATTTGTAATTTTGATATATTCTATTGTATAAATTTAATGTAATTAAGAACATTATGGTAATGCAATATAATTTTCATTCAAATTTTCTCTAACTGAAAATTTCCTATAGTTCGTTTGTTCAGTTCTCAAGCGGGAACATTTAGGGTCTTTGCCGTATCTCCTGATATACAAGGAATATTTGATTATTAGTAAACTTAGTAGTTAGTCTGAAACCTATATAACTTTCTGTCTTTTACTCGACTATTTTTTCCTAAATCCCTCATGTTTGACAGAATCTTTGGAGGGTTTACTATTTGTAAATATGATGAAACGTGTTAAGACCATCAAGTACTGGGTTAACCATCGACCCCCGTCCGTCTTCGCATAAGGAGCAAGCGGCAAGATTATAAATCGATTGTCATTTTTGTGAATGCCATTTTGGAGCCATTTAAATATGCAAGCGCCCGATTCCTGGGTCGAGAGAACAGATATTTTGACAGAAAGGAGGAGAGGTTTCTTATTTAAATATCGTATTCTTGAAATTGAAAAATAAATTGCTTCTTCTAAAAGTTATGAGAACTTACATATCTCTATTTAATCAAGAGAATACATGCAAGTTAAGAATGGTATGCCCATATCGCCTTATTTTGTTTAGTGTACGTGATGTTATTTAATATATATCGTTTTATATAACAATTGAAGACCTTGGTGCAAGAAGGGGATATGTGTAAGTTTGAAAATTGAGATATTGACAGATATGAATTTCAAAAGGCGGTCTTTATATCTGGTGCAAAACCGGGAAACGTGCTGCGAATAAAAACTGATACATGAAGTAAAATCACTTATCCCTCTACTGCAATCGCGACACCCCTGTTGCTTCTGCTATTGCGCATTATTGAAAAACCACTTGCTCTAGTTGCAGGTCTCATCAATTTTAGGTTATGCCAGGCATATTATTTAAAAAAATGAGGTGTGGCCACCACACGACTTTCTTATACGTATCAAAGTGTTACTTCCGGTCCGAATTTTGAAATTTCATTTATACAAAAAATATTCCAAATCTAACTCTAAATACTTTTGTACTCTTCATAAATATATATAGAATGCATAATTTACGACATATTTGCAAAAAATCGCTATTCGATAAGAGTAAAAGTGGTGCTTCCGGTCTGAATTTTGAAATTTTTTTTATACAAAAGATATTTAAAAGTACATTCTAAATACTTTTATACTCATAATGTACCTGCCTAGAAAGCATGACTTGCGAGATATTCGCAAAAAACCGATTTTCGATAAGAGTAAAAGACCTACTTCCGGTAGGAATTTCGAAAAACTTTTTTAATAAAATTGTTCTCAATTTTAATTTTAAGTACATATGAATTCTTTATAAATTTGTATAAACTTAGTATTTGACGAAATATTGGCAAAATTCGATTTTTATACTGAAGTAAACTGCTACTTCCGGTCTACCGATTTTACTGAAAAACTAATCAGATCTCAAGAGGGAGATTATACACGTAAATACAAAATTTTGAATTGATATCTCCAGCGGTTTGACCGCTATCGTGGTCACAGACAGACACACAGACAGACAGACAGACAGACACACACACACACAGACATTTTTTTAAAAACCACTTTTTTGGTATCAGGGGACCTCAAAACGTGGACATCTGCAAAAATCTCGAGGTCGAAAATTTTCATCATCACAATACTTCCTTATACTACGTATAAGAAAGTAAAAAAACTTGAATAAAATAGCGAATTATAATGAATCGTCTGAAAGTAAATTAAATGAACCTTTTGAAAGTTCCGGTAGTGATTATAAACCATCAGAAGAAGACAAACCTAGCTCATCTGATTCTGATGCCCAAGTGATGGTAGAAACAGTAGCTGTTGAGGATAATGGTGAAACTGGTGTCAAACGAGGGCGGAAAAGAACAAGAAAAATGGCAGAGTGGGCTAGGAATGTACAAAAATTTAAAAGGGCCAGAGGTGAAACTTACATATCTACCTCAACAGGAAAATCGGTATTAGAAAGGAAGCAAGGTAGTGATTGTAAATGTGCCAAAGAATGTATAAAAAAGTTATCAGATGATGAGAAGCAAGAGATATTTACGGCGTTTAATAATCTATCATATCAAAACAAGCAAGAGTCCTATTTATCAAGTTTAATTAAAGTTTATCCAATCGGCAAACGCGGCAAAACTGAAACAGCGCCAAAATTATTGCGAAATTGTTCATAGAAATATAAGGTGACATTACAAAACTAAATTATTACTTTTATTTTCTGACGCTCATTTTCTTTAGATAAGAAAAGGTGCTTTTGAGTTGAAGGTTTGTAAACTGACTGTGTATTGTCTACATGGTATTGGGAAAAAACAACTTGAGCGCATTGCAAGGCATCTTACGGCTAACGTAACGCCTGTGAAGGACAAACGAGGACGGCATTCAAATAGACTTAACTTAATTTCTTAAGAATTGAAAACGCAAGTACACGATTACATTAGCAGTTTTCCAAAACGCATTTCTCATTAGAGTCGTAAGAAAAGCACGAAATATTATTTATCAAGCGATCTAAATATTTTAATAATGTATGATATTTTTATCCTAAAAGTTTTGAACAGGAAGTTCATAAATTGAAACAAGATGGGCTTCCATATAAACCAAAAATATCATACGATATTTATAGAAGGTATTTTCGCGAACATTTTAACATGAGTTTTGGAACTGACCGTAAATACACTTGTAATAGATGCGACATATTAAATAATAAAATTCGGAGTGCAGATTCCCAAGAAGAAACGAAAACGTTTGAAACGGAAAAGAAGCTACATATCCAGAAGTCTGAATGGTTCTACAAAGAGTGAAAGAAAAATCTAAGGAAGCGGAAGGAAACGACGAAATTGACTTTTTATGTTTTGACTACCAACAAAATATGCCTCTCCAAAGGTTCCATCTGGGGATGCATTTTACTTACGACAATTATGAGTATATAACCTTTGTATTCATTCTTCAGAAAATAAGACCCCGGACATTGTTTTATGTATGATGAAACAGTTGCGAAGAGATGGGCCAATGATGTGTTAAGTTTTTTAAAATATTACGTTGACAATATTCTAAAACAAAAAGTCAAAACTCTTTATTTATTTAGTGACAACTGCTGCGCACAAAACAAAAACAATACATTGATTAGATTTTTGGTTACATCATGTTAATCTGAGCTAGGACACCGTTTCTTACCTTGCGATCGCTACTTTGGTATAATACAAAAAAAGAAAGAGCGTTTTGACAGAGTTTTTTTCTACAGGATTATATGAATATAGTGAAATCAGCGTCTAAAAACTTTCATGTAATACCTGTCAATCAAACGATGATGTTTAACTACGTTTACTATTTAAAACAATCTTTTATGCCCGTTCTAAAAGCAGCCTCTAAAGAAGAGTTTTTAATTATTTCGTATTGTGTTTTTATATACGAAAAAAATTTAAAAGGGGTTGAATGTACCACATCTGCCTCCGATTCGTTTTTTACCTACTTTACTATGCTAAAAAATGAAGCAAATCCGAATCTGTATTTGGTACCAAACTGTTACAGTGATAAATTGCCTATCAAATTTCTAAAATACCAAAATGTTATGTTACCAGCCGAAGAATACGTGGGAAAAAATTAAATGCATTTTTACCACTCTCTTCTAATAGATAAATCTATATCAGATAACATAAATTCCGATGTGATAGATTCTTCTGATTCAGACTTCTAAAAAATATTTCGTTCTAAATGTTTCCTTAGTGCTTACCTTTTGCTTAAAATATATTATTGATATATACATAGTATAGAATAATATTTAATTTGTTCTCTACTGAATGTATTTTTTGTTGATAATAATAATTATTTACTGTCAAGTGATGCCTAATAAATACTGTTGTAAAAGAAAAACTTTTAATGTTACTTATCCCATTGTTGCATCTATTGAAAATAAAGTGAGTAGTCGGTGGTATATCACATCCCATTCAAATATGAATTTTTGGCCCTATTATCATAAATTTTACTCATATGCTACTGTAACTTAGGTATAAACTTTCTACATATTTATTCAAACAATATATGCACTTTAAATACTAACCTCTCCTGTAAAATTTACATTTTGTTACTTACCCCTTCTTGAACTGAGGTCTTTAATTGTTCTAATCTGCCTTCATTCTCAACTTAGCAACATTGCAGTTCTAGTTCCTACACCATCTACACCTGCGAATAACTATTTATAAGAAAGACTAGAAGAACAAAGGTTGGGAATTTCGAGACTCGTGCTCCAGAGGTGTTAGAGTTATCACTTACTTTTACATTCTCTTTATTTTCACTGATTTTTAAACTGGCAAGCAATATACTAGGAGTTATAACTTTTGAATTGATTTATTACTCTTTAATTTATAGCAAAATATAGGGAAAATTGATATTTTTCTTGAAAACAACTCTTGTTTTTATAATATGTAACCATGCTTTGTATTGAGCATGCTACCAGATACTGTGTTAATTCAATTCCAATATCTAGATTTCAGGGTGGTTAATATGTTGACTACAGTTCGCTTCGATTACTAATCCGTAGCCTCTCTTAGAGCTGCCAGTAGACTCCCCTACAAGTTGGTTTGCGATTATAATTAAATGTCAGATGATTCATTCTTTTTTGTTTCGTACAGGAAAGTTTTGCTATGGTTTTGTATATGATATACGATTTTACTATTGCTGCATCAATAAGATAAGAAAATAATTTTCATGCACAATCTTCTTGACTTCAAAGAAATACTATAATTGATATGTCATTGACCGAAGAGATCTACTCCACCCATATGCTACTGGTTATAGTCAGCAACTGCTCTTGAACAGGAAACATTTTCAAGTCGCCCCATTTTATTTCTTCTAGCAATAGTATCACCATCGTTGTGTAATGTACTTTCAATAACTACACATTTTCTGTTCTTCCATTTTATTACAGAAATGTCGCCACATGTGATCCGAAACAGTTTTTTGCGATTAATTCACATTGTGCCGCAACAGTAACGATTGTGTTGCAATATTTAATCGAATAATTGTCTACCTGAGCAGAAATTATTAAAATAAATGCAATAATGTTTCTCTCTGAATGGTTGCGTCATATCTAGCACAACCGTTGCAGCTAATCCATAGACCCCGCTTTTACATTTCTCTTCTTGTATTTTAAAGTTACACACTTAAGGCTCCGGACTACTAATTTCAATATTGCGATGTTATCTAATACGTTTTGCAAAGCATGTACTGAATTAAAAGTATGAAAATGTCCCCCGTAACTTCCCCTCTTCAAGTACTTCTCTTATAAGGGCCGTGGCCTACACTTAGGAGACTGCAACAGAATAATTTTCAGAGAATATCTGATAAACATCATATTTATATGTATGGGACTGTAAGGAAGACAGACAAGTGGGGGGCCCGGGGTGTTTGTGTGGCGAAATACACATATGTTTCGGAATGAATATTCTCTTATTGAATAAAAAGTTGGCTACCCAATTTTTGTGTTTTCTTACATATACATATCTGAAATATAACAGTGTTTAGTTTTTTATTTGTTGTATTTTTCCGATATCAAGTCTTTTCTCCTATTTGAAATTAAGATTTCCAATAAGTGGTAGATCTTCCTTCTCGTCAGAAGATGTAGAATCATTGGTAATTATCGTTGTGCTGACCTTTTACCTGATAGTTTATAATCAATCATGCTCTAAATAAATTATCTCTATGTTGTTCATCTAAAATATCTACATTTTCTGCAGGGAAACCTAAATTTGAACTTATACCTTGCGCATAACTAGCAAAATCATCATCACAATTTCAGGCATCTTCAGTTTCTGTTTCGACAGCTTGCTAATAGGAAATTCCATCTGTATAGTCCAATAATGCAGTGCTCAACATTTTTTCTAATTTATTTATTTTTATCCTCCATTATACTAAAAATTACTAAAATAGGGATTTTCAGATTTATTGCCGATAAAGTATAGAAAGCTAGTGCTAAATCATCTGTAGAATTGAAGTTTAGTAATAATAAAATTCTGTATAATTTTTTTGCAGTAACCTAATTCGTCCTATCCTTTTAATAAACATAACAATTAATACTTTAAATTTTTAGTACAAAGCAAATTAAAAAAGAATCTGCGAAACTCTAAAAATCTGAAAAACTAGTACGCAGTTACAGACGGGAAATAAAACGCGTAATCTCATTTTCGTCACTATATCAGCCACTTTTTCGAGAGTTAGTTGTATGTAATGATACTAATAATCACTTTCTACTCCATATTTGTAAGAAAAAGATCTTTAATGCGTGTGGTCGGAATCTAAACCACAGACCTATAAAGGGTTGAGAGCATACAAAGTATTTGAGAGATATCTAGGTTGTAACATTATTACTTTCCATGTTATTGTATAATGCTGGCGGCAGTCTATTCTTTGCAAACTTTGACAAAAGAATGTAATCCAAAATATTATTAATGTTATTATTACGAGAAACTCAAAAATCCCTCTGTTAATTCTATTATGATGTTACATTCTTTCACATGTTTTTCATTTAAAAACGAAAATAATATATTTCATTAGAGTTCTAAACTTTTGTAAAAGAACAAGAGCAAACAAACTCTGTTTAATTAAACAAGTTGGTACATGATCATCTGTAAAAGTAGGTTTGATGTTGAATGTCGACATGAAGGTTGTTAAACGAAGTTTTCCTATAAAATACCAGTAATATAAAGGAAGGTGATTATAATATTCTCTACCGTGCGGAGACGCATTACAAACATTAGAGAAAATGCAAAAGAGTAGAATATAATCCGCAACCCGTTTAAAATATTTGTATCTACTACACTACTATATCTACTTTCTAATTAGTTTAATTTCCCCCCAATATACCCCGTTCTTTACATTCTCGCCTATCGCTTGATACTTTGATATTATCAGATGTATTCCATATTTTCTTCATATATTTCCTTTGGATAATATATATTTTCCTATTTCTCTCAAGTACGTTTTTCAGTAGAGATTCTAATACGTAAATTTTAACACATACGCCTGTTGAATATCGACCTCGATGAATACTCAAAAGCAAAGCAGATTAATTTATATACCTTTTTATTTAGAAAAACCTGCTCTAGGTCAGATTCGAATACACGACGTCATGAGTACTAGAGAAATTATATGAACATACATTATACAGTGCAAGCAGCTGATAACCGTTCTGGATTTCAAAATGTCTAGCGATGCACAACGGCAGGAATTGCTATTAATGCCGAACAAAGTTTGTTTCCTTACAAAACTGCAACCTGTCTGCCAGAAGCAGAAAAAATAACTATCAAATATTCGCCACATTGTATAACATAACCAAGCCTTAACCTTTGAACTTTCTCTTACATCACGACACAAACAACGTCTACGATTAGTACACTTAAGATGACGAAAAGCAGTTTTAAATATCTCCAAAATAGTCTTCTTCTTCTTCGTACGACTAGGATTTCTCCTGTTTGTCTACCTCTTATTCGGTTTCGGTTGTTGTTGATTGTATATTGTCTTGCCATCCCTTTTTTGGTCTTCCTACTGGTCTTCTGCTGTATGGTTTATTGTTTTTAGAGATGTTTGCTAGTTGGTCTGGTCGCATCCTATCTACGTGTTCGTTCCATTTTTGCTTTCTCGTTTTCACCCATTTGTTGACGTCTTGTATGTTACATTGCTCTCGTATGCTACTGTTTATTTGTCTATCTCTTAGTGTCACTCCTGTTATCGATCTTAATACTTTCATTTCCATGTTGTTTATGTTCTGTTCTGTTCCCTTTGTGTCTGCCATCGTCTCTACTGCGTATGTTAAAATTGGTCTCACTGTTGTTTTGTATACTTTTAGTTTGCCTTATGTAGTCATAAATTCGTTTCTCCGTATTGTTTGTCTCAGCTACTCACTTTCATCGCTTTAGTCGCTTGCTTTATTGCTTCTGAGATTTCAACTCCCAGGTAGTTGAATGTCATCACCTGTTCTATGCTTTTGCTCTCCAATTCTAGTTTATATCTGCGTGGTTCTCTGCTAATTACCATGCACTTGGTTTTTTCCGCTGAAATCTGCATGTTGTACTCTTGTACCCTAATATTAAATGAGTGGAGTTGTCTTTGCAGGTCATCTTCGTTACTAGCTACCAATACTGCGTCATCTGCGTAGCAAACTATCTTAATTTTATGAGGTCCCATTCTGTACCCCTATCTCTCTTTTACTTCGTTGATTATTTGGTCCATTATCATATTGAACAATGTCGGGCTAAGCGAGTCCCCTTGTCGTATTCCTCCTTTTATGTTAATGTATCTCGTTTCTCCTCTTGGCATTCTGCCTGGGTTTTGTTATCTATGTTTATTGCTTTAATTAATTTTATTATCTTACCCTCCATTTCTTTTGTTTGTAAGAGGTTTGTGATGTCCTTCCCTCTTACCTTATCGAAGGCACTTTTTAGGTATACGAAACACATATATGCGGGCTTGTTATATTCAATAGACTTTTCAATTATTTGTCGGATAATGAAACTCGCGCTTATAGTGCTACGGGGCTTTTTCTGAAGCCTTGTTGTTCCTCGGCTAAATCTAGTCTTTCTTCTATCTTGTCTTTCATTATTGCAGTTAGCAGCTTCAGCATGTTATTCAATAAGTTGATTCCTCGATAGTTTTCTGGTTTCCTCCTATCTCCTTTTTTTAGTATTGGTATCAGTATACTTTCTTTCCATTCCACTGGTATTTTTCCACTGTTAATAATGTCGTTGAATAGTTTCTGAATCAAAGTGCATAGCGTTTTCCCTCCATATTTTATGAGTTCATTGCATATTCCATCTGGACCCGGTGCCTTTCTGTTCTTTAATCGTTTTATTCGCATGTTTATTTCTTCCTCTGATATCTGTACTGTGTTTCCAAAAAATAGTAACGCTATAAACTCCATGAAATGGGAACAACAGTAATTGTAATGAACTTTTCCAAAAATATACTCGTCGGTATTACTCTAAACTTTTTATATATAATCGTTGGTGGGTCTGTAAGTTATTGAATAACTTTCGAATGTCTCTACCAATCTTCTTGATATTATCAGACCACAATTATTTTTTTAGAGTACATTGCGTTAGATTAGAGTAGATTAGATTGAGTAAGTTTAAAAGTTTGAAAGTTTTGCCAACCCTTGGCACATAAAAAAAAATGTTGTTATTGCTCTCGTGAATAGAGTTCTTAAACTAACCAGTTTAGAATTCAAGGAGGAAATTTTAACAAAATTGAGGAATATTTTACAAATAAATAACTACCCTATCCGTTTCATTGAAAAAATTATTAGAGGTAGAGTATATAAAAAATATAATCATGAACAATCAAAGACTAGCAATTAAATACAACCTACTTTCTATAAATATGTTGGCATTCCATATGTACTTCTCTTAACAAATAGCAAAAGTCTTAGCACCATTTAATATAAAACTTGCACACAAAAATAATAATAATTTAAAACATCTTTACACAAAAATTAAAAATGATGTTCCTTGTAAACAACAAACCCATGTCGTGCCCAAAATCCCATGTGGAAATTGTGATAAAATATACATAGGGCAAACACAGCAACATCTTGCAGAAAGGGTTAAAGGTCATCAATATTACCAAACCATGACATCATTAAAAAAACCATAGTACGTCTACTGGACATACATTTAATTTCAATAATGTAAGTATTCTAAACAAAGAACAAAGTTCCATAGCAAGAAATGCATAACACAATAGTTAATGACAGGACAGAAATTAGTGGTTTATCTGAAATTTATTTCAAGATTTTATAATAGAAACTAAATATACTAATACAAAGGAATAGAAGAATTATTCTCTCGCTATATTGATACATATCTGTATATAGTTTTTAAAAAAGAATTGTTTTTCCTGTGGTCCTTTTTGTTCTGAAATGTTTACCCAGTTATTGATATAAAAGCATGTATTATTTAGTATTTGACTGCAATCGAATAACTACATCTGAATTTATTGACGAATAATTAATAGCAAATTATTAAAACTAGAATTTGACAAGATGTAGTTCCATGCGTACAAAACAAAAAAAAACCTAGATGGTGAAGTAATATTAAGTTTTAATGTAAGTATATGCATGTTTTTGGAATATTAGTAATCATACAAAACCCAAATATTATTAATTACTTGTGATTCAACTATAAAAAAAAATTATCATCATTTATTTGTGAATTTGTATCCTCATTAACAAGAACAATGATATGTATATGTAAAAATAATTCCGATTTTTCTTCTGATAGATCTTTGGTTCTGAAGGAGATATAATATGAAGTGTCAAAACGTTAAATTGTTTTTCTTTTAATTATTTAATATGGCCTTTATTCTCAGGAATTGATTATGATTTATATATACAGCAAGAGCGCGCGAGGTATGATCACCCGATGGTATACGTAAACTCGCATCTAAACGTGGTCCGATAATACATATTAGAGTAACGGCATAACATACTAGCATTGCCTGCTCATATTCGAACTCATAGTGATCTGATTATTTTTTTGCAGATTGACAAAAAGAACAAATTAAATTTTCTCTTTAAGTGATGACGATTGCTTAGATAACTAAGTCGATAATAACGCGAAGATTGTAATACTTATAACGTAATTATGATTATCCTAATGAAATTAAATAATAATGTAGTTGTGTACAAAGTTATAGCAGTACAACTGGGTTTTAGAATGAAATAAAAACAACCCGCCTGAAGCATCTGCAGAATAAACTAAGATGTCTAGAGAAAAATAAATAAATAGAAATTTCATGGTAAAAAAAAACTATAAATAAGTATAACAGGAATACCATAAAATAACATAAAAACGACCCTTGAAATAGAAATTAAAATTAGAGATTCTCTCCAGTAAATATAACGAAATAACAACTCTGGAAAAATAAATCTATATATCTATATCTGGCGAACACAGCTAGCGGAGATCATTTGCCGAATATGTCCGAAGAATATCGACTAGGATCGGGTGATCATACCCCCGCGCGCTCAAGCTGTATATATATATGTATGTACGATGTATACGTATGTATATGTATTGCAACCCGGTACCTACTGTCCCAATGCCGTCGAGATATGACATATATCGAGGGGGAAACCACTACCACTGATGGTGTACGACATATCCAAAATAAAACACAAAGGTGTATAAACATATATAGTAAGGTATAATAAACATAAAAATACATTTCAAAATAAAAAAAATAACAGGTACTCCTCGAAATCATAGTATATATTCTAAAGTTAAATATACTTATATATAACAAACCAAAACATAATTAGCGTCTTCTAGCTACAGCGGAAGGCTATATGAAATCCTTAATTTTCTTTGATGTATTTATATTTTTGTGTAATTGTGACTTTTTCGACCCTACTTAAGTAATAGGGATGAGATCCTCTTAACTTGACTGGCCCATAAAATATAAACTCTCTTTTAATATTTCCAAGCATTTCCACAGGTCTGTACAAAAATATCCAGTAGTGGTTTCCCCCTCGACATATATGTATGTGGGGTAATTTTACGTTTTTGAAAAAACTTACATGATTTTGATCATTTCATTCTCCAAGCTGAAAATATTGTCTATGTCCAAAAATGTAAAAGGAATAAAATGCACAAGGATTGTGTGGCTTTCCCGCCCAGATATATTGAGGTGAGATGTCTCTACTTTGTCCCTCATATGTTAAGGGGATATTAAAGTCGATTTGTATTTGGGAATTCACTATAATTGCTTTTGGAGGTGTTGGCCCGTAGGAGGAGCCAAATGCAAGCCATCTCATTCTCACATATTTGAAATGAATGTGTTGTTTTCCGTCACCCGAATACAGAGAAACAACTGAACTATTCAAATCAACGGCAGCAGAATATCGTGACAAATACGATGGTCGATTATACTAGCAAAAAAGAGTCTACAAGCAGATTTGTATTTTTCCTGAGTTTATTTGATTTTAGCGTTTTTTGCATGAAGGAAGGTTATTTCGCTATAGTTATTTCTTTTAGAAAAGCAAATATTTGGCAAATACTATATATAAACAAAAATTAAAGTATTCCATTCAAACAAGTGCAATAAATGTATTCAAAGACATCTCTACGAAATGTACGAAGAATGTATATGAAACTGACAATTTTTTTTTGCTGCAATAAAATATTTGTATGTGCATATGTGAACGAGACACTTTCCACAATTATGCAATCAACTCAATAAAAGTTTTTCTTTTCGTGATAAATAATATCGCGATCCTTGCTGGCTTTTCGCACATACAGTAAATACTAGTTAGGGCTGTTCAGCTGTTCTTATTATTTGGAGAATTAATTTTTTGACACTTTTTGGTGTTGAGTGCCGAAGTAGAGTGTGATGTAAAGGTATTCACAATGGCAAGAGGCAACAGAAACTTAAAGAAATATCCAATATTATCCTCAAAGCTGAAAAATAGAAGCAGGCAAGTGTTAAAAAGACTCTATAAGAGCAATGAGAGTGATCCATCATCAACCGTTCAAGTTTGCCAAACGTAAATTCAATACCTTTCTCAATCATTTATATTATATTTATTTTTTTTTCTTTCAAGTTCGGTTAGTCATGAGGATGTTGATAAAGATTACATGGATGTATTACATGCGATTGAACGTGAACCTGAAGTTGACTTATCAAATGAAAATATTTCAAAGTAGGCAGTTCCAGCAACTATTTAAATTATTATTTGTATTATAAAGCAAGTTATATACAGGTGTTTCCAAATAAGTTTGGAAAGTTTTTAGAGGGTGATTCCTTGTCAAAAATTAAAGGGGGTCTTTCATGTAAACAAAAGCTCTTAGGCTTGTCTTTGGAAACATCTGTAAACATAAGCACATACAGAGCTGTTCGTTATAAATTAATTGCGTTTTGAGTTTATTTTAGAATTGAAATAATAAAAGAGAGTGCACATTCTGAATACTCTGTTTCTGGTAGAAGAATAATTGATGTTGAGCAATTCTTTAAATCAATTGTGGAGTTCAAACATAATCCATTGTTTTCCTGCAATACTGAGAATTTGAAAATAATAAATGAAAAGAAACTTGGTCTCAATAGTATTTTTTATTTACAATGTGCAATGTGCAAGGAAACATCATCCGTAAGCACAGATAGTGCATCAAAAAATTCGCTTGATATAAACAAAGCAGCAGTTTTGGGAATGATATCCTCAGGAGGTGGTTTTTCGCAGCTGGAGAAAATTCTTGCATTTTGTAACATTCCTTGTATGAGTTTTCCAAAGTTTGCTGCAACTCAGGATGAAATTTCTCCTCTCATTAGTGGAAGTGCATTTGATTTAATGGAGGCAGCAGGAAAGGAAGAGGCTCAACTCGCAAAGGAAGTAGGAGACGTGGATCAAGACGGCATTACACATATCGCTGTAATAGCAGATGGAGCCTGGTGTAAGCGTTCATATCGGACGAATTACAGTGCGTCATCAGGTGTTGTTAGTACTTTCCTCAATTTTGTTTGACATGTATTTCCATGAAGACATTGAGAACATAATATTTCATTGTTAGGGAGTTATTATTGGGCAAAAATCCAAAAAAATATTATATCTTGGTATCAAGAACAAATATTGTTGTATGTGTTCCCGTGCAGAAAAAAAAACAAGAAGATGTCAAACCTCATACCTGTTTCAAAAATTGGTGCAAACATGCAATGGAAGCAGAAATAATTGTAGAGGGTTTCAAAAGCAGCATTGAAATGCACGGGCTGAAATATAAATATCTTATAGGAGACGGGGATAGCAGCGTAACAAGAAAATTAGCTGAGGCAATATGCTGTTAAACACTGGATTAAAGAAGATATTTCACATGAGCAAAAAGTGAGGAAACTGCGTTCTGATATTCTCAATTCGTCCAAACATATATTTGGAGAGCATTCGAATTGTAAACAATATTTTTGTCAAGGTAAGTATTCTGGAAGTGGATTTTTCATAGTGTATCATTTAATATATATATTATGTAGGTAAGGATGAACGCAAGTGGGTGAATGAAATGACGGAAAGTGGTCTTTTGCAAGATGTCGAAATTCTGTTGTACCGCTTAGTGCATAATGCTGATAGTCTTCTCCTAAAGATGGACAATAATGCTGCAGAGTGCTACAATTCAGTTGTCGCAAAATTTGTGAGTGGGAAAAGATTGAATTTATCCAGCAGAGGTTCATACCAAACTCGATGCGAAGCAGCAAGTGTGAGTTTTTCAGCAGGATCACATAATTATCCTGGCATAATATATAAGGCAATATCGCAGAAAAGCCCTGGACAATTTACCAAAAAATTAATGCGCAGAAGAGAAAAGCAACACCTCTACCATAAATCCCCAAAGACCTTATTCCCTGAAAAATATCGCAAGAAGTTGAAAGCTAAGGCACCCGCAGACAAAGATTACGGGCCTGTCGCGGCTCTTCTTTCTGCTGAACTGCCCGAGAATTATGAAATCCTGAAAAAAAATGTTTGGAAAATCTACAAAAAACGCCTTCTCAAATTCGTGACTTAGAGAAAAAAACTGATAGGCAAAGTAGCAATGACGACTGGAGAACCGAACGTCACAATAGACTGACTGCTTCCAGTTTTGGCAGAATATGCAGAATGAGGTCAACCACGTCTTGTAATGCAACTGTTAAAGAATTGGTGTATAGTACTTTCACAGGAAACGAGGCTACCGAGTGGGGTATTAGCCGCGAGCCAATTGCTAGAAAGGAATTTGAAAAACATTTTGGACTTGAAGTGTCCTCATGTGGACTTTTCGTAGATTCCGTGCTTGGTTTTCTTGGTGCCTCGCCACACGGACTAATCGGTACCGATGCGATCATAGAAATTAAGTGTCCAAAGTCCATTTGTAATTTGTCACCTCGTGATGCCGTCGACCAGAAGAAAATCAAATTTGCAATAATTGATGAGGATGGAATCTTTCATTTGAAGAAAACAGCCCATTTTTACTACCAGGTCCAAGGACAACTACACATTTCTCAAAGGAATGTGTGCTATTTTGTCTTGTGGAGTCCACTGGGAATGGAAGTAGAGCATGTTTGAAAACACACTATTAGGAATAAAAATATGTTAACTGCTTATTCGACCTGTTTAGATTTACAGAGATGACATCTTCTGGACGAATCATATGGAGTTACAACTACGAGATTTCTATGAAAATTGCGTTCTACCAGAACTCATAGATCCACAACATCCACAAATTCTACCCTTCCGAGATTTGAGGCAGAAGAACAAATTTGTAGAAAAATTAAAAAAATCTATATCATCGTTTTGTGTGTGTTTAATATTCTTATTTCATTTGTTCCATTTTTAGTACACATTTTGCGTGTTTCTCTTTTGTTATTTCATAACACAATCCAAAAAAATTAATTTTCGATTGTGAAAGTAGTTACGGAGTTTAGTCAATAATTTCAGAGAAAAGTAACGTGAATGCGATCCATTCTTGCGAAAATCATGAGAAATTTCCGAGGATGTGTGTCGGATTGATTTATATGTTCGACCTAGGAATGAGGTATTTAATTGTGATTATGCGAACATCATAATTAAGTATAATAAAACTTAGACTGGAATTAGTTTGTTTTTTGAAAATTTTTATTATATATTTTGGTTATAATTATACATGCTAAAAGGCATACATGTGGATAGATTCATAATTTTTGAGTGTTATTTAATTGTCTTAGGAATATCTGTTTTTCAATATTTTCTATTTTGAAATATTATACATCATACATTTTTGGTAATATTATTTATTTGTTAATATTTTGTAAATGTTTAATAAAAGTTGAAATAAAGGTTTTAATTTATATTATAAAACTATATGTTAAATAAAGTTATTATATTTGTTCTTTGAAAAATTTGTGTTTTGCTTTATAAATTGCCATACCACTTTGAAGTGTTAAAGCTACCTACACCCTGAGATATAGAGTAAATGCCGGGAAGAGATTTTGTTAAAGATAAGAGGAGCAAATAAGAGCATAAACCACTGTTAAGTTGCTAACCCACCGCTTTTTTAGCAATATAACTGTGATTGTTTATTTCCAAGAGTTAAAATCATTTTCTAAATGTTATTCAAATTATTAAGGTCACAGCAATATGTGCGTTTCAAATTATACAATAGTTGGTCTAAATTAAGTTTTAAATAGTTTTATCTTCTTAAAAAATTAAACCTGTAAGTGTGTTACACAAAAAAATTTTGTTATAGGAAAATTATTCAGAATCCTATTCTAAGTACTTCTATTCTCTTAATAAATTACTATAGAATGCATACTTTACGAGATATTTGCAAAAAAGTGCTACTCGATAAAGGTAAAAGTGATACTTCCGGTCAGTGGCGGCTCTTTAATGAAAGCAAGTGAGCAATTGCACCCCCTGGAATTTTGAAACAAAACAAACCAAGCGGCGACTAACTGTGAAAGTATTTATTTATTACGTATTCATAGTTATTGAACAGGAACGTGGCGTGTGCGGCACGCGTAACAACCTACATGCACCGATCGTCGTCACAGATATAATGACGACTAACAGCGCACGAGCAACTATTCGAATGTTTACCCCTTCCACCGAGAGAAACATACCCATGAGCAAAGCCCAACCGTTGCTCCGTTAAGCCATTAACATTACATTGAAGGTGGGGAGAACTGTATTTTGTTCTACTTCCATATCGTATAATACATAGCGTGTGAGCAAGATCTCCAGTCTGCTCACCGCTGTTGTAAGATAAATTTCGTCTCTGCGTTACAGAATAACACGTTTTCGCGGTTAACGTATGATGAAAAAATCGTTATAAAAAATCTTAAACGCCCGATGCCTCAATTATGTTTAGAAAATAAACAATCTGTTAAAGGTAAAGACGTTATAAGAAAATTCAAAATGAATATTTATCAGAAAAATGACTGGATTTGTGGGTGTGAAATTAAAAATACTTTGTTTTATTTTCCGTGTCTTTTGTTTGGTGGTGAACCGTCTTGGTCAAAGAACGGAATAAAAGACTTAATTCATCGTAGTGCTAAAATTACGAAACATGAAAATTCCGAAGGGCATTTGAAAAATATATTTAGTCTAAGAATGTTGGGAAAAAATAACATTCAGAACGTTTTAGATTCATCATATAGAAAAGCAGTTCAATAACACAATGAACAGGTAACAAAAAATAGGCATGTGTTAAATTTAATAATAAATTGCATTAGATTTTGTGGCGCGTTTGAACTGGCGCTTCGGGGTCATGATGAACGGCAAACGTGGAATACCAAGGGCATTTTTCGGGAATTGATAAATTTTACGGCAGAATTGGATAAATTGCTCAGAGATCACATCGAAGCAGCACCGGTTTTTAAGGGATTATCAAAAACGATACAGAATGAGCTGCTTGATGCAATGTTGAACGTGTATCATGGACAAGTTTCCAGTGAAATTAAAGCAACCGACTTCACATCTGTGATAGCTGATGAAACCACAGATGTGTCCAATCAGTTTCAGTTGGTGGTTGTTTTAAGATATATTGTGAACGCGAGACCGGTCGAAAGATTTTGGAAATTTCTTCTGCCTAGTGGACATGATGCTAATTCTTTATCTGCTTCCATCCTTAACGAAATTAGTTTGCTTGTTGATGACCCAGAAAAACTGATTGCACAGAGCTATGATGGGGCAGCAGTCATGAGTGGTGCTATTAACGGCGTGCAAAGACATGTCCAAGACCAGTATCCAAGGGCCAATTTTGTACATTGTTACGCACATCAGACAAATCTTATTATGTCACATGCTACATCGAGCAGTAGTAAATGCAGATTTTTTTGCCAATCTGACGGGATTATGTACTTTTTTTCTCCACTTCACCACAACGAGCTGCAAGATTGGAAGAATTCCTTCAGAGAAAAAGCTTACCTCGTTCTTCAAAAATAAGATGGAACTTCAATTCTAGGACAGTGAATACAATATATGAGCACCGAGCTCTAGAACAAATCGAGGGAGAAACTAGTTTACAAACTACCATTCATCAAGCTGGTGCCAATTTGCGAATTTTAGAGGAGGAAAATTTTATCTATTGGTTAACTTCCTTTCATAAAATTATGCCACATGTGGACATATTGTTTAATCAATTACAAAATGTCAGTACAGATGCATTAAAAATCAAGAATAATTTAGATAATTTTGAACGCGCTATTGGAAAAATTCGAACCGAAATCGTTGACACAGATAATCAGTTGGTTAAACAAAATGACTCAGAACTGACTCCTCGACCATCAACGCGACGAAGAGTAACTGATGGTAGCCAAAGACGGAGGGAGACTATTGAAGTGTGCGATATTATTTTGCTTGAAATAAAAACTAGATTTCGGTATACAGGGCACTTAATATTAGCAAACTTAATTTCTTTTAAACAGTTCTCCTCTTTTCAAAAAAAATTTCCGGAAGATTGCCTTAAAGAAACAGTAAAATTTTATCCATGTCTCAATGCAAGCAGACTACGAACTGAATTAAGTGTTCAATATTCTAGAGAAGAATTTAGGCAAAATATAGAAGTCAGTGCTGTAGGTCTGCTAGGCCTTCTGCTGGATGGATTAAGCGACACCTTTAATGAAGTTGTTAAGCTTTTAAAAATTGTCATTACAATCCCAATGACAACGTCTGAAGCGGAACGCCAGTCTTCACGACTGAAGAGAATAAAAACATTCCTGAGAAATACAATGAAAGAAGACGGATTAAATGCCCTTACTATGTTATCTTGTGAAAAAGAATTTATAAATGATTTCCCAAATTTTAATGAAAAACTTAGGTGTGGCCACCACACGACTTTCTTATACGTATGAGCGTTTCAAATTATAGGATTTTAAGAATTTTTTATACAAAAATTATTCACAATCCTATTCTAAGTACTTCTATTCTCTTAATAAATCTCGATAGAATGCATACTTTGCAAAATATTATCAAAAAAGTGCTACTCGCTAAGAATAAAAGTGCGACTTCCGGTCCGAATTTTGAAATTTCATATATACAAAAAATATTGCAAATCCAATTATAAATACTTTTGTATTCTTGATAAATACATATAGAATGCATAACTTACGACATATTTGCAAAAAATCGCTATTCGATAAGGGTAAAAGTGGTACTTCCGGTCTGAATTTCGAAATTTTTTTTATACAAAAGATATTGAAAATTATGTTTTAAATACTTTTATACTCGTCACGTACTTGTCTAAAAAGCATGACTGATTTTCGATAAGAGTAAAAGACCTACTTCCGGTAGGAATTTCGAAAAACTTTAAATAAAATTATTCTCAATTTTAATTTTAAGTACATATGAATTCTTTATAAATTTGTTTAAACTTAGTAGTTGACGAAATACTGGCAAAATTCGATTTTTTCACTGAAGTAAACTACTACTTCCGGTCTGCCAATTTTGCTTAAAATCTAATCATTTCTCAAGAGGGAGATTATACTACTAAATACAAAATTTGGAATACGCGCCCCAAATTAAAAAAAAGACGAATACTGATGCGGAGCTTCATTCATCGGGCACTAATATTGTCAACTGGGAAATTTCTGCGGCATAAATATCCAGTTCGTAGAAAAGCCAGGCGATATCACACATTGAAAAATAAATATATGTATATGACAATTATTTTATCATTAAATCACATATATAAAATGTCTATTACACAACTCAAACAAATATTTTAAAAATTTTAAAAAATTTTCAAAGTCCATAAATTATTTTAACAGATGGCAAAAATATAATAGGCAGCAACATGTTCCAATGCAACTGCAACGCTATTTCTGCATGCAAACTAGAGAACTAAACAAAATCGCAATAAGTCAATCACCAAAAGTCAATTTAATTGAGTCCTTTTACGCGCCACGAAATTATAAAGAAAATTCAAAAAATTTTCGAAGTTCATTAATTTACTATAGCGGATGCTAAATAGGCAATACAAGCATAATACATGCAGCAACATGTTCCAATGCTACTGCAACGCTATTTCTGCATACAAATTAAAGAACTAACCAAAATCGCAATAAGTCAATCACCAAAATAAAAATAAATTGTATCTATACCTACTTCTGTATTGTCATTAAAATCATATACAATACAATGCATTCATACATTTATCCATATACGAAAAATTTTTTTCGTATATGTATACTTGCATGGTAAAATCATATAGCTTCGAAACTGGTACGTAAAATTGGAGTGAGAAAAAAGGTGAAATAAAATACTCCAGACAACCGCAAAAAGTTCGGACAGTCCTATTAGGCGGGGCCAAGAAGTTGGGTGCATATCCGTAGCAGCTGAAGGCGCTGCTAAAATACAAATAATTCAGTATCGCAGCATTCCGGAATTTCTTAATTTAATTACTCAAATTAAACTTTTTTCCGCAATTCAAAAAGCTATATCTCACAAGAAAACATTGCTCTACACGGGAATTACATCCGTTTTGATCAATTTCATTTAATTCTTTCAGATTTTGACGGAGAAACACACGTACATTTTACTCTAATTTGGAATAAAAAAAATAGGTGGTTGTGACAAAAAATTACATAATCTGACAACCTTTCCGTGTACTCATATCTATATTGGAGTTGTACAGAAAATTTCACATTTCTATCTTGAACAATAGTAAAATAAACTGATAAATTCGATATCTTGCTTTCTCGACCGCTTTAATACCCCCTTAAGATCTCGCCCCTCCTGACCAAAAACCTGGCTCTTTCTATTTAGTAGATTACAACATATGAGAAATCCTAATATAGTTAAAAATTAATTAAACTTGTCTATCAATACTGTGTTGTGTGAAATATTCAATATCAGCATTCTGTAAGACTTCAGAGAGTCATGAAATGTTTAATTATAATGTTAAGGTTATTTTTTTAATCTCCAAAGGACCGATTTTTCATTATGACATTAAAAATTACAAAACTGTAATATAAAAGGAATCACTTTGAATGAGTGACAGTTACTGAAAACTATAAGAGAATGTTACATTGACACGTACTATTTACATACAGGTTGGACGTAAAATATAAACTTACAAATACATATAACAGACAATGTCGGCATTAATGTATTAATCCAAAGATCCACGTACAACATGTATAGCATTCACAAAATAAATGCCTGAAACACACATACATACGCACACCAATTATGAAAATTTTAATATTTGTGTTTTATGCAACTACATAACCTACTCTTAAATATATTTATACATACACAATTTTTGATGCCTACAGGTAATTTATTATAGTTATTATATACATCTGAACAATTAACAAAAATGTTCTTTGAGGACCCTACACGTTTACGGCTACCTATATAAAATTTTCTTCTTGCGTTGAAGGTATTCTATCTTAGTTTTGTAAATAAATACAAAAGCCGTATATAGTGCTTAACACTAATTGAATTTAATGTGTATCACTTTTGTACGACTGCATCAAAACGTGGATTTGGTGTGATTGAAAGAATTTAAACATGTAGTCATATTTGTAATACGTCTCAGGTTCCACAACTAGGAAAACTTCAGAATTTGTGTTTAAATTTGTACTACGTATAACTCGGCATATGAAAACAAAGCCGTTATTGCAGCTTTTACCAACCTAGCATCTAATATATTAGATCCAAGCAATTATCTATTATCACGCAATGAAATTAGTTTCACTAATTAACGTAATAATTTAGGTTATAGGTAAGTATGTTCATGTGAAATTACTATTTAATGTCAGAGTAATCTATTGTACTATGAATAAATGTAATACACTGCCGTATTCAAGCTCACGAATATAAACTTTGCATTATTCCCGGAAACAGTCGGAAAATGAAGGAAGTTAACTAATTCTCATCCAACAGGTCAGTAAAGCAGGGCTTCGTAATAATGTACCGATATCAGTCCGGAGATTTCTCGAAAGTTAAATCCGCCAACGTAAAGTATGTACCTATGTTTTTATTTGAGTGAAGATTATTAGATTCCAGGACACGCAATATCAGCCTTAATAATGGGCGAACTTGATAACTATTTATTAAGGAATTAACTAGTAATAATTTTGAATTAATATGTTCTATTTAATTTTTCTGAGACTGTACGTATGATATGCACTTACGTTGCGGACTTTCATCCGTCGCAAAGGTATTTAAATGCTTAATGTAAAAGCGTGTCGTCTACATCATTATATGGTGTATATCCTTTCATCATCACCGATTTGTATCAATAAGATCAATTTTCTCAAATGTACGGTTAATATTGCAGATTATAGCTGAGACAAAAGATATCAGTAAAGAGTTAGAAATATTATATGTATAACAAATTTGCTAGAGCATTTAACTGCGACTAAATATTACCTCACAAGGTAAGCTGACTGAGTTTCCACCTTCTGCGATCCTATACGATAAAGGTTTAGAGCTACTTCTATTTGAATGACTGAAAAACCGTTAGATCATTGGTCAACTTTTATTTAATTTATTCATAAATGATGATGAATCTAATCCGCTGCTCTGCTTATACAAATGCTTTGTAAATTTTCCTAATACCATTACTTTTTTATAAGTAGTATTGCGATGACGTCATCCTCGAGAATTTTGCACGTTTTGAAGTCCCCTATTCACTGAAAGAGTGGTTTTTAATATATGTCTCTTTAGGTGTTTTCGGTAATTAAACCGGGTCATTGGGGTTACAACACGGTTAGCACGAAAGCGTTCGTTAATTCAGTCGGGTAAAAACAACCTTGTTCGTAAAATCTAAAAAGTAACCGGGTTCAACAACCCGATTCGATTTTCATAACCCTGGTAAGTGAGTAGGGTAATGCAGGTTGTTTTACCCCCTCCACGGTCCATTTCTTCTGTCGTATTGCCAGTACAGTTAAATTATGTTATGAATATAGCTATTTATAAGGTTATATGCAGACGTTTACGTTACGTTACTCAACGTGACCGCAATTGCGTTCGGAAATGTTTTATTTAACCGGGTAAAGTTACTGAACCTGTTAGGTACTTTCTAACCGGGTCAGGTTAATGCTATACATTTTCCGAAAACGCCTTTTGTGTGTCTGTGTCAATGTGCGTATGTGTGACCACGACGATCGCCAAACGGCTAAAGCTATCAATTCTAAATTATATATCTACTTTTGACATCTTATTAGAAATTCATTAAAATTGGTGAACCGAAAGCAGTGAAAAAATCGAATTTACAATCATTTATATCGAATAAATGGTTATTTTATATACAATACCCTGCAAAGCCTGTATTCTCTGTGTTGTGTAAAATTGCTCTTTAATGTTCTTGGAATCGAACTTCTAACTTTCGACCACTTTACCCGATATATATGCCTGTACAATCTATACAATATTTGCTATACACCTGATTTCTCGAACTGTTCAGTCTTTTCTTTATTGTTAATTAGCGCAGTACCAAGATTATATTTATTTACTGTAACCGTGTAGTGTATGCCTTGCACGTGCGACGCCAATGTACCGTCCACGCTTACGCAGCAACCGGAGAGGCGCCGGAGTGATAATAGACATATATATATCTTCATACCGCATGTGTCAAATATCATTAGGTATAGGGATTCAATGTTTATGTGCGATCTGTACGTATGAATGTAATACGTGGCAACGTGGTACCCCTACTGTCCGTCACCAATGCCGACAACAACCGACATCACAACGATATTCTCCGATCCCGACCCAGATTTTACATTCAATGTTTAGCTGAGAACACGTTGCGGTTCCTGGCCGTCTTATTACTGGAACGGGAAATATCAAATGGCCTCCGCGATCTACTGATCTCTCTCCAAATGAATTTTTTTGTGGGGATATTTAAAAAATATTGTTTATACCCATGAAGCTGGTAGAGCAGAAAACATAGTTGCCTTGAGAGAAAAAATAATTGAGGCTGCTAATTCAGTAACTGCTCACATGATAGAAAACGTAAGAGTAAATTTCTACGACCACCTAGGGCAATGTCTTGCTGTGCAGGGAGGAATCCCTTTTTATTTATTTTATTATGGTTATTTTTTAATTTTATTAGTATTAGGCTTTTGTTTGTGTCATGCAGCGTGAACGCAGCTTAATAATTCCCTGCATTTACTAAAAGGAAAAAGAAAACAAATCCTTTCAACTCGTAAATATTATTTCTGAACGCATTAGAAACACCCGAGTCGGTGGTCCAATGGTTACTGCTAACTTGTATTTGCGAGCATGTATCGGTTGTCGCGTCGCTGGCATTGGAAAGGAAAGTAAGGGTACCTCGTTGCCACGTATAGTATGGATTGATCGCCTATGGCTAATGAAAATTGACACATGCGGTATATGATATCGTTACATACAACTAACATGACCGTCTTAGAATAAGGAAGCATATAACTTTACTATGTGTATTATTTAACGACGAACCAAAGGAATCCCAGTGGTTCCGCCACAACCGCTTTTTATATCAGTATTCCTGAGGATTGCATTAATTTTATTACTAAAAGGAAGAATATAGTTAATATAATGACAATAACTATGTTGTTCCTCCTTAATTTGTAGGTAAAATTTGGTTCTCATCAATCTTTTTTGTTTATTTCATAGATGTTATCCACAATGACTTCTTTGTATCCACTGTTTTTTGCAATGGTTTTTATTATAAAATACAGTTTACGAAAGATATAGAACAAAATAGAAATCATGCACAATCGAATCGTAGTGGGGAAATAAAAATGGCACCGTTTCATAGTTTAAACAAATTCCTGAGTACTTCTTTAAACAATGATAATGTTAATCAAGTACTATACATAATAATAACCATTGCAAAAAACAGCAGATACAAAGATGATTGTATATAACATTCTAAGAAATAAACAAAAAAGATTGATGTGAACCAACTTTTACCCAAAAAATAAAGGAGAAAGAATATAGTAATTGGTATTGTATTAACTATATTCCTCCTCCTTTTAGTAATAAAATTAATACAATCCTCAGGAATACTGAAATAAAAACGGTTACAGTTAACAATAAAAAAAAAGCTGAACAGTTCGATAAATTAGGGCCACACCATATAAATTGTAAAGATTGTACAACCATATAGGTATATCGGAAAAAATGGACGATTAAAAGAACATAAAGGAGCGATTTTATACAACACAAAGATTAGAGGCATCGCAGAGCATTGTATAGAAACTAACCATTCATTCCATATAAATGACTAAAAATTTTTACATAATTTAAATAAAAGTAAAAAACTTACATTGCTGGAATACCTACAAATTAAGAGGGCCATAGACGAAAAGAAAACTGTAACTAACACATACACAGAAATCACAAATACACCCATAATAGACGCATACATTAAGCTAACGACAGCTTAGTTTCTTTCATGTGTATAGGCCTGTAGATGCACATTCTTTTTCAATATGGTTTTATCGAAACATGTGTTAGAGGATTCTAATGTAACTTGTGAAATAATTAAAGTGGAGTGTGACGTGACAGTTTGATTGGTCATTCAAAACTTTTGAATATGTATAATGTTTCCCCTAGAACCTACTGGAACCTACTGCACAAACAATTAGTAATAATTAAGTATTGATATCTCCTTTGATGAAATTAATACATTTATAATACCATAGGGTGACATTGTAGATGCAATTTTTAAGCTGATGACTCCGTGCCATCATTTCTTTTAAAGAAGTCAGTTTCCTTGATGACTGATATTAAGTTTTGAGGTTGGGTTTTGTGATTTCAGTATACTCTACTTATGATATTAACAATGTTTTGCATCATGTGGTAGCCAATAAAGACTGATTATTATTATTATTATTACTGTTTTATCTAATAAATATTTCTACAGAGAGTATGTTTCTCCAAGTTATAACACGCGACGTTATTCTCGATGCTCAAAAATACCCTTCTTAAACATCGAGAATACCGCAACGTGTTTTAAATTGTTCATTGAGCAATTGAGCAATTGAGCATTCCTTAATTCTTCAAATAAAAAAAAATTGTTGTAATTTTATACTGATCTATAAAATGTTTAAGTTAAGTATTACGAACATATTTATTGAATTTAAAAAAGAAGATTGTGGTCACTTCTTCTTATCGAGTTATATAATAGTTGGGAGCATTTTGTTTGCCTAATTTGTAGTGCACGTTTATGCAAATATATGTTGTATAACGCATCTGTTTATGTAAACGCAGGTATTACACGCTTGCATGTATATATGTCTATAATTACAAGAAACGAATTGTTATATAATTATGTTTAGTATACAATAAACACTAAATTAGTGACTGCGTTGTTTTTTACCAAAATAATATATTTTATATATTTGTTTGACCTTTGAAAATGTAACCTTGGCTTTCCATTAAGTTATAAATGTGACTTGTAAGTATTAACAGCACTGAGGTTCATAAAAGCGATTTTTGCAATATCGTAGCGGAAATTAGTTATTAAATTTCGACAAACTCCGCCAATACTTTAAGCAACAACTTTGTAATTAACAATTTATGTACAAGGAACATGGGTGTAGCTGCTCATAGCGAAAAAGGGAATCAAAGATTAGATATATTGAAACTTTTATGAATGCCAATGTCAAACTGATAATTACATCTTGTACTTTTAGAAATAAAAACTGGAAATAAAATGAAACATACAACTTATGTTCAAGGACGACATACACAGGATTATTTTTATACGTTTTTTAATTATATAGGAAGCAACATACGATAACAAATACACACTTGCCATGAAGATTCTCACTTGATGTTAAGAAAACGAAAAAATACCTGTAATATCTAGTTATATTAAACATATTAATTAATTATGCAGTAAGTAAAGATTATTCGTGAAATTAACACACATTCTATTTAATGCATATTTCCCTTTTTAAATCTCAGAGTTAATTTTCTACATTCACTTTCATGAAAAAATTGATGAGATACGGATTTATTATATTTGTTAAAAGTTAAGCAATTTCTGTAGCAACCTCTTTTTAAAAACCAATATTGTCGTAAATAAGTTTCATTACAATATGAATGAATATAAGTGTTTCGCAATGTAAAATTTACTACAAATATTAAATTATTTACGCTAAATGTATTTTAACTTCTTCAGAGAGAAAAAATTGACAGTGAATAGGTTTAATTGACAAGTAGGGAATATACCTTTCTCTGTACTTCTGACACTTAACACTCGCCTAAGTGTACTGAGAAATTACTTTGAGCATTTCCACTTTTCAAATCTAATCTTATTTTATGAAAAGGTCAGCAACTTGATGGCTTGTTTCTGCAGCTTAACTATCCTGTTGGCTTCTATGGATAATCTTCAAGATACATTTTCGTAAGCCATGTTGGAATGAATATACATACCAATTGAGACTGCGTTATGCGCAGATTCTTTTTGGGACCTGTTTGAGAATATTTTTAGGTTCCAGAAACGGATAATTCGGTCATTGTACGGCGTGCCATATAATACTCCGTGCAGACCCATTTTGAGTTGAAAATTTTGACTTTAACCGGTTTGTACATATATGAGCTTGTTATCTTTCGCATTGAGAATGACATCCTCTTTACTCACAACAGGGATATTTACGATAACTTGAAAACTCGCCAATGCAATGATTTCCCTATTCCAGCTCACTCTTCGATTTTCTTTAAGCGGGGGCCGCAATATGGGGCTATACGGGTATACAGTCGACTACCTTAGGGGCTCAAAAACATGCTCTACTTGCTCAAAAACTTAATAGTGATATAACCATACGTAGAATTAATCACTTGGGGTAAATCATCCAAACTGCAACGTAATGCCTCTTTGCGTTATAACGAAAGTTGTCAATGTAAATTTGTAGAACTACGATTAATGATTATAAACTGTTCTATCATGAATTTTACTTTCTTTCGTTTTTGTTCTGTCAAATTATGTGGCATAGTACATTATTTATTTAAGCATTGTTATAGACATTTATGGAACAATTTCAAATTTGAAAAACTTGTAACACCTGATTTAGTTATTTCAATTTGTTTATCCTGAAACCTCTTGTGATTCATCAACATTTCTGAACAATTTTCTTGGATTGTCTCTAGTTTTTGTTGTAATATTATTTTTGAAGTTTTTATCTTATTGTTAATGCTTTCCTTGACATATCGCTCAGCCACACTGATCGATTGCCATCCCTCATTTCTTTTAAGTAATAGAATGTCAGCCCGCTGTTAGCGAGTAAGGTGGCAAAAGTTCTCCGCAAGCAATGACCAGTGTTACTACCAACATGGAAACTTTAAGTATTCTGCAATTTTTTGCGGAATTTTTGCAAAAGTGTCGATGCCAACCAGTGGTGGCTGGTGAGTACGTTTTGGGCGCACGTAAATAGATAAGACTGTTTTATTTATTATCGGTGATATACTCCTAGATGACGATCTTATCACCGATAATAAACGAATCAGTCTTGTCTATGTACGTGTCCCACCAAAACGTACTCACCAGACGCCACTGATACCAACTAGTTGTATCGTACACATTCCGCAATGGTAGTTGAGGAAAAATCTATTGTTTTATTGCAGTAAAGTGACGTATCTATGCAGTAAAACGATACCTTACAATATGATTTTGAGTGTAGTAATATAGCACTTCACTGTACAAAATTCGAAAAAGCTGTGTTATGCATATTGCCGTGATCTCTTGCATATTAAAAATAATAATAATAACATTAAGAAATAATTTAAGTATAAAAATATAAAAGAAACAGTCAAAATCAGATTCTATTGTATTTAAAAAAATTCTCGACATAAGAGTATATTAAGTTGCATACATTTAAGTATAGAAAACACAGACATAAAAATGAATGAATATTTACAATTTAGAATATTAAACAGGTACAAAATAAAAGACGAAATAAATCTAAGCTATATATGTTTCTTTTATAGAAAAGTAAAAAGAATTAGTCATTTAAACGCAGTAAAATTGTATGAAGAAGATAAAATACGTTATGCACGAGAGAAAATTATAATTGAATAAATTATGTGAACTTGAAAACGTGCATAAGATAATAGAAATTCAATAAAGGAAATTAAAATAAATCATACTTAAAGAATAAAATTTACCTTCACTTACAACTATAAATAAAAAAAAGGATATAAAAATATCTTGACATGACACAGTCAGCAGTAGTGTTTTTTATATAAAGACAGCTGAACAAAAATAAAATACATTCATGAATTCGTGTTTCATTGACAATAGAGACAGATTTGTACGGTTTTAAGATCCACAAAAAGAAAATATGATGTAAACTTCGTTTGTAGTTTCTTACAGATAAATATGTATATCACCATTAGAAAAATCTTGGGTGGAAACAAGCGATGAAATAGCAGGCCAGATGGATCGTGGTAGTGCGAGTAATCTTAGAAGAAGAATACCTGTTATTTACAATATATTTCCAATTTTACCGAAAGCTGAAAATAAAAGAAAAATAAGAGTTGTGTTAGTGAATGGAAAAAAGAAGTATGTGGCAAATAATGAAGAAGGTAACAAATTCATAAACAAATATAAGGAAGAATTGTATTAATAAAAATATACCTACTTTGAAAGATACCAAATAGTTTAAGTGAAAGACTTTTTAAATAAGCGAACAATTTCAATGTGTTGACGTTTTAGTGAATGAACTGTCAAAAACAATATATGTGCGTGTGTTAGTGTCAAGAAGGCAATTTGAAGGCAGAGATCTCACTGAAGACGCAGGGCGACAACCTAAATATTAGTTCCAAGGATGGCGTAGGGAGCGATACACGTGTCTTCCCGGGTATATAAATTGAAAACAAGAATGAACAAGATTATTAATTAGTTAGTTACTTGGAGAGAGATTAAATGCGACTTGAAAAGACATTAAATCGTAGGGTCAGATACACGACGATTATATTCGTTCATTATTTTTTTGTATTAGCATATTAATTTTATTTGTATTTAAATTTCATTCATAATAATAATTTTTCTTTTGTTAATAACTTTTGTATTTCAAAAATGGAGATGCCTATGGCAGAATTCGAAGAGTTTTTCAATGATACAAAGTAAGTTTTCGATACAAAGATTTATCAATGTTGCTATGCGTATATTGCAATATAACGTGCAAATGTATATTCAATATAACGTTGTGCAGCAGCGATAATAGATATTGTCCTAACAACACAAATAGAATTATTAATGGTGTTGGGTGTTAAGAAGATATAACGTGCGAATGTATATTCTCTGACACTTTATTAAGCATCATTAATTCTCACAATAATTTTTTGATTTCAAATAAAAATTTAAAATAGATATTTCAAGAAGGGAAGTGTTTCTGGGTAGCGGACTTTGAGATGCTGGACGCAATGCGTGAAAATGATTGTTGTCAGTAATCAAATTCAAGCTTTTTCTCCGAACATTGACCATGGCGAAGTTCTAAGTTTATCAGAGCATTACGTGCGAATATAATGTTTCTGATGGAATAGAATTAGCATAAAATATAAATAAAATACAAACATTAATTGAATTTTCTTTGTTTTGAAACAGGATAATATTTTATTTTTGATTAAGCATTAAAATATATTCGTTCTATAAAGCATTACAACCGAGAACACGGTACAAATGTTTTCTTTTAATTATGCGATGCTATCTATTCTAAAAATAATGTTGAATAAAATATACAATTATGTTTAATATGGTTTCTGATTTTTATTTAAAATAAGCTATAACCTTATCCCTATAAAAGAAAAACAAGAGATTTGACGAGAGAAGAGAAATTTAGATTCACTGATAGAATTCACGTATACTTATAAAGTATGTGCTGTTAAGAAAATAAGTAAATATATATATAAGATAATAAAAATTATCATTATTTTTATTAATTATGTTGCTGGAACAGCACACAGCATAATCTATTTGGCAATGCCTAACGTATGGCAATACTATAATTATTTTATACCAAATAATTATGTTGCCACAGCAATATGTATCGTGTAGAACACAAATGCAGTCGTATTTCCTAAATGACCTAAATTTTAATGGTTTACTTTCAAGTCAGATTTTTGGAACACTTGCGTAATGTAATTTATAGTTGTGTTCAAATAAATCGGGGGCAATTTTAATTTTCGATTGTAAATGTGAATTATCTGGTGAACAGTATTTCCATGCTTTTCAGCATCAAAAATGACAGAGTGTATTAGCTTGTTCAAGTGCAAAGGTCTGCCTTAGTATTACATTTTTCAAAGACATTTTTACAGTAAAATCCCAAGAAAACAGACAGACATTAAAAAAGCGCGGATTATTTCAAAAGTAGAAAACGGTTGGTCGATAAGAATGATTTCACAACATTTTAACGTAAATAAAAATAAAGTGTTTTGCAATTAAGAAACGGTGGGAAAACCAAGTGACCTTAAAAAGGAAGACTAGTAGAGGGCTGGTCAATAGAAAGTCAACTGTCGAAAAAGATAATGAACTTATAGATTATATAAGAGATCGTCCATTTGTAAACTTACAACAGTAAAAATCAGATTCTATAGGTAACGAGGAACTCGTTTCCATGAGGAATACAGTCGCCTTAGACAAACTTCTGGAAGATTCGGAGTTAACGTTTGGGCTTGGATCAGTTTTCAAGGTTTAGGAATATGTTGGCGGATTAAAAACATGTTTAATGTGATTGCCTACAGAGACATTCTATAATATTCTTCCATAACATATTTGCGAATCCCGACTTTATATTTTAGCAAAATAATTGTTGGGTTAATTCTGCTAGAATTATAAGTACCCGGCTTGGAACTAATAACATCGAGGTTATGGAGTGGCCTTTCAACAGTCCGCACATATATCCGATCGAGAATGTTTGGACACTTTTGATTAAGATTATCAATTTTCAACTAGAAAACGCTGGAGTATTGTGGCAATGGATCGAAGAAGCATGGGAGGAACTGACAAATAACGAAGATTTAGGGCGTTCTTTAATTAACTCCATGCCAAGAAGACTGGGAAAAGTTATTGAAAAAATGGTATCCAAATAATTACTAAATTTCTTTTTTAAGTTATTTCTTTATTTTAATTATTTCTTGCTAAATCAGATCTACGAGTATTGTATGCTTTCTTTCATTACTTCTTACTTCTATTAAATAAAAATAAATGTTTTCTTTTGTTAACTATCACCAACACTTGAATAAAATTTAGTTACAACTAACATGCTGAAAGCCACAAATACAACAACAAAAACCATGTCCCAGATTTATATGAACAAGTACAAATTGACAATTACGTTACAAGAGTTGTTCCAGATTTATTTGAACAAAACTGTACCTATATTTTTAGTTTATGAACAAGAAATAAATACAAAATGCTCAGAATGATTGGACTGTTTTTGCGTACAAAGTTACTGTTAAATTCAAAGACGCCCATGAATTTTCTATGTTAATTAATATCAGCGAAAAGTAATCGCTCTACATTTAATTTCCTGTGATTAATTTTAAATTACTACCTGTGCAGAGAATCCACTCTACGTATAAATTTTAACGTAATTGGATAAAAAACTTTATCACTTTCGTAAATAAGTTAAGGTTTTTTTTTCGCTCTTCATACATACAGCAACTTACTTTTTCCAACAGATTTATATTTCTGTTTTGAAAATTCGTTTCATTTTGTTTCTTTGGCAAAATTCATATAACTATATAAAATGAAAGCATGTAATTTAGAGCGAATTTTCTCTGCATATATATGTATATATGTAGATCCGTCACACATTTTTAATTTAATGTAGCCTTTTTGTTCTTAATTTATGCCAAAATATGAGAAGTGAATATTAACATATACATATGTATCAATTTGAAATTGCTTTAGCTTTTCAATGTATATGTAAATGAAAGGATATGATATAAAATGATCCATTAAATTTCGAATGAATAAATTTACACCTATCCGCCTTGTGAATTTTTAATACGATTGCTTCAATAGACTTTTCAGAAAAACAATTTTTCCTTCGACATTTCTAGTAAAAATAAACCTAGACAAGTTAACAACAGTAGGTGAATAATTCTATTATTGACTAGTGAATCATAAAAAGATCATTCAATAAATTAATATTTGTTCATAGAATGAGTTATTTAGTTATTCTCTCACTAAAAATCAACACCTTTTTTTTCTTCTTCTTCTTTATTGTGGCTTTGAGTTAGACTATTTAGTCTTTCACTCTTCATCTGAGTGCGGTGAATCTTGGAATGTTGGAGTTGAATTTGATTAGCTATTGTTTATCTTTATTTTGATTAAGAATTAAAGTTGAACCATTTTAGGTTTTTTGTGTTTGAAGTTCTCATTTCCATCATATGCGAGTGCTCTTTTAAGATTTTGGTTTGAGTGGTTTTCCATCTGGTTATAGAATATGTATACTTTTTATTTATATTCAGAGATATTTTCCTCGAAATTCATTTGAGTTGTTCAGGTTTACGGAAATACGTTCGTCACAGTTTCTTAGAGCTAATTGGTTTATTTTATTTTATTATTACAGTTGTAAAATTGTAACGAATTAAACTACATACAATCTAGCTCATAAATAATTGTCATCGGGAATATCCTAACTACAATATAATGTTCATTTTAGCACTAATAGTTTTTAGTTAGGTCACATCAATTTAAAATTTCCTTATTACCATATACTCAGTACACAGTTCGTTTATATGTTTTCTCCTTTATGCAATAGTAATAAACGAGTGCAAGCTAAAACTAACACTGTCTTGAGCACAATTTTCTATATTTCTTAGACATTGCAATTCAGTATTTGGTATCCATATTATAAAATCATTTCAAAATTAGTAAATACGTCGGACTGAAGTGATCTTTAAAATACATTTTGACAAGCCGTGACTTCTTGCTCTTTAGTCAAGGGGTGAAGTTAGCAATGGATCTCTTAGTAGAGGGCTGAAGTTAGCTCCACGTTGTTTAATTGCGAAAATTAATGGAAACTCAATTAAGTTTGTTGACATTTATCATCCATCTGTCAAAATAACACAAAGTAGCGCTACAAAAGACAGCTAATTTGGAATTATTTTGATTATTTGCTATCGTAGAAAAAGCATAGCAGGAAACTCACTTTGTAAAGTCGTTAGCCACTCTTTTACAAAACACTCGCTCCGCTATGCTTCGCTCGTAATTAATAAAACATGTTGTTAAAAGGAGATTTATAGAACTTGGTACATAATACAATATTATTTATACTTCAATTTAGTAAACCCGATTATTGTAATATCTATAACTTAGAATCATAAGTGCATGGCATTATCTACTTGTCATTTGTCATCCATGATAATTTATCTGTCATAATGGTATATAAATCTATTGCAGAAACTTCCTGAAATAAAATAGTATATTGGACTATTTTTTAAATAAGTTTAAAATTGTATAAAATTACGAAACTCTTAAGAAAAACTATATAAATAATTATACATTTACTTACTGTATAATAAAATTTTAATTCTTCTTATTATTAAACGCATAGTATTATCTCAAACACGTAACATTATAAGAGATATGTAATTTTTTTTATATATTCTTTTACTTCCATATGTAAATAAAAAACACACCATAATAATATTGAGGTTTGGTTAATTAAATTTCTATAAAAACATTTAACTTTTTTTTGTTGCATTAACTAATTTCGTGAGATATATACACAGTCTCTAAATAGCCATATATACTTATATAATACCTTCCCAAAGCTGTTGTTTTATTTCAATGCCATGAATTGAATTAGCATAACAATTATTGAATATATTCGAAGTAAACAAAGGTGAATAAATATTGGCAAAGTATATATTAAATTAATAAAGGAAGCAGTAAACAAGTCTATCAGTTAATAGCGATTGACATTAGATATATATCTGTTTCGATTTCAAACTTTTATGATTAATATATAATCCTAATTTTAATGTACATACTACAGGCTATTTTTAATAAATTTAGGGAAAATCCACCAGACACAAAAACTAATATCACCACATGACAACACTGACCTGTGTGTTAAATTACCCGCTAAGGATAAAACATATAGAAATGTGAATGTGAAGTGTGCATATTAAAAATGAAATTGTAAACTTCTAAACAGTATAGCAACTGCGGACATGTGTTTCAAACGTGTTAGTTTTTTTCAGTACATCATAGATATGAATGTGTGTGTTTATTAAATAATATGTGGAGTATAAAGTCTTAGACTTAAAAAATCCCAGACTTTAAAGACAAAAATTGTTGACAATGTACATCAATGGTAATCAATAATATACCTATTTTGAACTGTGTAAACGCCATATTTTTAGTCAGGGATAAGAAATTGATATCCTAGACAACCTAACAATTATGTAAATGTATCGGGTTTAATATATCTTATTAAATTATTGAATGGTAATATTGCACGGTTTGATCTATACATACGCAATTACAAACTCATGAAATTTTATATATTACGTGTGCATATTTCGAAAAGGATCTTTACCTTTTATATTATCGAACGAAAATCTTAAATTATTACGACTTTCATGGGTAAGCTTTATATTCCAAGGACAAAAGGCATGACTATTTATCTTATGCATTCTTTACTTTCTTATACGTAGTATAAGAAAGTATTGTGATTTCGAACATTTTCGAACACTAGATTTTTGCAGTCGCGTGACACCGAAAGTAATTTTTGCAAACATGCCTCTCTCTCTGTCTGTCTGTCTGTCTGTCTGTCTTTCTCTGTCACAACGATAGTAACCAAACGGCTAAAGGTACCAATACAAAACTTTATATTTACGAGTATAATCTTCCTCATGAGATCTGATTAGATTTTCAGTAAAATCGGTAGAGGGAAAGTAGTAGTTTTCCTTGATTAAAAAATAAGAATTTACTAGTATCTCGTCAACTACTAAGTTTAGACAAATTTATAAAGAATAAGAAAACTACTGAAAATGTATTTCGGAAAGATTTTATAAAAATGTTTTTTCGAAATTTCCATCAGAAGTAGGTCTCTTTGTCTTATCGAAAAGAGTTTTTTGCAAATATCCCGCTAATGCATTCTATACATATTTATCTACGACACAAAAGTGTTTAGAATTCTAGTGCATAATATTTTTGTGTATAAAAAATTTTAAAATTCGGATCAGAAGTAACACTTTTACTCTTATCGAATAGCAGCTTTTTGGGAATATCTCGCAAATTATGGATTCTATACAGATTTATTATAAGTGCCAAAATATTTAAAACTAGACTGAGAACAAGCTGTATAGAAGGGATTTTAAAATGCAGACCGGAAATAATACTTCTAGTCTTATCAAATAGCAATTTTGGGCAAATATCCCCCAAATTTTGTGTTCTCTACATTTATAGAGAATGCAAAAGTATTTAGAGCTGCATTTGGAATAATTTTGTATACAAAAAAATTTCAAAGTACTACTGCATAGAGCTTTATTTTTTGTTAAAAAGATGCAGAATTTAAAACTTACTTTGAAACAACTTTTATATACACATTTTGGAACGCACGTTCGTACAAGAAAGTCGTGTGGTGGCCACACTTCATTTTTTACGTAAGATGTAGCTACTTATTGAGGTTTTGTATAATTGTTGATTTGGAATGCTTATTATATCTATTATAAAATTTATTTATTCTATTTTTGATAATAGAATTATAAAATTTAAAGAATAATTGTAATTGATTAATGTATCATTCATTTGTTTTAGGATTTTCGGTATATATTTAAAACATGTTAATTTGATTGTTATACCTTAGGGAAAACTTTTTTTTTTAAATGATGTGAATTGGTAAGAAATATAATTTAATAATTTAATATCTATCTGCACAAGTTGGTTTTTGATATAATTTCATTATAATTTATTATTTTCTCGATTTAATGCTAAATCCAAAAAGTTGATTTCATTGTTTTCTCATTTTGGATGATAGCTATTAAATTCTTCTAAAATATATTCAACTTTGTTTGCTGGTAAACATAAAATACATTGCCATATTGAAAATAAGCTATATTTAAGGTAAGTTCTAATGCTTTAATATATTCTTGTTGAGGTAAACTAATAAACTCTTGAAGTTCATTGCAGTGTTTTTGATGGTACTTGATTGCAAATTGTAAAATTGTCATTTTCAAATTGTAATTCTATCCACGAAGTTTTTTTTGTCATATTTATTTTTGCATATTATGTACTTGTTATTGAATTTACAGAAATTTAGCTTTATTTTAAAAGGCTTTGAATACATCATTCAATATGGCGTAAAATGTTATTTAGTTTATGTAACTTAGATGTTCCGTGTATTGTGGGTGGTACAAAATTGTAATTTTCAAAGATGTTACTATATTCGAAGAAATGTATATTATATTTCCAAGATCTCATGAGATCATTATTATCTTTCTGTATTTTTTGTTGTTAGAAATAAAGTTCCATACTACTTACTGCACAATCAATTACAATGGAAACAATCAATTTTAATGTGCCGTGTACGGGTTCCAGCTCATCGAAAGTAATCTACTGCGATAAGCCAAATACTAATGTAATGATCAATCGCCACTGTATAGGATGTTTGTGCTATAATGAGCATCGATAAATATACACACTTCATTATCTGCAATGCTCAGGGTGTGCAGAAGCATCTATCCGGTATTACCAGGGGAGGGCGATGTATGAGTTCATTATCATTTTCATTTTATTTTTTGTCTTTCTTTTTATATTTCTTATATTACTAATGTATATGTTACACGAAATGCATGTATTTCCTAGGCATTGTATGCAATTCCAAAATGGTACTAGGGAATATATGAAAATTACATTATACCGTAGAATTAGTGAATGTCATTAATCAGAATAATCAGGACACATTATAAAAAACTTATTTATTTTTGCAAGGTAAGCTGGAGTGACACTTAGAATTACACAACATTTTATTTTTGAAGCACAAACATTTTACTGAACTTCAACCCTTTTTGCAAAGGCACTTTTTGAAGCCTTGTCCGGTTCCAGTTGATTGTAGATTTGCAACTGAGCGTAGTGATATTTCGGTACCAGGTACATCCTTGATATCCAGAATACCTCTTGGATAAACATTGAACTGAGTTGTTTTATGATTCCATTCTTTGTACCAATTTGATAAAGCTCATCATCAGTTTTATCCAAGACCACGCCTATAATATTTCGTGCATCACCATGTCCTCTATCGACCTCTGGTACGGTAACCCTTACAGAAGTGCCAATAAGCACTGGGGGAAACTTCTTGTCAATCGTTTTTAACATTTTTTATGGTTGTTCTTGTAGGTTTTCCTTAGCAGTGTGGCGACTTTTTAGTGCCGCTAAATTTTTTTAACACAATGGGCACAGAACTTTAGACCCATGTTCTTCAAGGGTTGATTCTTCAGCAACAACACAAATTGTGTGCATCCACATTCACTACTAGTATGCGCTCCAGTTGTTTCTTGTGAACAGACGCTGCATTTCTTATCTTGCGCAATGGCTGGGGGTTGCGTGCTTGTTTCACACTGTTCCAAATTGTTATTAGAGACTTGGCGTGACTCTGTATTCACCGCAGAAGATTCAAACGTAGAGGCTTTGGGATCCGCTTCATTTTGATCAAAGTCCTGTATGATTTTCTCCAAGTCTTCTTCAGTATTAACGCTCTGCGTGATATCATTTGGTAATGACAGACCCACTTTTACTTTACATCCAAAAAGTGCTTCATAAGGAATTTTATACCCTCACTCCAATGTGAATTATCATTGTCTTGCATCCAAGTGGTTAACATATTTTATGTATCCTGGTTTGCCCTTTCCACACTTCCCTCACTCTGTGAATGCCTGGGCTTACCATGGATAATTTTTAAAGTGGCCAATATGATATTAAATTTTCAATAATTTTGTTGGAAAACTCTCTACCATTGTCGGACTGAAGAATGGCAGGGGCACCCAGTAGAGTAAATATGTCCAACAAAGTATAGGCCACTTCTTCAGCTCGTTTAGATTTGAGTGGTCTTAATACAGATTTTGTTAAGTGGTGTTGATAAATGAGTATGAATTTGTTTTCATTGTCGGGTTGAGACTGAAAATCTATTACATCCACTTGGCATCTGGAGTCGAACTCAGACGCTATAATAGGCTTTACAACAATACCATTTTTAATATCTTTTTGCTTTTGTTGACATGGCTCACAAAGGTGAATATAGGTTTCTATATCCTTACGGATTATGTTTTTGTAGTGACTCCATACCTCTTTCATCATGCGCTCATCTTCCACCGTGGCCAATTCTTATATGCGCTTCGTGTAATATGTCGAATAACTCGCTGTCAGATGCGTAGTAAAGTGTATTGCTTCCAGTATTTTTAACAGGAAAATAAGCTTACTCTTTTGGTCTGTAGTAAGCACATCGAATCACCGTAACAACCAATAATCGCGAAGAGTCTTTCTCGCTGTTGTTTTTGCCGCAGTGACATCTTCCAACAACACTTTGTAACGTTGATCTTCAAGATAAACAGTATTCTTAGCACTTTTTAAGTTTCTGAATGTTGTTAAATCGTTGTAAAATCGATCTTTCATAAGCGCGATAAGTGACTCGGACGCCATGATGAACAACGGCAACGCGCATACGCAATGAATGTTTAAGCGACACTAACCGCCCTACGATCACACGAGGCGATGATGCAATAGCAACACTCCTCCCACCCTCCGTGACATACCGAATTCAACACATTTCCGATTGCTGTTTAGGACATGTATAGAATTCCTAGATAATGTGTATAATAAAATTTATTTCACATATTTCCTGTCGATTTTAGATATTAAGTATACACATTTCCTAGGAATTCTATTTAATGACAGATTACATACATTTCCGGTAACATATACATATTTTTGTGGGATTGTCTTGCAATGAGATTATAAAATTTGTTTTGCTGAATAAAATGAAATAAATATACAACTAATTAAATAAATATGTACGAGTATCTAATCGATAATCGATGAAGAAGGCACAATAAGTTGAAACTCCGCAAATTCAGTTCAAGTAGCATGTATAAGTAAGAGAGAGTATGCAGATAATTAAACATTGATACTTCTAAAGAAGAACTTCTTGTTATTTCATCTAATTATTATAGACCAAATTTTTTATGTATTTTAAAATGAGCTATTTAACTTTATTTGAACGTAAAGCAAAGACAAATATTTTTTTTTTGCAAATGCCTTGAAACGCAGTTTGTATGTATACTCGCGGCAAAAAGTTTTGTCGGGTCTTAAGACCAGCTATATGGAAGGTATCACTGGTCAACTCTAGTAAATTCTAACACGAAATAAAGAGGGATTATATTCAATTTTTAAAATACCCAAGTTTCAATAATAAATATACTGAACTGCTTCGTAAAAGAAAATACATGTGGTATATAGAAGTAAATATACTTAAAATATCCTTAATTTATGATAACATTCATGTGTCAACATTACAAAGAAATCTTTTTGCTGTTCTACAAATGTTTGGGGCTTTCGGAATTTATTTTATTTTTCAAGGGCAAGAATGAATGCTTATTAAGATCTGGTTTTTTTAGAATTTGTAATTATTTATATTGATGATATTTACGAGTATGTATCTGTCATTAATTTTTTTCTGTAATATACATTCTGTTTATTTTAAAATAGATACAAAAAAATTATTATGTGTTTTTCATTATAATTTAATTCAAAATCCTTGATTATATTATTATATCTGCATTCTAAGACTTTTTTACCTGGGGCATGTTTGCCTAATATGTATTTACCTTGGTATTTACAGCGCAATTGCTAGAGGCGTTTAAATTTTGGAATATTATTTAAATCAAGATTTTTTGTAGCCCATATATCAGATACTTTTTTTTAATAGTTCAGTCACCTCTCCAAAGATAATATTTTCCTTTGAATATATTGTCTTCAAAAGATTCTTTGTGTAATTTTTTGTTTGCTTATTTATTGCTTTATTATGCTAGATGTATTTTATTTTTCAGGAAATTTATATATCTCTCAAGTGTAAACAAAAATATTACAATCTCCCTTTATGGTGTATTAAAATTTAGTGGGAAATATTATTGGATTACTAGAGTTGACCAGTGATACCTTCCATATAGCTGGTCTTACCACCCGACAAAACTTTTTGCCGCGAGTATATCTACTATATATCTTTGCTGGCAATATCAATATCCGTTTGAATGGATGGTAGTCAAGTACTATTATTATTTTTATCCACTCATACCTTAATATTGAACTATGTTCTTTAGTATGCTATGCAAAAATAAAACAGAAATGTATTTTTATATCAAAAATCTGTTACCGTGTATTATATCAATTGTGGTAGTATTCATTACAAAGCCGCTTAGTTTTATGTCGATTTTTTTGCAAATCACTCAATTAAATAAATACAAACATTAAAATATAAATACCTTTCTTTAATTACCAGAATTATCAGTAGTGCTTCGAATATAACGAACTACGTATTTTTAATGCTTAACTCAATGGAGTCTTCGCCTTTTTGTTAGAAAAGTGCGTTTTGTGGTATTTCTATTATGAATTTTATGCGGATTATCACGTTGTAATGTCCAACAGTAATCTGCGATCATCGATACACTCCATCGACCGTGGTAACGCCTTTCGATATCTTTAATATTCTGGTGGAAACGTTCTTCATGCTACTCCCCAGTGAGCACAATAACGTCGAAAAATTTATTCGACCATAAATCGACGTTTTTTTTCAACATCCAGTCAACGTTTATATAACGAAATGTTTCAACAAACAAATATGAAACGTTTCTTATGAGTTTCAATAAACACCTAATCGACGTTTGACAGAACACTTATAATAGATTGCCGCGTCTCATGGGCGAGAGAATTGTTGTAGCAATTGCTCCTAAAACAACTGCGACTTACGGGCGAGACTGGACGATCTATTATAAACGTTTTGTAAAACGTCGATTAGGTGTTGATTGAAACTCAGAAAAAAATGTTACGCATTTGTTGCAGCATCTCGTGACGTAAACGTTTACTGGATGTTGAATAAGACGTACATTTATGGTTCCAATAATAATTATAGACTACAGTACATCATTATTAGGTATTGCTACCATAGCAAATACGTCTTATTTAGATAACTAAATACTCACCATTACTTCTTTTATATAATTTCAATAATAAAATGACACATCAAACACATCACATCATGTTCTAAATAAAATTTGGGTTCTTATCCAAATTTTATAAAAATTTATACAGTCCAGGAAAATTGTTTTCATTTATGGGGTACACGAAATAATATTAAACTTAAATTAATTGTAAATAAAAAAATATTATTTATCTTTTTAATATATATACAAGTATACAACAACAAACAAATAAAGTAAGGTACTACATAGATTAATACACATATCGATAAAAACATAACTAACTAACTGAATATAAATGTGTTGAAAAAAAAAAAGAAAAATACATCACACATCACATTATGTTAGAAATAAAATTTGAGGTTTTATCCAAATTTTCTAAAAATGTATAATATTAAACTTTGTTGTAATTGGTAAACGAGACATACCTGTAAATAGCACACCTGCAGTATTTTACATCGAAAATATTAAAATCTTTTAATAAAATAATAATGGTTTGAAAACATAACCACTTACCGTGTATTAAACCAGATATTATCCCATTTTGTATCTTGCTTTTATACAGGTTATTACCGTCCGTTACCAGTCACAAATATTAGAGAAAATCAAAACTGACACCAACCACTGACCTAAAATAGCACTTTGCAAACTGTGTTTGCCTCCTTTTTCACCACATGTGTACTTGCTGTTTGACCTTGATCCCACTCTTCAGACATCCTTAATACACAAGGAATAAAAGGATATAATATAGAACTACTAAATGTACTGTAGTGTGAGAGGAATAGACTTCTACATACAAGTGAGATAGATATAACCAGTGAGTTAGTTGTGGAAAATACAATGCGCCAATAAATAGTTTTGTACATCAGCTTTCTGAATTTTGTTGATTTATACATAGGTATTTATTTGTTTTTGGAGTATATCAGAAGTTGTAAGGAACACTTAAAAAGAGCTGTCGGTTTCTATCGAGTCTATATATCTTTATTGAGAACGTAATATTTCGAAAAATTCTAATGTTCAATTCAAAACTTCCATTTGATATCCATGGTGATTTTTAATTTAAAAAACTTATACTCTTAGGCTAGGTTCACACGGCATTGTACTGCACGTTTTTGTGCAGGATGAATTTTACCGAATAAGTAGTGGCGCATACATTGAGTATAGAACCGTTCACACGTCGCTTGTCCTGCAAAAAAACGTATATACGTTTATCGAATACTCAACGGACTTGTCAAGCCAACCGAATAAACTTAAAACGTATTCGGTCTGCTACATGGAGATCGCTGTATGAAAACTGGGGCTATACGTTTTTTAAACGAATAAAAGCCGTATCATGTGAACAGTCCGCACCGTGTACGGTTAAAATCGAATACTGCCAAAAACGTGCAGTACAATGCCGTGTGAACCTAGCCTTACATAGAATATTGTCGTGCAAAATTAAAGCGTGAAAAACAGTCATCAAAATCTGTATTAACAAAAACGCTATTAAATTAACATTAAACATGATAGTATAGGAGATACAATGTTACAAACGTAGATAAAACGTTGAAAAAATATCGAAATACGTCGAAGTAAAAACATTGGAATATTCTAGTTTGACTGCGTTAATTTTAACATTATTTTAATGTTAAAAATTTGGTTGTTTGTAAACGTTCGTAAGACGTTGAAAAGAAATATCAAAATACACTAGTAAAAATTTCGAAAAATATTACACTCATAACGTCAATATTTATCGTTTCTTTAACGTTAAAATTTAATGTACAAAACCTTCTTACGTTCTGTGAAAACAATTAGAAGACGTTGTAACCGCAAAGTTGAAATTTTTTAGTAAAAAACGTTTAAAAATGTAGACTGCAGCAACGTTAATATTACTCTTCAGTTTAACCTTAAAAATCACTTTACAATACATACATTACAAAGTTATATGAAAGCGTAAATAAAACGTGGACAAGCAACATGAAAATGTATCTCAATAAAAACGTTGTAAAATTGTACACCCTAACAACCTTATTTTTAAACGTTATTCTAACGTTAAAAATTACTTCACAATACATAATCGCGTTGTACACCACCGTGTATAAAACGTTGAAAAAGGAAACTTTAAAATAAGCCTTCCTATAAACGTTTTAAAATCCAACATGCCGGCAACGTTAATTTCAAACGTTGTTTTCACGTGTCTTTTTGATCTATATGGTGTAATAGGTTTTAACAAAACGTCACATAAACGTTAAAATATTGACGTCATAATACAACTAATTAGAAACGTTAAAATTTTCGACTTATAACGTTATATCAACACAATAACGTCTAAAAAAACGTTGAATTAACGTATGTGTGCTCACTGGGTCACACTACCTGCCCCAAGATTTTCTGGAAATTGGTGTATCTGTGCGAATAGAAAGTGTACCTTCAAAATCATCAATTTTGCTATCTGTGTTCTATTAGTCTGGATCCTTGTTATTTTCTAGAAATTTCTCTATAACTTTTTCAAATGAACCCCATGCTTCCTTTTCATTAGCCGTTATAGAATTCCGAAAGCCTTCGTCTTTACATAAAGTCCTAATATCGGGACCTATAGAAACCCCCTCTTTTATTTTGTCATCAGACAACTTAGGAAATTGTTTGCAAATATATTTAAAACATTCTCCGTTTTGTTCGAAAACTTTCACGAACTGTCTCATCAAGCCCAATTTAATGTGTAGAGGTGGCAATAAAATTTTTATGAAATATGAAATTTTACTAAAATCTCGGCTTGTGAAAATTGGTAGGTGGTAGGTCAAAACTAATGTCAATTTCAGATTTAGGAGGTTAAAATTACTTAAAAACAGATGTTGGTTCAAAAATGTTAATTTTGTTGTAGACCTGTGTTATCAGAGCTAAAGTAGAAACTTATAATTTGTATCTAAAATATATTTGTATATATAAACTTGCGTATTTACATCTAACCATATTAGCACCGTTTGTTTGTAGTATAACGATTTTAAGCGCAAGTATTTTATTTTTGTTATAAAAAAAAATTATCGGTAATAAAATCAGGGATATTTGCCATAAAAATGGTAAGAAAACAATAGTCCGGCTAACTACGTTTATAAACGATGAGGAAAATAAAGTCTCCGCTCTAGAAAATCTCATTGGTCGTCGGTCTATCAAAAAATCACACCCCACAGAGGCTACAAAAAAGAAGCGACTTCAATGGGCCAGGCACAGGAATATGACTGTTACAAACTGGAGCCGAGTGAGTACAACTAATTTAAATAACGTCAAAAGCGATTCCTTTTGTAAATATTGAAATATTTGACAGGCATATTTCTGCGACAAATTAACATTTCAGATTTTGGTCAGCAAAAGTGTATTCGTCCAACGATCTCTGGAGAGCAGTTCCGTTTAAACTGGCTTCTCGAGAAAGAACCCAGTCCGTATTACGGTATGGTCTGTGAGCTCAGCCAAGAGTATGCGGCGTTTATTCGAATGTGGAAGGGACCATGAAGCAGGACTAGTACAAGCAAGTACTAGAACTCGGCCACTACCACAGCTGGAAGAAAAAATTCCCTTGTAATATAGTTTTTTGTGTACAATTCGACACCGTCGCAGAAAGTCAGTGTTACTGCATTCCTTCCCAATAAAAGCATTGCTGGTTTTCCCTGGCTGGAGAAGTCATCTGATGTGAACCGCATGGAGAACATGTACGAACTTACTAAAAGGGTGATTGCCAAGGAAGTGATCAGCACCAAGAGCCACTTTGTTGAAACTTTCATCAAAGAATGGTCGCACATCTTCGAACTCCACCAAAATGCAAATGTCTGTACAAAGAGCATAACCCTGACGTATATAAACATGACTAAAAACTAACATTGATTTCATTCGATTTTTATTGATGCACGTCATCATTTGTTGTTTATATGATTTCAATAATACCTCCTTATGAATAAAAATGCCTACGAGAGCTTTAATCAACTTCTGTTCAAAAAATTCAGTTATAATAGAAAATACAAGAAACTGAGTAGTATCTCCAATAATTAATTTGTTCACACATTGTACTATCTACTGCATTGTGCAATTATAATTTGACGTGTTTTAATTCAGAATCTATAAACATTGTACTACTACTCTTATTGCTAATTATATTTTATAGAAAGATGAATATGTATTTATTCGTATGCCAGTGAAAGTCAAAAGTAAGACCCTGTAGTGATATTAACACTAATGTGTTCTGTCGAACGCTTACGTCACAATTTGCGACAGAATTTCAACCGTCTGTAAAGCATGTAAACGCCAGTTATTGATAAAACCATAAAACTAAATTATTCATGAGGTAGACCGAATTTTGATTACATTCGTAATGTATCGTGTGTTGAATTAATTTGTAATTGAAGTTAATTTTGGAAATGTGTCTAGAATAGCCACTTAAATATTTAAATTTAATTTGGAAGTTTATATCTTGCCAAAATACCTTAATATAATATATCCCTAAGAATTTAGGTAAGTACAGTAAAAGCCGCTGTACCCTATACAAACACTCATGCCAATGTGCACCCCAGTAATATTGCAAAACATACCTCTCAATAAAAAGGGTCTGTATAAATTGGCGAAAAAGCAGTAAGCGATATTCCTCGTTTAGGTTTGAATGCACGATCTTCATAGTCGATGGATGATGGTCTTATGAAAATAGCGTGCGTGGTTGGTTAATTTGTACAGCACAGTTTTATTTAGATGTTTATTTGTATTGCTTCTACTAAAATTAGAAATATTTTAAGTGTTTTTTTTATCTCTAGAATGCCATGCACTTGTTAAATTTGTGTTCATCGCCATGTTATTTTTCTTTGCCGTTTGATATTTTAAGAATATTTCATATCTCCTTTGCAATTGTATGATTTTTCAAATTAACTTGATATTTAATTTTTTTCGTGTTAGCATGTAATTTTTCATCCATCCGGAGTGTTTGCATATACACGGTGAGCCAAATTTATAACCAATTTTTCTAAAAAATGAGCTCAGAGATATGATTTTTGTATGTATTGGGGTAATGAAAAAAAATGGATATATCTTATTTACAACACAGCAATATAATTCAAAGAATATATTTTTCGAATTATCAGTACTACCAGTAGTAATAAAAGCATCCATTACTCTTTTAAAAGCATCTGTTTTTGGGACATCTTCTCTCAGGGTAACGCTGCTGATAAAAAATGGTAACGCTGCTGGTAAATTCTGTAATCTAATAAATAATTTCTTTGACATTCCTTCAGTACAAAAAAGCCGTATTAATATAAAAAACATAAAGTTGGCAAAATTATAACGAAAAACGACAATAGTTCAGTAAAGGCCACTTTTAAAATAATAACGTCTTACATGTTGTTGGTACGAAATTTAGTGAGCAATGCAATAATGAACCGATATACAGGATGTTCCATTTGAAAGAAGTCAAATTTAGACATAAATATGTCATGCAACTAACCCAATTTTCTGCAAATTCTATTAGTAATTGCAAATTAGTAAAATATGTTTGCACGTATTAGGACCTTGTATTATGAATAACTCTACTAAAAATTGTGTCCATCTAATACGAGGTTTTCGAGAAATATAATTTTTTAAAATATTGAATTTTTCAGAAAAATTTTATGAAGTCGCAAACCTTAAACTTTAGGCCTATACTATCTTATAACTTTTCACTACGAAATATATGGGGAATAAAAATTTAATAATATATAGGGTGTTTCATTTAAAGAACAAATTAAGGAACTTTATGTACAATACAAAATAATTTTAAAAGGTGCTCTAATAAGTGGCTATCATAGGAAAAAAAACAGCTTCGAAATATCTTTTCTAATAAAGTCGCAATCAACTTTCCCCGCGGTGATTACTCACTCTCTATACAGGGCAATCCAAATTAAGCGTTCACCATTGGTAACTTTGTTATTATTAAAGATACAAGATTGTTTAAATTAGCAAACTTGTAGTAATTTTAACGCTCTTTAAGATAGAAGAATAAAAAAACAAATGAGCAACGCGTTTTCGAGTTTTGCCGAAAAATATTTTTTTTTCAAATGGAAACCCCTGTATATTATATCATTTTCTGCTAGAACTTTAATTTTTAAACAAAAAATCTTATAAGAAATTTTTTACTGAAATTAAAAATACTTGAGTTATAATGAATAAACGAAAACAGCTAAATTAGTTTTATAAGCTTTATTTTATACATAAACTTATCATTAAAAGAAAATAAAAATCACTGATTTTTTCATAGAAGATGTTCAAAAATACCACCTTGTAGTTCAATACATTTTTGTACACGCTTCCGAACTTCTCGAACTGCCTTCAGTATGGTCCTACCATCTATTTGGTTTATCTTTTCACTAACTGCAATCTTTAGTGCGTTTACGTTTTCGTACCTTTGCTTATAAATCTGGTTCTTTAAATAACCCCATAAAAAAAAATCAAGCGGCATTAAATCTGGCGATCGGGGAGGCCACTGAATAGAACCATTTGTTCTTATCCATGAAGTGTTAAAAATAGTATTTAGAAGTTGATGAGTACCTCTGTAGTTGTGCGCAGGTGCGCCATCCTGCTGAAAATGCAGATTCTGTCTACTTATGAGATCCAGATCGTCTAAGAAATTATTCAAAATTTCAGTCAAAAATTCTATGTACCTTTCACCAGTTAGAGTGCCCTCATAAAAGAAAGGACCAACAATCCATGAACCGATTAAACCACACCAAACATTAAAACTGAAACGGACTTGTGGACGTCCTGGATTTACTTAAAGAAGATTTTCCTTTGACCAGTAATGATGATTTTTTTTATTGTACATTCCAGAATTTGAGAAATTCGATTCATCGGTCCATAAAATATAACGAAAGTTGTTTACATTTTGGCGACAAAAGTTAAGATACCAGTGGCAAAAAAACATTCTTCTCTCTGGATCCCCTGGCAAAAAAACCTGAACTGGTTTGTACTTATAAGGAATGAATTTGTGTTTCTTCAGAATCCTATGCACGGTACCGTGACTCAAATCATATTCATTGACAATATCTAGTATGGAATTCTCACGGTTGGCCTCAAAATATGCGATAACTGCAATTTCCGTGGCCTCGCTTTTTATAAAAGTCCTTTTTGTCCTTGTTTTGGCAAAAGCACTCTCATGGCCTCTAAATTTTCGGTAAAGTCTCAGAAAATATTGCTCATGTGGTTGTGTTCGGAGTGGATATAATTCAGCGTAGTGTTCTTTTGCCCTCCTAGAGGATTTTCTGCACACTAAATAAGATTCTAACATATCACACTTTTCTGAATGGGTAAAAATCATTTTTTTGTCAAATTAATAACTAGCACAATGAAACTTATGAGTGAAAAACTAATAAAACTGTACTAATATTTGACGTTTGGTAGAAAGACTTATCGTCGTTTTCATAGATACATAGAAATGCACTTGACTTAGCTGTTTTTGTTTATTCATTATAACTGAAGTATTTTTAATCCCAGTAGAAGTTCGGGAGCGTGTACAAAAATGTATTGAACTACAAGGTGGTATTTTTGAACATCTTCTATGAAAAAATCAGTGATTTTTATTTTCTTTTAATGATAAGTTTATGTATAAAATAAAGTTTATAAAACTAATTTAGCTGTTTTCGTTTATTCATTATAACTCAAGTATTTTTAATTTCAGTAAAAAATTTCTTATAAGATTTTTTGTTTAAAAATTAAAGTTCTACAGAAAATGATATAATATCCAGGGGTTTCCATTTGAAAAAAAAAAATTTTTCGGCAAAACTCGAAAACGCGTTGCTCATTTGTTTTTTTATTCTTCCATCTTAAAGAGCGTTAAAAGTACTACAAGTTTGCTAATTTAAACAATCTTGTATCTTTAATAATAACAATGTTACCAATGGTGAACAATTAATTTGGATTGCCCAGTATATTACACATAGAATTTTCCATTTAAAATATTTTAAAATCCTTTTCTAGTGTCTTATGTCCAAGCTTCCTGAGTTTATAAAAACGCATGGTGCTTTTGCACTTTTCTGTTTTGGAAATATAAATTATTTTATAACCCAACTGTTGACCTGAACTTCGGAACGGGACAGGAGAAATTGTGAAACACATCTTTTATTATTTTTACAAATGGCTAATCATTATTTTTTTTATATTTCGTTACTTACTTATTGTTTCTTTATCTCTCAAGTAGTTGTCTGTTTGTGCCTGACGAAATCTTGTTTTTTTAAGTGAATCAAATGTGCTGTATTCTTTCACCTTTGCTGAGTTTTGATTAAGCTCACTAAGACACCTTCAATGTAATATTTGTTTATTCTTTCATTTATTAATTATAAGGACTTTATTCTTTCGCTGAAATAGAGAAAAGGGTTGCATGCATTCGAAGTAGGATATCTTCAGCCTTGGATCAACTGCGGCCTCGGAATATTACTTTACTCATTTCTGGATGACGTACTGGTTCGTCTGTTACCTTTGATAATAGTTTCGTGCTTCTCTCCACAAAAGTAGGTCTAATTTATCAAGGCGATTTTCCAAAACCAGTACCTCATCAGGTAAACAAATTTGAGACCCGACCCTGTAGTCTCAGGCTTCGACCCTGTAGTCTCAGGCTTGTGTTTCGTACTTTCTTAAGGCTGTAGGGAGTTAAAAGCCTCTCTAAACGTGTATGTAAATTTCTTAATACAAGAAACTGGTAAAACTGCATTTCTACTCAATATTTAAATGCTTTCCATCACGCACTGTAATAATAATTCTTTATTGCCTCTAATCAGAAATATGATATTGACAGTAAAATGTATCTACGATTGCAAAATATATAAGTAAATATAAACGGTATAATACACAGAACAAAGATAGCAAGGAAAATTTAACATTTAAATATTTGTTACGCGAATAACAAAAAAACACTCAGAGAGTTGTCAAGGTAGTCTTGAAACCAATAAAAGGTTTTTTCAAAAGACATTCTCTAAGCACCCTTTTAAATATTCCAGAAACGCTAACATTTCTGACATTGTATAGAGTAAATATTAAAAACTTTAACAAAATAATAGTCTGGAGATTTTTCATATTTGTTGGACCTGTGATGTTCCAATAGTTTAATGTTAATAGATCTTGTTTCCTAAATATAACAGGTGATTGTAATTTTGAATATTTATTTTAACGTGCATTGCTGCCTTATGTATAAATGCATCTTGTATCAGCGCGAAACGTGCCCTTCAAGTGTATGTTGGTGCTAAATCAAATATTATGCATATAATTCCCTTTTGTGCAATAAATACGCGTTTTCGTCCTACTGTACAGCCCCATATCAAAACGTTATAAGAGATTGTGGAATGAACAAGAGCATAATTTTAATAGGCTGTCAATATTTATCCATGATTTAAGCTTTAGTACCGCGTAGTAAAATTTGTTGAATTTTTTTACATATAAAGCCAATATGACTTTTAAAAGTTAGATCAGCATCAGCTATGACTCCCAAAAATACCGTAGACTTGGAAAGTATATCAGAGTGTTAGTAATAAGTTTTTGCTGAGAAAAGAATATGCATATAGTCTTGTCACTATTGACCAATAATCTGTTCCTCCCTCACAACAATTCTAATTGATTGAAAATGATCGTAGCAGATTCTTCTGATCATCCTGATTATTTTCAGAAAGAACAACCAATGTGTCATCAGCATACACAACCAACATAGCGCATTTATATGATTCGGTAAGTCATTAATGAATATTAAAAAAAGTAAAGGGCTCAAAATTAATCGCCTGGTAGTTCTATATTATTTGCACTCTCTACCAGTTGGTAACCGCATAATGGTTACACTATTTTCCTATTACTGAAAGACGATCTTATCCAGCGCAAAACAGTACATTTTATCCAGAAAATAGTCGATGTTAAGGCTATCGAAGGGTCAAGTGATATCAAAAAAGACCTGTCACGTATTTACAAACTTCAAGGGCATAATAATACGTAAGGAAATCGGTTTTGTAATTGAGAGCTAATTATTGTTCTTCCAGCTGTCAATACTTTCCATTGTATTCAAAGTACCTTTACCACAATTATCGCCCAATAAAACTATTTCAGGCTTTCTATGCTTTAATGTTTTATAAGTTTGGTCTCTTATTACAACTTCACTCGGCTTTAATTTGGACCTCACATGCCCTTGTTTTTCAAAATTTTTATTTTTTAACGTTGCGTTAACATTACTTATAGCTGATATTTTATTTTTTGATGGTGGCTTTAATTTTGTTACAAACATTTGTATAAATTGAATACGGTTCCCCAGTATTACTATTTAATTTATAAGTTCAAAATGTTTCTTTTTTGCATTTTTACATTCTACGAACGTCATGTCCTTATCATTTCTCATTTTTAATGTTAGAGAATTTAAACATACTTCTTATCGATCCACTAATAAACATTTTTTACCGTTCCATGGAATTCCTCTTTTTCTTAGCTCGGTTTTTAGTTCCCGTTTCTTGATACCTGTTAATTTGATGCATTTCGCAGACATTATAACCGAAATTTCATCATGATTTACACAGTGCTTTTCAAGGAAAGTTAATTAAGAAGTATATGCAAGGGTGCCGTAATCTTATTTCTAATTAACACTATACATTTTTATTTTAAAATACTTACATAAAATAATTATATTTTAACAGAATTCGTTGGATTTACATCTTCTAACATTATACTTTGCCTATTTGTTTATTTCTATTTTATTTTAATCTAATATAACTTGTAATGTTGATTATTTGACACTATAATATAATATTGCTCTTGGTTTCCCTCTGTCAATTCTTATAATGAATTGGTTCTTATGAATAGATTTAAAATATTTATTTTTGAAATTAGTAAAATTAATTTGGCTCCTATTGAATCAGATTATTTCCCTAAGAGGTAACGGTAATAGAAGCAGATGCCTATCTCAGCAAAAATTATCCGTTGCAATTGACTTAATCGTACACGACAAACGTGCGAATGTGAACTCTTTGCCCGGCTGTACTCAACGGGATAATTTAACATAAGAGTGACTGTAATAATAATATAATACATAATATTTGACAAATATTAGTGGTTTCAAAGTAGATACGATACTGAATAACCAATATATAACACAGTATTATCTATTCTTCACTATCCTAATAATAGTTCTCAATTACAAGAATTGCATCACATTACAGGAATCAATAATAAAATATATATCTAGTATAGGATATCTGATGGATAACATTACTCGCTAACGCTCTATTCTATATGTTAATTGTGCATAGTCAGCTTAATATAAATTATATTTGATAGATGGATTGGAAAAATTAGCTACTCCAATAGTGAAAAAAGTAATGTTATTCCTCGAAAATAAAATCGCTACTCACGAACATGTTGTACAGATTTTTGTCTTGAATAAATGAATATGTAATGTTATATTAACACATAATATAAGTTTTTTAAATTCATTAATTATATATGTTCCTTTCTTATATATGTGGTACTGTTGAGAACTCAAGGTTGCGCAAACAAAATTTAACTTTTGTGTATTATAAATAATAAACTAACCAACCAATTTCAGTTTTGGTTTTGCCCTGAAATGACGAGTCTTAACTTTTACAGAAGACAATTTCTTTTAATAAAAGGTAGATGGTCAAGATAGCTCTAATTTCGTTTGGATTTTAATGACAGGAAAACGAGTTTTCTGTTACATATTTGCATATTTCAAAATTTTCCGTTTAGAAGTGTGCCTTTCAATCATATTTCAAAAATTTTATTAAAAGTTTTTAATGCTATTCATTTCAATGCAGAATTTGCTATCAAAAACACATTTCAACTATTCAATTTACTACAATAAACTCATTTCATTTGATATAGCCAACCTTTATTCCAACATCCCAATTCATGACACCATTCAAATAATTACCACTTTATTCAATAATTCTTTTTCTAACATTACCAAAATTCAAAATCTTCTCATATTAATTTTTCATGACGTCATAAATTTCAACCTAACTCAAATATTTACAAACATAAAATAAAACCTTATCACATTATAAATTACAATAGTCCAAAATTACTACATAAATGTCATAAAAGCCAAAAATTAAATCTACTGAAAATTTTAGAAATTGAAAAACATAAATTTAATCATACTTTATTAAATGACAAATTAGAATTTACTGATAAGCCTATATTTCTATATCTCAACATCCTGCATAACACACATGATTTAATGTATGATATTATAAATGCTGCGCATAAATAGAATAACAGACGTTCATTGTAATCTTGTTGCTTAAAAGCTGTTAAGTATCCCTTTGCATAAAACGTATAAGAAATAAATAAGATGTAGAATGTAATCACGATTCACACTAAAGTCATTCAAAGTTTTTAATTAAATAATAACTATAAAAATGTAAGGTCATAAAACTCAACAGAGAAGGTCAACCCAGGAAAGTAATGTTTATTCGTTGGCAATATGAATCTGATTTATTTGTTAGAGTATGTACAACTTTCACTCTTTTGCGGCACTTTACTTTGTCTGTATTTGATCATCGCCTTGCGACTTGGAAGTTTTCATGTTATTAAATCGTCAAATTGGAAAAGTTTTAGTTTATTTGTTCTTCCGGTAGAGTCGTGTCTAAACGTTTAATTTGCAGACTAAATATAATTTTGTAACGCCGTTTAATTTTAAATTCATATAGTATTAAAGTACTCTAAAAACGTATTTAGACTGTGTGTGTATGGAATTATAATGTCAAATTGGAAAATTTCTTTAAATAAAATGGTTAATTAGTAAATCAATTAATAATTATTTAACACCCATTATATGTTTTAATATTACTAAAGGAACAATATAAGTTAACACTGGTTATTTAAGTTAAGTAAAATATGTCTACATTCCTGATTCAACCTTCTTAGAAACACTAATATATTATTGCGTTTTCGGGTTCGAAATAAACAACTCGTGCAAATGTTTTAAAACTGTCTGTATATATACACACTTAAATCTAATCACAATATAAAAATATAAAATAAACGTAACGCATTTAAAACTACTACGAATAAATTAACACACGTATTTATTTTTATCACTAACTACTATTTATATCTGTAATATTTATGTATTTATTGCACTGTAATAAAAACTGCACCGCTCACTATATTTATTTCTACCGTACGAATACTACTGAATGAATTATTTTTTTCTGGGTACCGGCCGCTTTTTATATCGGCATATAAGACTCTGGAAATATACGCGAAAATTATCTATTTCTCTCGATGTTTGTAGAACATACGACAGACTTTCTGTTGCTTACACATTACATATATGTGGATGATTTGTAACTCATTTACGGTGCGTCGCGCCAATGTTTACTCTTCTACTTTTTTGTGTACTTGTGTTCGTTACAATATAATTCTCGATAATTTCTTTTCATAGTGATCACAGTAGCCTACCAATCACACCACCAATACGATAGGATGTTTTGTCTATAAGATATTCATCAAAGTATATGGTATATTATTGTATCTATTGAAACACCAGTGCAAACCTTGTTTGCATTTTAGACAAATGTGGTCTGAGGAGAAACAAATGGCAATGAGTCTGGCCCTCTAGTATCATGATTACGTTTAAATGTATTTTTCAAAACAGTCTTTGTATAGAAACGCCACGTTCGAAATTATTACGAAAAGTAAGTGTACCTCGTATTCTAAAAATGTATTCGCATGATTCTCAAGATCTTAGATTAAAATTGGTCTACTAACACGCAATTACTAAATCCAAATATTCTCTCTGCTTCTGCTAAGTCTATCCAAAAAAGCACATCATATCGCAGCCTGGAATAAACTCAGTCATAGTATGTACATAATAATAGCACCAACACTCACGTCACGTGCAAACAAAAATAATATATCCCCGAAGCCGCTGTTAGCTGATGAAAGTGTGACTCCAGGAAAGCTGAGCATCCCCTTGCCCAAAGAAATGGAGTCCGATAAATGTGTGAGTTGTTCTCAGTTATGTTCTACTTTAAGATCTTCGCTTTTATTAATTACTATAATTTGGATTTGTTTATGTTCAATTTGAGACTCTTTGAACAGAACCTGTTGTTGAAAAGAACCAGCATTTTTTGCACTAATTCCTGTGATGCCTTTGCACGTGTAAAAATAGAAGAATCATACGTGAAGAAAAAATAACAGTTAAACCCTGCGGAACACCAAAGTCTATTTTGCTCCAATCCGATTTAACCTCCGTTTAGGTGCTTTCGTCCGCTTTTTATAGTTTGATAAATATGATGCAATTTATTCCTGTGAATACCAAATTTTTCGAACTTGCTTTTAACAGATTCGTGAAAAGACGCGTCACTTCTTTTTTATTTACTCTCCGTATTCTTCATGCTCTATTTGTACATCTTAATGTTGTACATCCATTTTAGACTGTATAACATCTTGCATTCATTGATCTTGGATGCACTGGATATTAGAGGAATAAGACCACAATTATCAATCTTTTTTTATACACATGTATTGCAATTTATCAGGAAAATGCTTCTCTTGAACAACATCTTAGTTATATGACTAGGAAGAATTTGTAATATATCTGTATATAGTATTTTAATAGACGAGTCCAAATTTAATCTTCACTAACTAAAAGTCAACGTGTTGTTGAAGTTATCTATAGTATTAAAAACCTCCAACAGGTTTCCCCACAACAAGGCATAATTATTTTACTTGTTTCGACCGTTGTAATATTTGGTTGTCTTGGTTTGGTTTTCAATCCTGATACGTCGTAGCTGTAAAAGTGTTTTGTTATGAGTGTAACCAAAAAATCAAGTTATTTAAGTCCAATGACCTTGGCTTTATTTGCTTGAATTATCTCCTTTAAATTCTCCGAATACGTTTTATGCACATTTCTAAACTTTGGAATCAATTTAAATATTTCATGTTTGTTGGCAGTACAATATTGACATAAATAATACTAAGTCGTGCCATGTGTATCTGTTATGTAGGTTCGTAGGTTTAAAGCTATTCAGTCGTTTGCGCTCTAGCACGTTATACATTAATCGAGAAAGAAACACACTCATGTGCATTTTTATACGTTCACTGTAATTTAAACTTGTTCCTTCATTGACGACACTTAAAAATCACTTTGGATCACTACATTAGGTAGTGGGTGCGTTTACAATCAGACGATAAACCTTATTTTGAAACCATGTTTGAATTTCAAGTAGGACCTGTGTACATGTTCGAGCTGTTACCCATTATATGCTACAAGTAGGACAGTTTTATTTTCTATCGATAAAAGTTGCGTGAGCTGATTTTTCTCGCTTGCTTTTATCATCTACGTTCACAGCCCTTCTTATATGTTCTGTGGAGCTATCTTTAGATTTATAGAAGCTCTTTTAAATATGTGTGATGTGTGACGAGAGCAGTCGGCTTCATTCGCATAAATTACTATTGATTTTACTCGAATATTTGTCAAGTCAGTGCAAAGCTTTGATTTTTTAAATTTACATATCCATGTTGTTTAAAAACAATGATTACAGATAATTTGGTACAGGTAAGGGTCTTAATAAACATACATACGCAAATCAACCATTTTCGAGATATTTCGTGACCTTAAAAATTTTTTTAAAGAATTCAAATGTACTCAAAGGTAAACTTGAGAAGAATCTTATTAAAAAAAAATTATCAATCAGATCTTTTACTCTTATTTTTTACGAATCAGTTTTTTGTAAATATCTCACAAGCCGTGCTTTCTAGGTAGATACATTCATTATGAGTATAAAAGTGTTTAGAGCTTGAATTTCAAAAGTCTGACCGGAAGTAAGACGTTTACTCTTATCGAATAGCGATTTGTTGCCCATATCTCCTAAATTATGCATACTATATAGATTTCTCAAGAGCATAAAAGTATTTAGAGATGGATAAGCAATCAATCTTGTATAAAAAAAATTAAATTCGTAACGGAATTAACACTTTTACTCTTATCGAGCAGCACTTTTTTGCATATTTTGTATGCGTTCTATAGATAACTTTAAAAGAATCTAAGCACTTAGAATAGAATTTTGAATAACTTTCGAATAAAAAAAATTCTCAAAATTCGGACATGACGTAACACACTTACAGGTCTACTTTTTTAAGAAGATACAAGTATTTAAATCTTAATTAAGAACAACTACTGTATAATTTGAAACGCAAATACGTATAAGAAAGTCCTGTGATAGCCACACCTCATTTTTTTATTATAATAATAACATTCGATTTTGCTAAATTTCGGTACATTAACATAAATAGTTTTACGTGCTACAAAACTCGTTAAAATTATGATTAGGCCAATGAAAGAATAAGGGTTAAGTATAAAATTTAGATTGCCTTACTTACTTACTATAAGGAAGACGCTTAATAGTACTAGAAAAATTATCATCCAACCCTGATTTATAGCGTTAATTAGTTTAAATAAAACTTTAGCAGCATGTCATTTATTCAGTGTACAAATTCTACTGAATATGGTTGTTAATTTAAAATTATTATATTTGACATGATTTACGTTTATATTGAATATGGTTTGGTTATATATTTTAAATGTAGCCAACTTAAAAAAAAAAATTGCACGCTAATTATTTTTTTTTTTGAAGTTGGTTACAATTAAAATATATAAGTAAGACTTTATGCAACTACATCGAGGTTCGTAAGTCAACTTTGTAGTACCGAAATAGAAAAAAATTACAAATGGCAGCATTATTTTAAAAGTCAGAATTCTCGACCTAAGTTGGGATGAATACAAATGTATAATAGTTTGAGCTAAAAGTTCATCCCTCTGCAAATGTTGAAACTGAAGGACATTTCGTATATACCGACACGGTGAAGAGAAGGCGTAAGAGCAATGTTTACATTGTGTACATCCGTTCTATAAGCAATTTTTCTGGCCAATAAGAAGACTTACAAAACAAAAACTTATTTTTTATTTTCAGTCAGTCGGCTCTCACTAACTTATGCGATATATGCTGAAATTTTCTAATTCTATAAACGAAGCGCAGGTAGGCATTCTGCACCCTCTGTATTATTCTAATCAATTACCATAAACGTAGTCGCAAATTGAGAGTAGAAAACATCTTAGGGACCAGTACAAAAACATGTGGCTTAAAGTGCAGTCTAGAATCCAAATTCATGCCAGGATTCCTACATTCTGTCTGCACTATAATAATAGAATAATTTACTATTTATAGTGAATTTTAAAGCCGGCAGACAATTTTTAACGGCCAATACCCCACCAAATAAAATAAATGAAGATACGCTTATGCTAATTAAAAGTCCATGTTGGTTGATGGTGTATGTCATTTTTGATTAATGCATAAGCAAATGGGATACAATAACTTTTTCGAATATATTAGACATAGTGAGAAGCAAGGACATGGACCTCAAATGATTCAGATCCGGAGACGTGTTGACCTTATCCAAAGGAATAACGCAAACCTCCCTCCAATAAGGAGGATATACACTCTCGGTAATACAAAATCTAGCGATGTGTGTTATAGTAGGTAATAGGAGCGAACAACAATAACAAATCATATTTATATCATCATGACCACAAGCAGAAGAACCAATTTGAGGTATGATAGTCGCTACGTCCATCTCAGACACCTGTCGAAAAGAAAAAGCCTCCTCAAAATTAGTAAAGTAATTGAATACATGGTAGTCATGAGATGTTTCAGGCTTTGGATGATAACATTTGGTATATTAATAAAATGCTGATTTATGTCATTGACATTTGTCAGTGGATCAGGAATATCTGCACGACCGGGTTTACCGTTTAAGTGTGCTCTAAAACTCTTTGAAGAGTTGAGTTATTGGGATGCAAAGCATCAATGGAGAAAGTTTGCTTTGCCCTTCAACAGGCATAAGTAAGCTGATTTATAATAGACTGGTAGTCATCCAATTTAAGTTTTTTTTTATGAGTCTTATAATCTTTTTTTCAAATCGTGCATTTCTCTTATCGTGTTAGTAAACCAAAGCCATTACGACCTCCCAAAAGTGTCAGTCGTATACGGAGCATAGAAGTTGAAGATATAAGTAGAGAGTTGAAATGTTAAATAAATTAACCTTATCATCTATATAGTGGTCAAAAATGGTATAGCAGAGGTAATTACTCGACTCAATTATGAAAGTCTCGATAAGTTATGCTTCTATTAATCAGTATTATAGTCAGAAATGTGAGGAAGCAACATAGTATCAACACTGATTGTGTCTAATGACTTCGATATAATAATAAAATCAATTAAGGTAGTTGTATAACGACCTAAGCGAGTCGGTTCATTAATGACTTGTTTAAAATCAAGAGCGTTAATAACTGAATTAAAATGAACAACTGACATGTAATTATCCTTGAGAAGGTTATTGTAAAATTTCCCAATCAAACACGCTCATCATACAAAGTAAAAATTGTAGAAAATATCTCTTTCAAAGTGTCAAAAATATCTCCCAATCATATAGTAGAGGTCTATAAATTACGCCTATGCTGAATATTTTCTTCTGTATCCTAACCTTAATCCACAAATGTTCCAGACATACAATATACGATACGATGATATGTCACTATTAACTTCAAACTGATACGCATTCTCCCCCCCCCCTCCACCCATCGGGATCCAAGCGTGCAAAAGTATAACCATCAAAAAATAAAAGTTCATTAGGAACTGGAGCACTAAGCTAGGTCTCGGGGAGTGCAATAAAGTCATAACCGTTACCGGATACAACATCCCTAAATACACCAAGATCATCCCAAGGAGAACGAACATTAAAATGTGCAAACTTTATATGACCTAGCTTTACTAATAAATACAAGACTAAGACAAATAATAAATAAATATGTGATCAAACGATTCAAGCTAGCTACGCGAAAACAGAATTTACATGAAATAATGCTTACATATTGCTGTGAGCTCGACTTCTTTAAATATTTAGAATTAAATTGTGGTGATCACAAATTAATTTTAAGTTAAAATTAATTAAGTTAGTATATAATATTAGTTTTAAAATAAAGTAAACTACCTGTATATATTTATGTTTATGTTTATTATTTCCGAAGTTATGTAAATACATTATTGTCTGTACCGAGGGGTTAACCACTAAAGGAAAACGTGTTCCACGGATTTCATGTGACACGGGATTTCATCGCATTTCACGTGGATTTCACGGCGTTTTAGATTAGATTAGATTAAATTAGATAATCGTCTTTATTGTATTAAATAATACAAAATAAAGGTCAGTTCTTACATACTGATACGGTACAATATCATTGTCTAGTAGAGTAAAATATATGTATAAATAAAATGTATAAAATATATATAAGCAAAATGTATATAAAATGAATATAAGCACGTATATTTAAATTAACAAAGAAGCAACAAATAAAGGACAGTCAGGCTACACCAACTCATCACGCAAATACTCCTCGATCGAATAATATTCTTTTTGCATAAGGGCCCTTTTAATTCTTGTTGCAAATGTCTTGGCGTCTAAATCTTTTATGCTGCTGGGCAAATGATTGTATAATTTAATGCCCCAGTAGTGCATGTTTTTCTGAGTTGTTGCAATTCGATGCTGAGGAATGCGCAAGTCTTCTCTCTGCCTGGTGTAGTAATCATGCTTGTCGCCATTCGAAGCATAATCCCGATTGTGTTCATGTATATATTTCAGGGCCTGATATATATACACAGATGCTAAGGTAAGTATTCCATTCCGCCGAAAATGCCCCCTACACGAGTCACGACACTTTAATGCACATAGTACTCTTATTGCTCGCTTTTGTAGAACAAAGACGCGTTCTGCAGATGTTGATATGCCCCACAAGAGTATGCCATAGGAGAGATGGCAGTGGACGAAGGAGTGGTAAGTAAGTAAAGCAGCTTCTTGTGTAGCTATGGTTGCTATTCTCCTAATGCAGTAAATTCCTGATGTTATTTTTCTTGCTAGCTGATCCACGTGATTGTTCCATTTTAGTCCTTCATCTACATGCATTCCCAGAAAATTTACCACCATCCCTTCACCAGATCTTGTCTTCAGTATTAGTTGTTTTGTTTTGTCTTCGTTTAGCTTAAGTTTGTTGGCGGCAAACCAATCATTTGCTTTTTCCAAAGCTCTGTTTGATTGTATAGCGAGCCCACTCTCGAATTCATCATTTACCAGAATAGTAGTGTCATCCGCATAGAGACACATTCCGACACCCGGTATATTGTCTGATACGTAACTGGACACATCGTTCACATATATAATGAACAATAATGGTCCAAGTATTGATCCTTGTGGTACGCCATATGTGATTATGTTCATTTGTGATCTTTTTCCATTCCATTCTACTATTTGCTTCCTATCAGTTAGGTAGGATTTTATTAATTGCAGTGGAACTCCCCTTACTCCATAATAATGCAGCTTGTTTAAAAGTATATCGTGGTCAACTGTATCAAATGCCTTACTAAGGTCAAGAAGATTCATTTTAACAACTTTTCTATCATCTTGGGCATTGTGAATATATTTTATTACTTCAACCATTGCTGTCGTAGTTGACCTATTTCTTCTGTAACCGTGCTGTGCTTTTGTAAAGCAATGGTTTCTTTCAAGGTATTCTGTCAATCTGATGGCAATCACCTCTTCAAAGATTTTCGAAACAATTGGCAAAACACTTATGGGCCTGTAATACTTGCATTCATTTACGTCATCATTCTTGTGGATTGGTATCACCCTTCCGATCTTCAATTCATCTGGAAAGTATCCCTCTTCGATGCAGTGGTTCACGATTATAGACAGAGGCTGACACAGTTCGTCTTTAGCATACTTAATTATTTCAGCAGTCATACCATATATATCCGGACTTTTCTTGTTTTTAAGTTTTATGATTATTTGACGTACTTCTTCCTGTGTTACGGGCTTGAAAAAGCACGAATTGGAGTTATTCAGGCGCAGAGATTTTTGTAGTGTTAGCGGAGATGTGGTGCTAACAATACTATTTGCAGTCTCAGGCCCTACTCTACTAAAGTAATCATTCAATTCATCGCCTGTCAGAATTGAATCATTTTTCAAATGTTTTTTCGATGAAAGTTCATTGTTTATTAGTTTCCATGTTACTAATATTTTATTGTCACTATTTCTTAATATATCTGTGTTTTTCTCCTTCTTATATATTTGTATTGCTTTCATGTAAACCTCCTTCTGCTCTATGTATGCTTTATACCAGGCATCACTTTTGGTACTTTTTGCTATAATTGCAAGAGCTTCTAATGTATTTTTGATTCTTTCAAGGTGCCCATTACACATTGCTTCCTGGCTTTCATTAGTGTGTTTTAGTTTTTGTTTCACAGGGAAGGAGAGTTCGAAAGCAGAAACGAGTGCCCTGTGGAAGTTAGCATAATGAATTTTGGCATTCACATTATTTGCTAGTGAATATATACTCTTTTGTACCATTTCTTTAAATACGACAATATTATGGGTAGAAAATTGCCTACACATTATTTTTTCTGTTTTTACTATAGGATCTGTTACTATATTCATTCTCAGTATTTGGCCCATATGATCAGATATGTGGAGATTCACGGTTGCGACGGTGTAACAGTCTTTGTTAATATTTGAAAAAATATTGTCAATGCAAGTGCTTGTAGTACTTGTTATTCTTGAATAATCATGGAACAACCTCTGTAGATTCATAGAACTGAATAAGTCAATAATATAGTTACAATTTTTACTACATCCAGCAAAATTTACATTGAAGTCTCCCGTAATAAAAATATTTTCGAGAGCCTCATCTTCTAATATATCAATAAGTTCGCATATTTTTTCCATAAATATGTTGATATTTCCAAGCGGAGGCCTGTAAATAGAAACAATTAGAGCTTTCATTTCTTTTATCTCTACCGCTAGGATCTCTATTTCTCTTTCAACTGATAACCTTTTAACATCTGCTCTTTCTAGTCCTGTTAAACTGCTCTTCAACATAATTAAGGTTCCACCATGTACAGAATTTTGTCTGCAATAAGCACTATGTATTTTAAAACCGTTTAAATGGCACCTCTCCATTTGCTCATACGTTAAAAAATGCTCTGTTAGACATAAAATGTCTAAATTGTTATTCTTTGTAATAATTTCTAGAGCGTCGATTTTCTTTGAGATGGACTGTATATTAAGATTTAAAATCGCAAAATTTTGTCTGTGTTTTATTGTGCAATGTTTGTTTCGTAATACTTTTCTTGCACCTGTATTATAATTTAAGACGGTATTTCTTTTCTCGATTTTATTTCTATTACTTTTTGTTTCTATATCTATTGGTTCTACTCGTAAGTTGTTTGCGATATACAGTTTTTCTCTGTTGGTCCCGAAAAAACCGAACGTGAATGTTAGCCGGCCACTTTTTCGGATCAAACAAATCGTCGTCATCGATGGAGCTAGGAAAACTTATTTTAAATGCGTTATATTTTTGCTTTGAATAATAATCTTGCTTGGTAAATGCATCAACAATAAAATCACTCGTTTTAAAGTTTTGGGCTAATAATTTCAGTAAGTGATCAGTCTCAAAGTCCATATTGAATCTATCCACATATATTAGCCTTCTTGGTTTGTTGACGAAAGCTACGTTTTCTTTGCCTTCACCGACAATTTTCTTTTCTTTTTTCCTATTCATATTATTTATGGGATTTCATGGGATTTTCCGAGGTATTAGGAAATTTCACAAAGATTTCACGCGATTTCATGGCATTTCAAAAAGATTTCCCGGGATTTCATGGCATTTCACATTGATTTTATAGGATTTCACGGCATTTCACATTGATTTCATAAGATTTCATAGAAAGTTGTGAATTTTTTTTACTTAAGTTGAAACTACATATTGTATTACACTTATTTGTAAACATGTATTAATAATTAATCGAGGAAATGTGACTAAAATAAAAGTTATCAAATAAACATATAAGAAATTCTAACATTTGTTAACATGAACAACAAACATAAAACTAAAGAATAAAAATAAATATGAAGTTATTATAATATGTAAGGAATTCTAACATAAATTTTGTCATGAACATGAGGATTATTTATCAGCATTATTCTATTCTATTCAGACGATTTAACACATTTTTGTCTATTCGTAAGCCAGTGTGTGTCGCAGTCGGGTTGGTAATGGTAAATTTATAGGTTTGAATGCTTATATAGCCATGAGTATTTACAGGTACTGAGAAAATATGTCATCAGTCCATTTATACCAAGTGCATAAGACGCCTATGTCACTTGTCAGTCTTTCAGTTTTCACAGGAGACCAAGCTTTCGAATATTCCTTTTCTTTTGCACTCCTTCCTTTCAAATAAGAAAATCCAAGAACAAAACCTAGATAGGCTACATGCTGATCATTTACAAACAAACACCATTCCCCAATAAAAATGTCTTCGCATACTTACAGGCTTGTGTCTTGCTTATAGACTGCTTCTTTGAGTGGGAAGAATTATACTCGGCTTCCTTGACTCTTTGTAGGCGATCACTACTTAAACGGCCACTGTTCTTTTGCAATAACCAGCATATGGATGATTTTCTTACTACCATCTCCTTACCCATGCCGTCCCTTACTGTTGTGAATGGACTAGTTTCGTCTAGTTTAATACTGCTTTCCGTATAATCTTTAAGGACAAGTTCGTCCGTTACACAAGATAGTACAGCCAAATCTTCCAGTATTTCTTCGTTACTTGTGTGAGAACTATGGTTGTCTTCTGAATTATCGTTATCGAAACTTTGTGTAGTATCGTTTTCATCCATGGCATCACTTGTTTCAATGACAGAATCATCTTCACCTTCTAAGTCTATGGTCAATTCAGAATCGTTTGCTACTGGTAGAGAACATTTGTAATCATAATCTGCGGGTACAGTAATATCAAGAGAAATAGCATGAATAGTAGCGTCGTCTTTAGACTTGTTTATTTCTGCATATATTTCTTCATTAGTCGGAAAAATAGTTGGTGAAATTTCCGATATTTTCTTTGAAATTCTTGGAAACACAATATTTGGGAGCTGACACATTGATATGTTACTTTAAAGCTCAACTCTCTTATGTTTATGAATTATATCAAGCATACTGCAATTAACAATTGTGGAATACGTTGTTGACATTGAACGTATTTGCCTGAAAAAATTTTCACATGCTTGACTACTAAATAATGTTGGCAAAAACAGGTGAGGTAATTCCAAATCCGTAGTGTAATCAGAACCTTAACAATAGAGTGCGCATTTATTACAATACACGTGTAACAGTTGAGAGTTACATAATTATCTGAAAGATTAAACACATTCTTTTTATCTTGAATCCATTTGCGCCATATTCGTAATAAGAAGACAGCGTACCAAATTTTATAAATTCTTTGGAGAGGTGACAATTCTGGATCAAGATAAAAGCTTGTAACATAATTAATGATTTTCAAGTAAGTAACAGTACCTTGACTATCTGGAACATGTTCTTGCAATAAAGAAAATATATGAGGCTGACTGATTTTGTGCACTCATGGATAGTTCATTCTGTCTTTTGGATCAATATCGTAAGGGGTTAATAAATGTTTATCCTTTTGTATAGTTTCTATCAAAATTTTCAAATGAGAAACAGAAATGATTTTAGAACCAATTGGCAGAATGACGGACGGTTTAAGCAATCTATTTCTTAACTTTGTGCCAATGTATATAGTATCTTGTACAAACAAAACTTCACTATTATTATCTTCATTAAACGAAGCATTGTACCACGGCCAATTAAAGTTTGACTTTTGTGACGTCCTGGATACACTTCTTGACACACCCAACTTTGCCTTTAGCTTCATACTTTTTAAAAGTCTTGGATCCCCATCTGAGGAAATGCCTAACACTTCAACCTTCCATTTGGCTAACTCAGCAATTATATAGTCCCACCTTTTCGTTACGTCAGACGCAGTAAATTTATTATCAGTTCCAAAAAGTAAAAGGCAAAATGGAGGAATATTTTCTTTTAGCGGCTGAGCCATAACAGCATAGACCAATGATGCATTATGTTGACAATTATTATTCTTAAAATGCGTTTCGATTTCTTTGCCTGATCTAGCTTGGTACGTAAAAGGTATGGGCATACCATGGCTGTCAAAGGGAAGAAGGAAGCCGACCAATTGGTTTGTAGACGTATCGTATTGAATTTTGCCTGTTATTCTTGTGGCATCTTCGGACAACCAAACTTTTAAAGGTAGATTCCTTTTTTCTATATAATCTTTTAATTCAGCACATCGTAATTTGCCTTCAGTAATTGATGGTCCGTTGTCATTCATGTATCTGCGAATAGCTGTGGGGGAGGGGAGCGGTAAGTTTGCATGGAGAGTTTCGTATAAAAGTCGGCCTCCGAGCATAAAGATGTACAAAGAGAAAAGTTTAATTGTTTCGTCATACCTAAAACCATGTTTTCCAGTTCGTGAATGTTGATGTGCTGCATTTATTAGTACGATTAATATTACATTGTCATTTGATTTAGTCTTTAAGGTAGTAGTGTCTATGTTAGTATTTACAGAGTCAGATAAGTCTCTCATTTGGGTTGAAATCCGGAAGTTTTTAGAAAAGTTTTTAAAACAATTTTGTAATTCCTTGTGCTTTTCTTTCAACAGTTCTATATCTTTTAAAATTATAAAATATTGTGGTATTCTAGTTTGCCTATTACCAGAGCTACGTTTTGATGATTTGTGAAGTCTTCTAAGTTTTCTGTCTTGTCGAGTTCTTTTGTCACATCTCTTTTTTATTGTCTTATTCAAGGTTTTTATTTCTTTGTGGAAAATGTGGACTCCTTTGCTTTCCCCGGCGCAGGTGGTCCTAGTACTGCCCCAGGGACTAATTCCCCCAAAGCCCTTGTTTCCTCGTTTGACACTACACGTACATCTGACCTCACTTCTGCAAATGCTTGCAGGAAACCTTCAGCTGTTCTTTGCTCGATCATTTCTGAATCTTCTTCTTCTTCTTCTTCGCTACTGGATATGAGGATTCGAGAAACATTTTTCAAACATTTTCTTTTTTTAAGTGAAATTATTTGGTCTTCGTCCTGGCTTTTTGTCATACTCGTCATCTTCTTGAAATTTTTCCTTTTCGTAAATCTCCTCCTCTAGCGTTTCATTAATAACAGATTCAAAAGGTGTGGCAGTAGCTTTGCTCGAAGATGCTTTATTAAAAAAATTACGGATGTTTTTTTGTGACTGGTTCTTTGTTTCGTCACTTAATTTATGTAAATTTCGTTTTTTATGTGCTCGTACGTGTCTTTCGAAATTTGATTATATCCATCTTTTTTCCCCTGACTGGGATTGCCATATCCCACTTTGAAGGCTTTGATTTTATCAGTGCATAACGGACAGTTAACTACTGCAGAGTAGACAAACGAATCTTCTTCATTTTCTTCTACTTTAACTTGGACCATAGAAGATGTAAAATTTGGAATAACCTGTTAAAATACAAATATTTAAGTACCCGAATTAAAATAACAGATTAATTAAAAAGTATATTACCTACCTCAGTTAAATCTATTTGCTTTTTCATCCAGGTTTTTATTGATGTGTATAATTGACTAGTTTCATGGTTTAGATCTAATCCAGAATCTGGATCTGTTGCTAGTGTTGATGAAGTTCGTGGTAAAGAGGTTGTAGACTGTTGCAAGTCAGGATTTTTCATTACTTGCTTGGGATTGCTTAAACGTTTATGAACATTTTTTATTCCACATTTGGTATTCGTGGCGTAATCAAAATAACGACTAAAATAACGTATGTCACATAAGTTTTGGGAAAATTTTCGTCGGCGTAAAAATAACTGTAAATAACTTGCAATCTAGTAACCATGGAAACTTGTTATGACATTTCATAGATGTCAAATAATTTGTCCAATTTTGTCGTACAAACTTGAAATACGGAAAAGCATTTACAACCTGGTTGAACATGTACCCAAGCAACAAATTGTAAACATATTTTGGTATCAAAATATTTCAAAGACAACCATTTATAGAACAATTGCAGAATGTGAACAAGGTATACCATGCCTCAATTTACCAAAAAGCGGACGTCCCGGAATGTTGACCGAAAATCGCGCCAACCTAATCTGTGAAAGTGCAAAAGACCGCGTTGGAACGTCATGCCGAAAGTTATCCAGAAGATTTAATGTTTCTCATGAAACTGTAAGAAGGGTATTGAAAAAAAGGGCCTAAAGTTTCGTAAAAGACGTAAATGTCCACGTTATACAGAGGACCAGTTACGAAGAATTCCAATGTGTTGTCGTAGATTACGCCGAACTCATTTTGCAAACAATAAAGTGATCATCATGGACGATGAAAAATATTTTACGTTCTCTCACTCAGAAATGAAAGGCAATGATGGTTTTTATACCGATAATATAGAAAATTGTCCAGATAATGTTAAATACAAAACAAAAACAAAATTTGAAGATAAAATTCTAGTTTGGTGTGCCATATCGGAGAGAGGAGTTTCACGACCTTATGTTGGGCATGTGAGGGGTGAGGCAGTTAATGTCAACATTTATACCGAAAGATGCCTACCGAAGTTGCTACAGTTTATTACTATGACTCATCCACGTAAAGAAATAATGTTTTGGCCGGACTTAGCAAGTTGCCATTATGCAAGAACGACTAGAACATGGTTAGAAGCTCACAACATACCCTTCGTGCCAAGAGCAGACAATCCGCCAAATGTACCACAAGCTCGACCCATCGAAGATTTTTGGGGACTATTGACCAGAAAAGTATATGATAATGGGTGGGAAGCTCAAAATGAAGCTCAACTAAGGCGAAGAATATATCAAAAGATAAGAGAAATTGACATCGTCCAAAACATGATGGGACAAGTTAGACAAAAACTGCGTGCCATTGAGGACCATGGCCCTTTGTCATTATTTTAATTGTAGTTTTAATTAATTTAAATATAAGGTAAAATGTTGGTAAAGTGGTCATTTGAATAAATTACGTTACACTTACTTTAAAGAATCTAATTATTTTTCCCAAAACTTATGTGACATAGGTACGTTACGTTGTCATTTTCGGAAATTTTTAAAGCTATATATTTTTGAATTTCTCTGATAATTTCTTTGTGTCCGTTAACTATTTTAAATTTGTTCTTGTGAATGTAGTATTTATCATAATAGTTTTTCAGATCTTCATATTCTTCAATAAACAAACGCATTTCTTCTTTTGCAAACTTTTCGAATTCTTCAATAGTTTCTTCCCTTGCATTTTTGAAAGCAATTGCGGAGTCATAACCACATAATTTTATTATATTTTTTAAATATAAGGGAACGTTAATTCCTAAAGCATTTTCAATTGCGCACCAAAATATATTTTCTTTGGGGTTTTGGTTGGCTTTTGGTATTCCGTCTTCATCTTCTACTTCTCTATTTGATTTTTCAGCGAGCGCTTCATTTGGATTCTCGCGAGGATTCTCGGAGTTGCTTGATGCCATGAGTCCCTGACTATCGGCAGGATATCTAAGGACGAAAATACATACACTTTACATATTTATATACCGGGTGATTCACTAATAGTGTCTGATTTAGCGTCTGTATTCCAGCAACACAAATTACTTTCCCATATAATACCTCTGACAAAGTAATTTGTGTTGCATAAAAAACGGCGCTAAAGCAGACACATTCGTGAATCAGCCCGTACCTACAGAGTTCCCAGAACTACCGCCACACCAGTGAAGGGGTTATTCCTGACCGTATACAGAATTGCAGTCTGCAGGAAAAAACGTCCTTACTTCAAGAATAAAGTAGTTAGAGGGGTTTGAAGCAAGCCAGTTTCTTACTAAATATGGCAGTGGCTATGTTACGGATCGGTTTACTTTTCAGTCAACAACGAACGAATTTGTCCATTGGTAGGCTTACCATACGTCCCGGTTTGACCTTGACTATACCGGTTTGAGCAGGGTGTCCTGCCCGGTTTTTGAGATATCCCGGTAACACTTGAATCAGCCTGTTCCTGACTGGAATTATTTTACAGCATAAATAGTAAATTGGAGAAAATCTTACTTATCTTAGCAACGACAGTTCGTTGTTATCAAAAACTGTCATTTTAATTAATTCGCATTTTATTCGGATTTCATGAGATTTCATACTGGATTTTATGAGATTTTATTGAGATTTCATCGGATTTTATTCAGATTTCACGAGATTTCATAGGATTCATAAGATTTCATGGGATTTGATGGGATGTCATGAGATTTCAAATCATTTCACTGGATTGCAGGAGGATTTCAAGATGATTTCAACATGAATGTTCCACGGATTTCCTGAGTGGTTAACCCCTCGGTCTGTACACAACAATATTCATTTATTTTTAATAGGAATCAGCCCAAGAAAGTATCAATGGAACTTTTACCACTGCGTGTACTGAAAGCATAAAAATTGATATATATGTACATGTTTTTAATACTTGAATACATGTTTTCAATACTAAAATTATAAATTATATTATTAAGCTTCGGAAGCTGACAAACACATCACAAACACACAACCCCTATTATTGACAGTTTATTTAAGTTATTGACACTTACATATAAATACGTTGAGGTCACTTTATAAGTTTAGTGTGTATTTGTAAACTCTTTGATAATGACAATGACCGACAGGTCGAAAAACTTGTCAGAGAATAATAAAGTATCTTAAGCGAAACAAAGTTAACCTAGTGTTTATTCTGTTAATAAACAATAATTACGTATTATAAATAAAGCTATAACAACTGAATTAATAAGAACATATAAAAGAAATCAGAGTTTTTCGTTACCATTTTTGATATGGGTAGTACTTCACTTAGGCTTAAACTTGCGACTCTAAGCTAGATACCCAAAGTAAATAGACTGAGGTTATTATCCTTTCAATCGTACATTTTTTGTCTATTGGCGACCAGATTAACTGGAAATTTTGGTTTATAAAAATTTCTCTTATCTATTATGTTTGGGATCGCATAAAAAAGCCGTTGATTTCGGTTGTCCTTAGGTCATACTAAAAGCGCTTGCGCGATTTGAAAATGACCAATACTTGACATTAGCTAGAAGATAATATTCATTTTATTTAACATGTATTTAAGTTACACTTTCATTCGTACATACAAAAACAGCTGTTCTTATTTCTAAGGAATTATTCTAGTCGACTACTTGAAAGTAATAAGAATAACAACGCTATATATTAAATCATTTGGTGAAAGGAAGCTCTTATACCAAGACATATCTACAAATCTACTGCCGCTTAATGAGCTTTTAAATTAATTCTATTTTTACGCTGTTTTTCTGATTTAATTCAATCGATTTCTTTATATGTACTCACAGTCACAAGGGTTGATGCGGTAAAAGAAATTATCTTTCATAGTACATTTATGATGCAATAAAAAAACATGAAACTCGAAAAACCAACTGTATAACAATCTAGTAACTCTAACTAGGTCAGAAATATTCTGCATTTACCTTGTTTTTGTATAATATTTATAAAATTATCTGCGTAATATAGAAAAATGTATGCTAGAATTCTTTAGAAAAATATATCAAAAGTCAATGTGTCCGCGAACAAGATTCTGAAAAATTGCGTAAGAGGAAAATGATGTTAAAACAGGGAAAAGTATTGAAAATTGACAAGATTGTTTATTCTGTACACATTCTGAACAGTGCTATGTGCCCTCGGGCTTTTATCTTTCCCTTCTTTCGACGGAAATTGCCAAATCCATGATATGTTTCGGATTGCATTCGATGTCTGTTCGTTTCTCAAATAACTTGATAACTTCTATGTACGTGTGTATATATTCCATGCTACTGGCACCTGAGTAAATATATTTATCTTATATAACAGCTTTTGAATATAAATTCATTCATCAGGTGTTACACTATTTACTATATAAAAAGGAAAAATATATATATATAATATATATATATATATATATATTTGTTTTGTATTCTTGGAATGCGGTTTCTTTTACATATTGGGGGTAAGTAATAATTAAAGGGTAAACGTTTCGACCTTTATTGTATTCATCAGAACAGTGTATACAAATTGCAGCGTGTCTGGAAACAATTACATATTACGTTCATTGTACTTATAAAAACATTCACAACTTTAGTTATTATTTATTAACACATTAAAACAGTATTTAGTCTATAATTTACCTAAACATGATGATTGTAATTATTACTTAAATACTCTTTAATTTTTTCTTGAAACATCTTTTTGTTAATTCTCCTTGTTAAGCAGGACTTCGTCGTTTCTAAAACGTATAAACGGAGTGGGTCTGGTCTTCCAAAGAAACATGTGCTTTTCCTTTTTATAGAAAAAATTTCGATAACAAGTTTATTTGTGTAGATTCAAAACGTTAACATATACACATAGGTTTTAGGAATATTATCTGTTATTTTATAAAAAGGAAATACATTTTAGACAAATTAAAAAAAAATTTCGTTCCTGTCATTAACGGCATGATGTTCGTGACTTTTGATTTCTATTAGTTCTAGCACTGCTCATGCTTTTGCATTTGTTTCAACATGGAGGATTTTAGTTTTATCAATGGCAAAGGAATGTGCCAATTTACAATGTTTCTTTAATGTCCTGATGTTGTTAGCATATTTGAAGAAAGAGAATAATAACGGGTAAATTCCGCTGTAGAGCAACCGTAGACATGTGTTTCTGACTATTGGTCGTCATCAGTACGGTGTAGCCAAGGAATAAGGTGGCTACACCGTACTGATACAATAAATGTAATATGTAATTGTTTCCAGAAACGCTGCAATTTGTATACACTGTTCTGATGAAGACAATAAAGTGTCGAAACGGTAACCCTTTAATTATTACTTACCACAAAAAAAAAAAGAAAATATATAAAATAACGGCTAAGAAAAAACGAAAGAAGTAAAGATATTATCTTTACTCCTAAATAATATAATATAATATATATATATATATTGTAACGTTTTCGGGTTCCAATAAACAACTCGTGCAATTATTTATTTAAAACAGTCTGTATATTTATATACTTAAAATTATATAACAATATAAAAATATAAAACTAACTTATCACACTTAAACTACTACAATTTAAGTATCACAGGTATTTATTTATTTCCATTACTAATATCTCTGTCCATATTTATGTAACAGTTCTATTTATATAAGACGGCACTACTATATTTATTTATTTGGCTACCACTATTTATTTCCACTGTTCCCACGAGACCACTCGAGACTACCAAATTACTCCGCGATTACCTTCTCCGCAATGAATGAATCCCGTAATGAATCAGTCGCCTTATATACACATGCATGAAATGTTCTCGAACAGTACCAGTAAATTCGGCAATATACCAGTGGAAATCTAGACTTTTTCTTGCTTACGTCGCACATCTGTGAGATGACTCACTGCACTTACGATATTTACCAGCCGAGAGAGAGATGATTTATGGCGGTGTGTAAATAAGAGCGTTTTTATACGTTGCCCGGTCTGCCCCTTTCGTTTTTATCGCGCCGAGAGATCTGATTCTTTTATTTAATGTAAACACATTTCGTTACAATATATATATATATATGAATTATTTCTTTTTGTGACCTATTTATTGTACTGTTTAATGTTTGTTTATATTAGGCGGTTTAAAGGTCTGAATAGAGGCAATTTCTTGTTAGACTCATAATTAATTTATTTCTGCCATACATGTTTCGAGCATTATAGCCTTATTCAATTGATTAATACAACTAAAAATGGAAAATAACAACATTAACAATGCGTTCATCTGCATTCAGGTTCGTACGTTTAAACTGTAATCATAGCCTGTATCAAATAGAGAAATTGAAACATACATATATTTTGGCCTTTGGCGCGTATATTAATATTTTTTCTGAAAAATGGAGACGCCGCCCGAAGAAACATGATTGATTTTACGTTATTTTCCCTAATCTTCAATGCCTTTGAACATCTTACAACGAACTAACGATTGAATTAACCTTGCTGAACACCCGTAAGGTTATTTTCTCACTGAGCGTTGGCTTCATTGGGAAGCTCTGAAGACTTTCCAGATACTAACTTTCAACCTGGTTTCTTCGTGCTGTTGAAAGGCATCAATCCATGGTGGTTTGGCCATTTACCTTTTGAACGATATTTCTTTTATACCAAACATGCTCTTGAATGGCCTGGCACATGAAGAAATTTTTTAGTGTTGCAGTGTCACTGTTACATTAAGTGATACAAAGTGTCTCCTTCTATGTGCTTACAGAACTCAGCAGTGTTTTGCCAACGGTTTGGACATACCCAAAAATTTTGCTAATGCATTCCCCTGTGTATTAAATGTGCTGGTAATCACTTAACAAAAGAATGCGAAAGATTAAGAAATACGCAAGCGAAATGTTCGAACTGTGAAAATGTACATCCTGTCAACTATCAGGGCTGCTTAATTGCTAAAGAGCTACAAAAAAGGAGAAATAATACTAGCAACACTGTACAAAATTCTCAACAACCTAGACCATTTGCAGCTAGACTAACGACAAATGAACATACTTATACACAAGCAACCCCAAAATAACGAAACACAACAGCAAAACAACCAAATGGAAACAATATATTGAGTAGACTTGACAGATAGGAAGCAAAAAACACTGGAGCAGTCCCTCGTAGAACTAACTAATGACTAATAATGACCTGGGAATAGCAACGTGGAACGCCAATGGACTGATAAACAGAAGACAATAAATTGAAGTATTTTTAAACATAGGGCATATAGGCATCTGCTTAGTTTCGGAGTGCAATTTTGTAGACCAATTTTATTTAAAAGTCAGAGCATACAAAGTATACTACTCAATTCACCCAGATAACCAAGCAAGAGAGAATATCAGTCACTATGAGGAACAACTCTTCCAACTTGAAGAAATTCAACTGACTCTGGTGTGCTTAAAAACGACTAAACAAATCCTAACCGTAGGGACACTTTTTTGTCCTCCTAAGAATAACCTTAAGAAAAAGGATTACAAAAACTATTTTCAGTACACTGGAAATCGATTTATAATAGGAGGAGATTTTAACGCCATGCACACTGACTGGGGCTCACGACTGTCAACTACAAAAGAAAAAGAACTCACAGAAGCTTTAAGAGAATTAAACTGCAACTTTTATTCTTCTGCTAAACGAACTTATTGGCCTACGGCTACACAGAAAATACCGGATCTTCTAGATTTCTTCATCTCTAGAAAAATTCCATCTCATTTCGTAGATATCGAAGAAAGTTTTGATTTGAGCTCTGATCATTTGGCAGTAATACTGACATTGAGTGAGCATCTAAATAAAAAACAAATTCGTCATAATCTTGCTAATAAAGCTACTGATTGGGAAGACTATAACACAGATATATCGAACAAAATCAATTTGAATATACCGCTAAAAACTAAAGAGGATCTGGAGATAAAAGTTGAAAATTTCATCAGCCTTGTACAAGCTTCTGTGTGGGACAATACCAGAGAAATTACACAGAAAACTATTAGTAATAATTATCCTAAAGAAATCAGAATCTTAGTGGGGGACAAGAAGAAAGCTAAAAGAAGATGGCAACAAACTAGAGATCCATCGCATAAAAAGATTCTAAATACCAAAGCACAGCAAGAAATACAGAAATTAAAACAAGACTCACTTAACAATCGCTTGAGGAACGTGTCGGCAGAAGATAGGACTGACTACTCACTATGGAAAGTCACCAGAATTCTAAAAAGACCCATCTCTCACGTAACACCCATAAAGGATTCGGATGGTATTTCGGCTAGAGATAACACACAAAAGGTGGAAGCATTTGCGAAACATCTGTAAAATATATTCAAACACAATGAAATAAAGAGTAACTTGATATTACGTGGTATACAGAGTAATGACTACGAAGAAATAACATCAGTGACACCAAAAACAGTCTCTTGTGAAATTAAGAACAATATAAATCCTTAGAAGCCTCCTGGATGTGACTTAATAATAGGCGAACTCGTAAATCAACTACCCAAGAAAGCTATTGTCATGCTTACTTATTTAGTTAATGCAGCTTTCAGACCTTCCATCTGCCAAGCAGTTGGAAGAACGCAGAGGTAATAATGCTACAAAAGCCAGGTAAACCACCGAACGACGTTAAATCGTACAGACCTATATCACTATTACCAATTATCTCTAAACTATTCGAGAAACTGTTATTGAAAAGACCAGAACCAATCATCGCAAGAAACGGACTCATCCCGAATCACCAGTTCGGATTTAGACAAAGACATTCTACTATTGATCAAGTATACCGGATTATTGATGTCATAGAAAAAGCACGATAGTCTATTCCACCGTGGAATCAAAGTATAGAGATCGCATGTGATGTTGCATAATTTCTATAAATAATAGATGTTGAATAGGTATTAGGTGAATTTCATATTGGTAGTACGTATATTTTATAACGATAGTAATAACGGTAATGGCTGATTGTAACATTGACATTGGTGGTTATGTTCAAATATTCTTCTCGTGAAAATTACGTCAATCGACCTGGCAATGTTCTATGTACCAAATAAGGATAGTTATATACGAATCATTAAAAATAGCAAAGGAGGTCTATACTTCATAAGAATCCGTATTTCGATTCCTAGCTGGAATAGACTATAGAAGACAAACTTATATACTCGACTATCTTTTTAGATGCGGCTCAAGACTTTGATAGAATCTACAACGAAGCCCTTTACTGTAAATTAAACAAATTCTTACCCAAGACATACGCTAAACTTCTGCATTTATGTATTTCTAATAGAGGCTTTAGAGTAAAAATAGAAGAAGAATATTCGGGGCTAAAGATGTTGAGCCTGGAGTTCTACAAGGAAGTATCCTGGGACCGGTCCTCTATTTGCTTTATACGTCGACTTGACAGAACTTGAGAATGCAAGTGTGGCTACGTTAGCTGAGAACACGGCAATATTAGCAGTAGATAATAATATGCAGGCGGAAATAAATAAATTGTAAAGAGCTGTGATAGGATATCGACATCGACAAACGACTGGAAAATAAAACTTAATAGGCTAAAGTTAACTCATATTAACTTTACCAACAGGAAAATAATAAATATAAGACCTAGCATTATAAATGGTAGCACTGTCCCTTATGAGAATTCCGCTAAATATCTAGGTATGACTCTCGACGCTAAACTGAGATGAAAGGAGCATGTCAAGAAGGAAATAATTCAGCTAGATCTTACATATAGAAAACTCTACCGGCTGTTGGGACGTAACTCACAACTTTCGCTGAACAATCTTGATTTATAACCTGATCCTGAAACCAGTCTGGATGTATGGCATACAACTTTGGAGTTGTGCCAGACCGTGTCATCTTAAAAAAATACAAAGATTCCAGAACAAGGTATTACGCAACATCGTCGATGCACCTTGGTACACTAGAAATAGTGACATACGTAAAGATCTAGGATTCAGAGATGTAGCCAGCAAAATTAGAAGTTCTGCCGCCAAACACGAGGCAAGATGAATGAATATACTAATATCGAAGCAATCAGTCTCCTCGATGTCCAAAACCTAACAGAAAGCAGAATAGGGTTAAGCCACACGATCTAGTATAGTTTAATGTGCAGTATTGCAGTACTCAGTGAATAGGAGAGTAGAGTGTATTTGTTCCTACAAAATAGAATTATTTAGAAGACGTCTTTGGGTGAATTTTAGATTATCAAAATTTGTTTAGGTTAAGATATGTCAGAGTCAAATTGATGGTTAGTCTTAGACCAGTTTTAATATTGTATATTAATTTGCAAAAATATCACAATACTTTCTCATACTAGGTGTAAGAAAGTAAAGGGGTTGAAATTATCTATCCTATCTAATAATACATATTATTATTTTCGGGTTCAGAGTAGAACATAGATTTAATACATTTAGCTACGTACTTAATTGTCATCACCTTTTTATTGTATAATCCCTCTCATATCATATTATTCTGTCATATTAGTTTTAATTGATACATGTTGGCACAGAAAATTCCTTAATCGAGCACATTTTACACCACATTAAAGATTTGTCGTTTTAGTGTCCTTTGACTTGGCGATTTTTTATTTTGTAATACTATAAGTTGTATAGAGGATTTGATCGTTAATTGACTGACTATTAATACTTTGTAATTTATAAATTTATATCTGCTTGGTACTTGACTAGTCAGTCGGTGCACCTGTTAACGTTCAAACTCATTATGTGATTCTTAATGTATTTTTTTGGGCATTAAGTAATAATTATTAATTTAAATTTCAGTTCACATTTTTATGTAGATTCATAGAGCGCAATGTTTTAAACTCTTGACTGCAAATGATTTCAACTTACAATAAAACAGAAAATCTAAAAAATAAGGAATGCCTACCCCTAGAAAGTTGTTATAACTAAACTTTCCCTGTACTTCTTTGATAGCTCAGAGAAAATTTTCTTCTAGTTTTCGAGAAATCTTTTGAAATTACTTCGGACAAACATGTTACGCGTCTTCAAAATAAATTAAAAGCAAATAGAAATATTGGAATATAGAGAATCCTTGTCTTTGTTTATTCTTGTATTCGCCCTCAGGACTTAATACAATATTGGTATATGCTGCTCTTTCTTTTGTTAGTTGAATTATATAGCCCAAATTTCAGTTATATCTATTGAAAATACAAATTTTCAAACTTGGATAAAAGGACCGAAATTCAGTTTTTCCACAATTACTATTCAACGGTTGATCTTACAATAAACATATCTATATTTAAACTTGAAGAGGACGAAATTTCTGTCAGTTGTTGTTTGAACACTTATTTATACGTCTAATACGTAACAAAACACAGCGTCGAAAATATAGTCAAAATGCATGGCTTTTATAATATTTTAAATTGGATATTATCTAGCGCTTCAGTTCTATATAATTACACATTTATTATGTATTCTAGAGCATAATAATGGTAGTATAGGCAATTTTAAGAATTTTTAAACATGTACACACATTTCTTGTTACGTTTTGCAGTATTTGTTTCTAATTTCTGACTGTTCAGGAGCCATGTCGAGTTGGTCGTCTTGGTACAACTCTGGATTGAATATTTCTGGTCTTCAAGCAATAAAATCACCTCTTTCGACGTCGAGGTAATATTCCGGTACGTTCTCGCATAATATCCCATTGGAGTTTCTACATGCAACAGAACATTTTAATCTTGCTTTTCTGCAGTAACATGCTGCTACACATCCTCTTTTGCAATTACAGGATACCTATTTAAGTAAGTTGTCGTATGGAACCCAGCCATTGCTTCCAATTCCCAGCCCCAGTCTTCTACATTTCTTTGTTCCCATACCATTTATAGACTTAGTGGTATGTCCTAAAGGTATGGTACCTTACAGCATCCATAGTTGGTCGTAAAGATGATTAAAAAATGCCTTCTATTGCTGATATCGCAAATGTTGGTAGTGGACTTCTACCAAGGAATCTTTTCCGAAGTTGCCACCATTCAAAGCGACTAGAAAGCGAGATTCAGCATCTGCAACATCCTCAGTTTTGGCAATATCTGCTCAAAGATGCCAAGGATCGGATTAAGGTTTTAATGTTTTTGGCCAAGTCAAATAATTCTTGTTTTTCCTTGATTAAATTAATACTGTCGCATTAAGCAAAATCAATGTAATGCAAAATAATGCATAATTTTTAACTAAAATATATAATGTAATATAATTACAAATCAAAATACTTACGTCGATTTTCCGCATTGTAACTCGTTACTTATTAGGCGTACAAAAATATTTAAGATTAATTGTCAGAAATTCCGACCTCTTCCACTTCTTAAAAGACACTTGAAATCCAAGAGCTCACTCATCCACAAAGCCGAAACTTTATATATCGAAATCGCTTCTACCCCACAAAGGACTTTTTGGTCCCTTAGATGACTGCTTTCAGCTTAGGTTTTTTTTTTAAATAAAACTAATAAAAATACGTACCCGACTTGTGTATGGTCGTTAACGGTAAACTACTCTTGATTACTAAGGAGATGTTCACACATACTGAAACAAAAATAAACGCTATCAAAACAAATACACAAGATTTAAATTATGTAATATTAATTTCAGGATAAGTCCATTATAATAGGAAATTCACTAGAAAATTTTCTTTGCTGAACAGTTCAATTACAAATACACTTTTCACTTTCTATATCTAGCAAATGTAACAAAGACAAAAAGTGTTTTTTTCAAAACTATATAATCCACTAATTAGGAATGATTACACAACAATAATAATAGTCAAAGAATGTCATACTCATAACTAAGAGGTTTACAATATACATATAGATTAAAAAAAGTGTCAGATGTGACTGTCTTTAATAATCCTAACATTTTGGTAGGGCTACTATATTCTTTCTTTTTCAAATATCAGTGGATTTATCGAGGCTAAGCCAGACTCAAGGTGAGAGTGGCTTGAAAAGCATTATATAGTTTAATCCTTAATGCTTGTGTTTCCGGGCCCATTGTACAACTTTATTACACATATTGTAATAATATGAAGGGCCACAAGCATCTAAGTTTGCTGTGGTAGTGCTATGTTAATAACATATGACCGACATATGACAGAGGATCCGGATAAACTGTTGTTATTGCCTCCGAAAGCATAACACTATAATTATCGAAATGAATTCGTATTTATTATACAGTGTAAGTAAAAAGGTTTGTAGCAATTACAGAAAACTGACGCTTTGGATTTATAAATAAATAAATAAATGCTTATGGCCCAATAGTTTAACCCAAAATAAAGTGGGTTACATAATAGACCTCTTTCTCAAAAATGTAGAGATACCTTCTTCTTTGCTTTCTTTTAACCTGAATAATTCTCAGTCTGGCAGGAGAGGTAAATCCAACAAAAATTTAATTTAGATTAATGTCCCTATTTAATAAATATATGTATATCACAGAATATTATATGTTTGATGGACGCATGTTAATCTGCCAGAATGAAGGTAATATAAGGGGTATGAACATTAATATAAGAATTCAAGGGCAACACAATTTAGCACAACTTGTCCATCCGTAATAAAGCATAGAATATTTATAGTAATCAACATGTATGGATTGTACAATTAAAATCAATGCTGGTTTGACTTGACCTATGTAATTTTCACACCATAAACAACACATGCATTCTCAATTCAAGTGCGTTGATCCATAAAGTGTACAGATGTGTATTTCAAATTTTAATTCAATAAACACGTACACGTTTCATATAAACAATTGTTAGTATTCTAATTTTCACACGGAACTATTAAAATAGTTATGATATTGATTCCATAATCCTACTTCCTCACGCTCGACAATGAAACCATCAAAACCACATTACATGCTGATATTAAACAACTCTTATATATCTCCTTTTGATTTATAATGAAGCACTTGCTCAAATACGTTACACATTATAGTTCGAAATGCATTTAATATAAGCTTATTTAAAATTTATAATAAATAATCTTTAATTCATCGACATTAATGTAAATTATTTTCTAATTACTTCACTGATATCCAGGCAGCCACCAAGTGCCGTATCTGAACAATGTATAGTTCTCTCAACAAAAAGGTTGCCAATCTACACGAGCCGAGCGCATTTACAATGGACTTTAACTTGAACGCATAGGCATCATATTCATTCATAATTTGATAACTCAAAGACACATGTAAGGCACGTTACAAACGCACACAATAACCCGCTTGTTAAACTACTATCAAATACAGAAAGAACAAACTATCTGTGTGATCTAATACTATGTAAAGAAAATTACGATATACAGTTTTGTGTGTATATATAAATTCCTCTTGAAATGCTTAGTTGGAATAAAACACTCATTTATCGAATTATAGTGGTATAAAAATTATAAAAGTTGTTTTAGTTATTTATAATAGGGAATATAAGGGCTTCTAGTATTAATTTTCATATATGTATGTGTCAGTTCTTCCGATGTTAAGTACCAGGATCTTGGAAACTACAACAGATAGAGATTTGATAAAATACGAAAAGCATTGCAGTTTAATAACTCTATTTAATTAGAGTTTTTTGGAAAAAGTGCATAGCCTAGCTAGATATTTTGCAAAAATGTTTTTTTTTTGATTTAGAAGAAATTGTAAAGGACGACAAGTACGTGGAACAAATTGTTTCAACATACCTTTCTTCATGATCCTCCAAACATTTTCAATGGGATTTAAGTTGGAACTGTTTGAGGGCCATGGTAAAACTTCAACATTTGATTTTATCCTGCTGGAACACAAAATTATTTTCATACATCACATTAACTGATGATAATAATATTGGACAATATGTCTCGATATTGCACATTATCCAACATATTTTCTATTTCCCATATGGGTCCCGTTCCAAAACTCTATATCCATCCCCATACATTGACCGCAAATCTATCACTACAGCTTCGTTCCAGTATATTATTTAAATGATAACGTGTATTTTGTTGTGGATACACTTTCCATTTGGCATTCGAATATGAGTGGAAACTTACTCCAGAAATACATGTTTTTATCATGGTAGGTTTCTGCAAATCTGAGCTTTCTTTTTTTAGTCCCTCATGTACATTCGGTTTTATAGCGGCAATATAATTTCCAATATTTACTTCCACCAATCTGTTGCGAGCTCTGCTTACACTTCCACCCAATCCTGTTATCTGAATGGCTCGGCGACAGGTTTCAAAAGGATGTTCTTTAATGCAACGCGTCTGAGCAGTATCTCCTTCTGGACGTGTTACCCTTTTTCTTCCTGGACCAGTACGTCTTGCTACAGTGTAGTCTACCAACCATTTCTGTTGAAGTTTATAAATACTAGTGTGGCTAACACCTAATTCTCTAGCAACGCCTCTAATGGACCACCCATATTCCAGCTTTGCTACCGCACGTTCTTTTTCAAGACTAGTCAACATGGTGACAAAATTTTCACTACTTGTTATTCCTTTTTTCCTCAAGGTGCCCAGGTATAAGTAATAAAGCGATGTGTCACGTTACATTCACATATGTGCAGAGCAATGAATTTACTGTGTTCCAAAATATTTATTTGCCACGAATATTTATATTAATATCAACTATTTTTTACAGAATAAGCAATAAATTAAATTGCGTATAAGTATTGTGTGCTTAAATATATAAGTTTGCACACTGAAGATTATTCTCCTGCTTACTATTCCCAATAGTTTCGAGAGGATTCTAGAGTATGACTGAACGCCGGCGGCGCCTCCCAGAAGTAATTTTTTAAATTTTAGGTAGAAAAAAATTACAAAATTTATGATGAAAATAATATTTCCAGTGCCTTCGTTTTGAAAGAGACAGTTCGTAAAACCAGTTTTCTGTGTCAGAATTGTTATACTTTATCATCCGTCGCTATGACAATAAACAAAAAAATATCATTTTTAGTTTGACCGATTTAGTGCCATACCAGAGGTAGAAAATGGGCATACTGTGTATTAAATATATTTACAATTAGAATGTGAATAACAAATTCCCGTTTTCTGGACGAAAACAGATGTTGCAGTTCACCATATGAATAGCGCTATTCAGTAACTGCGTGATGTTAAAAAAAAATTTTTGTCCGTTGTAATTTCGGCGTCATACGTCCGGTTTGTAATTATTGTATGCATATTAGTGTCTTGATCATAAAAGAAAGCATACTCTAAAATATTTAGAGTATTTCACATACCGTAGTCGTCAAATTTTAATTTCGGTTTGTACTTCCATCCCATGCAGAAAATGACCTTACAATATGCAGCGATGCCTGCTTGATAACAGTGGTGGGAGAGCAACGCAGTGTCGCGGGACCCTCACGCCTTACATTTTATAGGAATCAATTGACGTGTGTACCGTCTTGGCAGCCTCGCTTATGTTTATCTTTAGTTTATTTCGTCGCGCTCTTTTCCTCTTTCTACTTTCGTATCAGAAATTAAAATATGCCGACATAAAATTACAATAACATCCCAAATAAAAACACGGTGATTTATTATGTTTACATTAAGTGTATCTTCGTGAATGTATAAAATATATTTACGTCAAACTATTAAAGTTATAGCTCGACCTACAAATATTAGACAGAATTTATACTTTACATTGACAACCTTACTGTTGAGAGAACTGTACCTACTACAAACATTATACGCAACCCACTTCTTATACCAAAGACATATGCAAGGCTCTACGTACTGATGCACAGAAGTCAAGTTATATCATATAAAAAATAATCACTGCAAATCATAAAAGTATTTTACTCTTATTTATATTTATAATACTATGATACATCAACAACACCTGTTTAAATCTTTCAAACCCAAAACTCTAGTGCAGAACGGACATAACAATAGAAAGATTCATCGAGCATGGGTACTGCTTCAACGCCTTTCTCGAAACTTAAAGGTTGGTATCTATACATTCACCAAACAATGTAGGAAGCTGTAAAAAATAAATGTAATATGTGTTTTTCATAGAAAACAATTTTACGACCTACACCGAGTATAGAATATATTGTTATGAGGGATGAATCAAGTGTGAATGTTGTATTAAAGTTATTATTATTACTAAATTAATTTACTTTTGTATTTATTTAATGTAATTACTCTTACGATTGAAATCGATGATTAATACAAGCTAGGTATGTAGAATGCTATGCAAATGAGGTTTTTTGACATTTTTTCACCATCTGTGTTTATAATTAATTTGATTGCATTGAAATGTCTCAATTAAAATACGAATTTAGCAATTGGGAGTTGTAAATAAGAATTTGAATTTAAATTATCAATAATATAATCACAACAGATCCATAGATAAGGTCGGTTGAGAACAAAATATACTCTTTAAGGTTAATTCTACTTGCTCTATTTAAATAACAAGTTATATTTACGTTTTATACTTTGACGCAAAAGTGGTTTTAAAACAACAACAAATATAGAATATAATGTAACCTTATTCTATTTAGGCAACAAGGATAATATACATTAATAAAATGATAGAAAGCATTGTCATTAACAAGTTCGATTTCTAAATCTTTAATTAAGAGTGGCGTTTACCAATAAATAGAAACTTATGCAACTTATATTACTCGCGGGACGGGTAGACGCAAGGGGGTGTAAGTAGGTGGAGGTTGACGATATTCGGTTCTGTCACAGCGCTTCGGTTTTATTCACAAATTCTGTCATAGATAAAGAAATACTATAGATAGGAAACATAATGTATAAAGAATGAGTACTTACGGAACTGTTGATGTTGATGTTTTATAATAAACCAATTTTCGCTTGCCCCTAACTGTTATATTATTATACATTCGAATATTATAGGTATATATGGCATTTAAATGCGAGTGACAGTTTGTAATTAAACTGTCACTCGAATTTAAGTCTGCAATAGCCGACCGATTCCGATAGATTTTCGTCTTCGCTAGGACCGATAGAGATACCGTAAAGTGGGGATAGACGACGCGAAAAACCACGTGTAAAATGTGTGTGACAATGTTTACTGTTTAATGTTTTTTATCTTTAAAATTAATTACATAAATTTAATTTTTTCTTTATATCGTACATCAAAAGTGCAGCTGGCGCGTAGAGGTCGTTTTTTTTTCTTTTGTGTACCAGCCTTAGTTAGTAGACATTAATCAAATTCATGCATGTTTGTGGTTATTTCTAAAACGCATAACTTTCTTAAGAAAATAAATTAGTACAAAAACTAACCTTGACATTATAAATTTATGCCTTTTGCATCACTAACCCAAATTTGAAATTCTGAAATTACAAAATTAGTTTAAAAAACGTGAAACGGCGATACCTTAATTTTCGATAGGTAAACGCCCCTCTTAAGCGAAGATTTTAGTTAAATATGGGTTGGTACCATGCTCGTAACTTATTTGATTTAGCTTTCTTCGGAAGCTAATCCTATATATATTTGTTCCCAAAACTTCAATCGTACTTGATTATATATATATTCGTATGAAACTACATGACAGGTACAAAAAAGAAACGTAAAAGAGTTATAACTGCAGGGGCCCTTTAAAACACTGCACCATTTGGTCTTGGATGTAGGCAAAAACCTGCAGAATAAAAAAACCTCCATCACAGCGTCACAGTACTAAAGGTCTTTAGTTGTTAAGATCCATGCAACAGCCTCTGGAGTTAAATTATGTAAATCTGTCTATCCATATTCAAACTTAGCTAGAGGACATTCAACAATATGTTTAATTGTTTCAAACACATAATAGTAATAATAATAGGTAACCCTTCTTATAAAATGTAAACCTAGAAAACACTTATATATACTTGACTTAACTTGGAATATACTAATATGTACACGTTACATGCGCAGCCAAGTGAAATTAAATGTTGCTTTACTTCAATAGCATTTCTTCAGATATGTTTTAAATCGCTTTATTAATTTAACATAAATGAATATTGTTCGATTTGACACTATGTTCGCAACTTAATAGTGAAGAACAAACTGGAATAGTCGAGCACAATTTCAGATTTTCAAAAATAGAAAAATTTCAAGGAAGACAGCTTTATTGGCCAAAACTGAACTGACAGGCAATCCAAAATTACAGAAACTGGTTCTGGGTGGAGAAGGTCTCAGAATTCAGGAATTTTATTATAATTTATAACATTGAAATTTATTTTTTATCTGGCGCCATTTTGAATTTTATAAAGTGCCTACAATTCGTTTATTAGGGGTAGTTGCTTTAATGTAATGACATTTCTTCAGAATACGTTTTAAATTACCTTATTAATTTTAAATAAATCATTTGTATTCCACCTGCACCTATGTTCGATAGTTAATACTCTAGAACGAACTGGGGTACACCAGCACAGTTTCAGGTTTTCAAAAATAGGAAAATCTCAAGGAAAGCAACTTTGTTGATCGGGACTGGACTGATACGCCACCCAAAAGTACGGAAACTGGTTCTGGGTGGAGAAAGTTTCAGAATTCAGGAATTTTATTATGATTTATAAAATTGGAGCTTCTTTTATGTATGGCGACACTTTGTATTACGAAAAATGTACTTATAATTCCTTTATTATGGGTACAATTAAATAATTTTTATGATATAGCATCAGCGCACATTTATTTCTATTGTAGCAATGAAGCTTTATAGAGGAAATAGTGAATTGATATTTTTAAATTAATATATTTAAATTTATTATTGTACATTCCTTGTTAATGTTTCATATTCTATTTAATATTTTGTAAAATATTGATCGTATTAATATAAATGTGAAATTTTTTTAATTGTGTAGTCGATTAACTAAGTTCACAGTAATATGTTTATACTAGCTAATTTGAAAGAAAGTTGTGCGTAGGTGATGGGCAAGCCAAAGTAAACACAAAGAGCGAACGCATTTTATAAAGCAATTTTGCGAACGTTGAACCCTGGCTTTTTGGATATTACCGGAGAAATGTTGGTAAACTATAAAAGGTAAACCTGCTAACGATTGGTCCAAGCTCCATCTCAAATGGGTATCTCCACTGCATTATTACGGGGTGTTTACAATTACTGGCGCAAGATGAGGATAGACGGTAATAATAGTAGCCTCCAGTCTATATTTCTTACGTATATTTTCTTAGACATAATCCCAGATCCGAAATTATACAAAGGATAAAGAGAAAATCACATTGTATTATTAGATATGAAACAAAAAATATTTGCAGAAATGATAAACTTGTATTATGAGACGGTATTAGTGGCCAACTTTGTTTAATAAATATCAATAAAGAAAAACGTTCTTGCTTTTCTGTTGTAGAAACCTTTTCCTTTTAGAAGGAAATACATTTAAGTACATCTTAGGAAAGATTAATTCCCATAGCAAAAGTTAACAAACTATAAAAACAAATAATCGTCTTACAAACGAGTTGTGCTTACACAAATTTGGAATGTATGAAAAATAATAATATAATAAATATATTGCCTTATAGATCGTATAATATATATACAGGGTGAGTCATCTAAACGGGTAAGGCCGAGTATGCCTTTATGAGTAAAGATATTCCGAAGCGGTTTTTTCCTTCTGATAGCTGTTCATTAGGAGCAAATTTTAAAATTATTTTATATTATACTGAGTGTTGTTGATGGCTAACCATGGTTATAGTTTTTTAAATGGAACCACCTATATATTATTGCATTTTTTAAGATAGTATAGGCCTAAAGTGTAAAGTTTTTGAATTATTCCCATTTTTCTGAGAAATTCAATGTTTGTATAAAATTATATTTCTCGAAAACGACGTATTAGATGGACAAAATTTTTTGCAGTATTGTTTGCAATAAGAGGTCCTAATAGAAGCATGTGCAGGAAACTGGATTAAAATTACATGACACGTTTTAGAATAAAAGTCATTTTTTTTAAATGGAACAACCTGTATATCAGTTCATATTTGAATTGTTTATTAAATTTCATGTCAGAAACATGTAAGACGTTAATACTTTAAATGTGACTATTACTGAGCTACTGTCGTTTTTTGAGATACTTTTGTTAGTTTTTGCAAAAAAGTAAATTTTTTCAAATGGAACAACCTGTATATTATTTCATTTTTAAATTTCTTATTAAGTTTCACATCAAAAAGATGTAATACTTTAATACTTTAAGAGTGACTATTACTGAGCTATATCTATATATATATATATATATATATATCTATATATCTATATATCTATATATCTATATATCTATATATCTATCTATATATCTATATCTATATGTCTCTTTTTGATATAATTTTGTTAATTTTGTGATTTTAATTAATATAGTATAGTACTGAGAAAATTATATCAAAAAGCGACAATAGCTCAGTAATAGTCACTTTTAAAGTATTAACGTCTTAAATTAATAATCGACGAAGGAGATACATGTTGAAACTCCATTATATATATATAATAAAACACAAGTGTATAGTTTCAAAATTATTATAATGTTTAACACACTACATATGTTTCGCCACACTGTGGCTTCATCAGATGGATGAAAATACAATTTCAAAATACAAATTAGCTCCTATATATATCAATACAAATTACAAACATAATCTCATTCAAGAGGGGGTGGACATGTTTAAATTTTAGATTTAGTAGGGGGGAGTTATTTAAATCTAGTTGATCATTTAATATTATACCTAATTTATTACATTTATTATGATAATTTCTAAACTTTCTAGCATATTAAGTTTTTTACTTTTTCCTAAAATATGTAAAGTTGTAAAATTAGTATTGAATTTATGATTATGTTCTAAGCAATGATTAGCAAAAGTTGAGTCTGTTTTCTTATCCCTATAACATCTTTCGTGTTCTTTCAATCTACTATCGAATGTTCTTCCTGTCTGTCCTACATACACTTTTTTACAGTCTTCGCATGTCAACTTGTACACCCTGAGTTTAATCTATTGTCCGTTTTCTCTTTATTGTTTTTTATTGCGTTTTGTAAGGAATTGTTGGTTTTGAATGAAATTGTCTCTTCTCTACTTGTTTTAATTAAGTTCCCTACTGTGTTTGAAATTGTACCAATGTTTGTGATGGAATTATAATTGTGCGTTCTATTGTTTTTTAATGTGGGGTAAATTGAAGATAGCGTTTTGGATTTCTGTAGTTTTTCTAAGATATTATTAATTAAATCTATAGAGAAGCCGTTATTTAACGCTATAATGTATATTCTGTTTAATTCTAAATCAAAGTTTTCTTTACTCAAAGGGACATTAGTTAGTCTATGAAGCATTGATTGATAAGCAGATAATTTTTGTGTAATGGGATGAAACGAACGTGCGTGTATAGTTATGTCTGTATGTGTAGGTTTGTGGTAAATTGAAAATTCATGTTTATTAGTTATATGTGTTATAGTGAGATCTAAAAAGTTAATAGTTTTGTTTTCTTCTATTACAATCGTAAATTTGATGTTTGGGTAAATAGTGTTAATATAATTATGTAAAGATGTTAATTGCCTCTCTGTACCGTTAAAAACAACTAATATGTCATCCACATATCTTACCCAGTAAATGCAATGTTTGAACAAAGGATGTTTAGTAATTATGTTTTCTGAATGATTCATAAATATGTCGGCAAGTAAAGGACTTAAGGGGTTTCCCATTGCTAAACCCTCTGTCTGTTTATAAAATTCGTATTGAAACTGACAATAGTTTTGGTCTAAACACATTTCTAGTAAATTTAAAAGTTCCGTTATAATGATGGGATTTGTCTTATTTTTGTTCAATTCTAAGGAGATTATATCTATTACGTCCTGGGGTGGAATGCTTGAAAATAGATTAGTGACGTCGAAAGATAACAGTTTTCAATTGTTAGGTAAATCTTTGTTTGAAATTTTATTTATTAATTCATGCGAGTTCTTCTGCCTCTACTGCTAAGAATGCTGCTCTACTTTTGTGGTTGGTCTTGATTCCAATATGTTTGGGTGTAACTTCTTGTTCTTTGCACTGATGTAGGAACCAAATATTCTGCTCGTTAATTTTGTATTTTAAACGTAGTTTAAAAAACCATTTCTCCTGATCACCATCACTGACTAATTTTAAATTAATAATCGACGAAGGAGATACATGTTGAAACTCCATTATACTGTATATATATAATAAAACACAAATGTATAGTTTCAAAATTATTATAATGTTTAACACACTACATATTGAAATTGTATTTTCATCCACCTGATGAAGCCACAGTGTGGCGAAACATATGTAGTGTGTTAAACATTATAATAATTTTGAAACTATACACTTGTGTTTTATTATATATATGAACGTCCTACATGTTTTTGATATAAAATTTAATAACAAATTCAAAAATGACATAATATACAGGGTGTTCCACTTGAAAAAATTGACTTTTTTTGCAAAAACTAACAAAAGCATATCAAAAAACGACAATAACTCTGTAATAGTCACTTTTAAAGTAGTGACGTCTTACATGTTTCTGACATGAAATTTAATAAACAATTAAAAAATGAACTGATATACAGGTGTTCTGTTAAAAAAAATTACTTTTATACAAAAACGTGTCATCTAATTTTAATCCAGTTTCCTCCACATGCAGTTAGTAACTGTAAAAAAATAAAACATGCTTCTACTACGACCTCTTATTGTAAACAATACTGCAAAAAATTTTGTCCATCTAATACGTCGTTTTCGAGAAATATAATTTTATACAAACATTGAATTTTTCAGAAAAATGGGAATAAGTTAAAAACTTTACACTTTAGGCCTATACTATCTTATAACTTTTTGACTAAAAATTATACGGGAAATTCAAAAACGTAATAATATATAGGGTGTTCCATTTAAAAAAACTATAACGATGGTTAGCCACCAACTTATGGAACACTCTGTATAATACAAAATATTCTTAAAATGAACAGCTATCAGAAGAAAAAACCGCTTCAAAATATCTTTACTCATAAAGGCATAATCGGCCTTACCCGCTTGGATGACTCACCCTGTATATACATATATATTTATGATGTCTGACGTATCCTTCAGGTCTAAATTTGCAATATTATTCTTGGGTAATTGTATAAAAATAAAAAAGGGTTGTTACATTTGCGAGGTTTCGCGTATTGTAACAATAAACTTCTTGAAAGACTTTTAAAAAAATATATGGAACACAGTCAACCATCAATTAACGAAATTTTTTATATGAATTTCTTACCTCTGTAATTTAATAATAGAATTGTTCTAGAGGTAAGAAGTATATATAAAAAATGTCCTTAATTGTTGGTTGTCTGTGTTCCATGTTTTTTTTAAAAATCTTTGAGATATGAAGAAGTTTATTGCTAACATACACGAGACGTTGCAAATGTAATAACTGTCTTTTTTTATTTGTATCCAATTACCGAAGTATAATATTGCAAATATAAGTATATACCGTTTGACTGAAATAAAAGTAGATATAGGGAAACACAAACACGCACACATGTGCATGCAAACATGAAATGGAGGGGTACGATAGTAGGGGTGTACAGATGAGTTCATATCGGGCGTGATATCGGGACACCGGGGTACCGAGGCTTTAGTGCACAACGTGTCTTTTAGTATGCAGTGAATTAACACAACCTTCTGTACGAAATTGTTTCACAATCTTATGGATAGCTGGCACAGAGGGAGGTGGACGATTTTCATACGCCGCAACAAATAAATTTTGCACGTCTTTGTACGAATTATCCTTGGCATGCCATAACACATTCTGTATTTTTTCCTCGACAGTTAAGGGCATTTTATTTTAATATTTGCGAGTCTGCTCAGATACAATGTATGTACGTTCACGCTCTAAAGTTACGGAAAGAATGCCATGTCTGCGCGCGCTCTCGATCTCCCCACTATCTCCCCACACCACCGGTGTTGTATATATACATACATAGGTACATGTTTATGTGTGTGTATTTGTGTTATATGTGAGCTGGAAATATACGTTCAAGAATACTATGTACTTTGAAGTTGTTACGCAAAAAGGAAATATTACATGTTTACTCCAGTCCGCTAAACAAATGCATAGTGAATTGAGTCTTTATTTAACATGTCTGAAGGTTCTATAGCCTAAGTTCTATTTTCCCGCTGCTAATTAATTCACTATGTATAATTAACTGCACGACATTTACCGTAGGGAATATTATTTACTGAAACAATTTAGTATAAATAATAGCCCAGAATAGAAGGCTATAACTGAAATACAAGTTCCCTAGTATGATCAAATAATTTATTGCAAATGCAAATTTATAAAAAAGATATATTCAAGTTATTTGAAAATTATAATATTTCCAATTAATACTAATAATGTTAATTTGGCAAATTTTTATTATTATTTGTTCATGTATAGATAATATAGAACAAACCCAATAAATATCTGAAACTAATACATAAAAAGAAAATCTACGAACATAAACATGTCGTAATCATTTTTGTTACCTGAACAGACATCTGAGAGAAGACGCGACGTTTTTCAAGTGAGCGAAAATGAAAAATATAGTGACACATTTTCGTCTCTCCAGGACGACTGTATGCGCCGTAACAACTGCTGTATCACCAAGAATACGGCTTTTGCCATTACGTATATTCTTACATTTATCATTCGTCCTTGCATGTGCTCTTGCACCAGTTGTTCAGCTAATTGTTTAGCGAACATGCTCTTCTCTTTTATTGTTTCTCTATTTTTATTGCACTGGTGGAATATATAAAATTTACAATGGAAATATAAAAACTAGGGGGCGGACACGACCGGCCGACGACTCATCGCCCATGGGCATACTATTGAAATTTTCTAATTTTAAAGAGGTTTTAATTTTATTGATATAATTGGATAACAAGTGGCTGGTGATCTTGAAAATACAAAATATATTATTATTTGTTCATTTTGGTGTTCAAGTCGAGTAAAGGAGTACTAATATTTACTAGCAATACTTTCTCAAGGTTCTCTTCTGTAAGACTTGTTCTCTTTGAATTAAGTACATCCTTGTAGATAGAAAACGTCCTTTCTACATCGCAACTAGTTATAGGTGTGTACTGGAAATATTCTTTTATTTCAGCGTATTTTAAAGTTTGATTTTGTATCATTGTCCCATACACAATTGCCAGAATGTTATTAAATCTGAATTTCTATTAAAAACTACGTCTAACTTTTGCCGAAGGCCACATCCGAAGTCACTTGGAATACTTTTGAAATTATTAATAGCCACATCCAATGTGGTTAATCCATCTTTTAGTTTGAGATTTCGATTTTCAAAATATGTGATTAGTTGAGGCAAATTTCCAGTGTTCCTGAAGGAATAACGACTGATTTTTTAAATTTAGAGTTTGTGTTAGTTCCTTGTACTCAGAAATACTTCTAGCATCGTCATTTAAACATGTAACGAAATTTTGTAAACTATCGAAATTCTCTGCATAAAAACTAGTAGCTTGTAGCCATGTTTCCCATCTAGTTATTACTGGCGAGGGTGGCAGTGACAAAGATGGAAGCTTTTCGCTGTAAAGGACCACTCTCGATGGTGCTTTTCTGAAAACTTTTTTTTAAAAGAGGATACAAGTCTATCAACTTCCGGATAGTTGTCTCTGATATATTCACAGATTCTGTGGAGAGCATGTGCTACACAAGTAATATGCAGCATATAAGAATATGATTCCTTTAATAGTCTGCCTGTTTTTAACATATATGCGGCACTGTCACTAACAAATAAAAGTATTTTTTCCCTGTACCTGTCGTCCGAATGAAGTATGTTGTTTGTCGTCAATGGTTTTAGTAATTGTTTCCCCATCAACTGTATTTATAACTTTAGATGCTATTACATATGCGTTATATGGAATAGTTGGATGTAGTATACCAGCTACAACATTTACCACACAGCGTCCTAATATATCGACAGTTTCGTCGGCACTTATCCAAGTTTCTCTAGCCGCCATTAAAGCTTCACATAGTTCTTCGTTAAAATTGTCAGCTTTCAAGGGGTCCAATTTTAGCGATGCTTAGTGACGTTGTTCGTTCAATTTTTTGGGCATTTTGTAACGATATTTTACAGACTTTGCAATAAATATCGGAATCACAGACAATGGACATACAATCAACTCGTCATTGTTTCACGATGTATTTCTCGACGTTCTTCCATATCATATCTGAAAAAGTAACATAAACAATGTTCTGGATCTAAATAAATAACTAAAAATGTACGCGTATGTTATTGAAACTAAACGAAATCCAGTGCATACTTACCTCTAGATAATTGGGAGAAGTCAATTCAATGAAACGGGATTAAACAGGAACTATTACATAGATTACGAAGTACGTAACTAACAGTCAAAACAATGAAAAAAATGAGGTGTGGCCACCACACGACTTTCTTATACGTATGAGAGCGTTTCAAACTAAACAATTTCAAGAATTCTTTTATATAAAACTTATTCAAAATCCTATTCTAAGACTTTCATTCTCTTAATAAATCGCTATAGAATGCATACTTTGCAAGATATTCGAAAAAAAGTGCCACTCGCTAAGAGTGCGGGTCCGAATTTTGAAATTTCACATATACAAAAAATATTGAAAATACAGTTCTAAATACTTTTGTACTCTTGATAAATATATATACAATTCATAACTTAAGACATATTTGCCAAAAATCGCTATTCGATAAGAGTAAAAGTGGTACTTCCGGTCTGAATATTGAAATTTTTTTTATAAAAAAGATATTGAAAATTATGTTTTAAATAGTTTTATACTCGTAACATACTTGTCTAAAAAGCATGATTTGCGAAATATTCGCAAAAAAACTGATTTTCGATAAGAGTAAAAGACCTACTTCCGGTAGGAATTTCGAAAAACTTTATAAATGAATTTACTCTCAATTTCAATTTTAAGTACATTCTTTATGAATTCTTTATAAATTTGTTTAAACTTAGTAGTTGACGAAATATTGGCAAAATTCGATTTTTTCACTGAAGTAAACTGCTACTTCCGGTCTACCGATTTTACTGAAAAACTAATCAAATCTCATGAGGGAGATTATACACGTAAATACAAAATTTGGAATTGATATTTACAGCGGTTTGACCGCTATCGTGGTCACACACACAGAGATACACAGACACACACAGAGACAGACACACAGACATTTTTTAAAAGCGACTTTTTCGATATCAGGGGACTTCAAAACGTGGACATATGCAAAAATCTCGAGATCGAAAATTTTCATCATCACAATACTTCCTTATACTACGTATAAGAAAGTAAAACGAAACTAACGTAAGTATGAATAGGTATACACATATACAACTTTATTTATCATGCCAAATATAAGCTGAACTAGCTAATACGGCAGGCCTTGAAGGCCCGCTATCGCCTCTTATTCCGCTTACAGTTGAGGTACCGCTCCCCCTTATTCTTCTAAATTTATTGCGGATTTTGTCTTTATTGCGTTTCAGTTTTTGAAACACCATATAATTCCGATATATAGCGAATAACTAAATATAATTGTGTTTTAGATGTTCAATATCGCGTAATTGTTTTTATACACCCCTGTATATAGTTTACAACTATGCAATATTTTATTCAGAATGCTTATCGGATGAAATGATTAATAATAGATTTAGTGATAATAGCAGTTTTTAAATTGAAAATGTTTAACGGCTGTCCATGAAATAAGATGTATTTTATCGTTTAAAGTTATATTGACATTTTTCACATACTTTTCCTGTGCCTCACAGACGGTAGTATTCACTCTATTTATAATTTTTCTACTATTATTGGCTTTTGTGCCTTGACTTGCCGATGATTTATTTCACGTTTGCCTAATTTATCTATAGTTTGAATTTTGTTTGTGGGTATAAAATTAGAATAATCTCGAAATCTGTGTTTTTTGTATCAGTTGGAAAATGTGGTTTGATAGTTTTTGTTAATAGTGTTTCAGTCTATATACATATGTCGATTCCATTGGTCTTTTTGGTTTAAATGAAAATTCATTAGAATTTTAAAAAAACATTTTATTTTATACAAACTTGTAGATAGCTTTATTAGAATTATGTTTTGTTGACGCGAATGTATACTTTTAAATAATTCATTTAATTATTGTTCTATAACAAATAATATTTATTTCATTGGCATTTTTATGATTTCCATTCCTATACTTTTATAATTTGCAGTGTTTCTTTGTGGTAAATTGTATTACAACTGTCAGTTATATATGATGCTTAATAATGTTGGTAAAGCCTTGTTCACACTGTACATAATTATTTTCTTTTGCATTGTACACCTACAATTTAAGGAATATATAGATATAATATATGTATTATGGTAATATTGATTACTTATTGTTATATTCGAAAATACTGTAAAACATCCTTATAGAATTTCTATTTCTAATTATTGTAATTGACGATGTCGCGAGACGTTCATTTTCATCAATGATAATTAAACAATCTTTTTTGAATACGTATGATATTACTTCTCAATTTGCCTGACACAGTAACAACATGATTAAGTGCTTGTTTAATCTGGTAGGAATATATTTTAGTTTCTTTTTTCTATTTACAATATCTTATAATATTTTGAAGTAATTTTACAACTTAATTCATGGATGAAAAAAATGAGTAGAAAGTATTTATAAACAAATAAGGAATCGAATTTATAAATTTTTTACCTATATACTATTATCATTGGGCCAATTATTATATATTGCAATATTTATTGTGTTGAATGTGTGTGAGCTAATGCTTCAATCTTTTCGAGCTTGAATTCGCCTTTTTCGCGTCCGCATACAACTTTTTACAGTTTCCTGTAAAACGCGATCACTCTCGTGGTGGTTTTTAGAATGTAAGATTTTATAGACTTGTGGCACACTCTGTATATACATATATTTTGTAAAGCCAATTGTATATTTCATTCAGAATTCTTCTAGAATTTTTTTTACACAAACTGTTACACAATGAAAAGCGAGAAAGATAATTTAATGTTAAACATAAGAATGATGTTAAAGTATCCGATGAAACAATATGCTCAATAAGTGCATCATTTTTATTGAGACAGTCGGGATAATACGCTATTGAAATAACAGTGGAAAAATTTAGTATATTAACAAAAAGTATGCCAATTGCTCAGAAACAATTTAAGACAGGCATGCACAATATTAATAAAAAAGAACCTAATAATCAGTTTGACACTGAGATATTTTCACCCAAATTATTTGAAGTGGAACAGCGCTTTCATTATGACATTTTGGTCAGTATAATTGAAATATTCGTCTGTCACATACTCAAAATTAGTTCGCACGCCAATTAAAAATGAAGGACTTGTATTGAAGAACATTTTAAATATTCAATGAATTACATATATACTACTCGCCCGCTATCGCGGGCTCGTCATTTTAATTGACATACTCAAATATACGTAGTATCTCCATAGTGTTTAATATGTTTACAACAAATTTTGTTTGGTAAATGGGCGTGGCTTTCAAACATTCTTATAGAATGCTAATGAATGCTGATGAACTTCGAACATATAGCTCGCAAACATATGTATGCGAATGGGTAAAGTAAATTAGTTTATAAAGTATGTTACTTTCTTACTACCTTTTCGAAGTCCACTATCGTTAATAAAAAAGCAGAGTATATTTTATCTAAAATTATTCTCTTTCTGTTTTTGACACAAATCGGCACACTCAAGAGCGAGAAAGGTAATTACAATACTATTTTGATGTAAAGTGTGACCTTTTTGAAATCCACTATCGTTAATAAAGGAGCACAAAATAAAAGTAAAAAGCCCAAGTTTTAAATTGAAGCACCTTTCCTGTAAAAAGCGATCACTGGCATGACGCTTTTTAGAATGTCCGGTTTTATAAACTTTTAAAGCATCCCGGTATATACATATATTTTGTGAAGCCAATAGTATATTTTATTTGAAAATTTTCTCGAATTGTTTTTTACAGAAATCGGTAGGTCATGTTAAAATATCCAAAGAAACAATGAGCTCTCAAAAAGCGCAACCTTTTCATTAAGACAGTTTACAATACTATTTTGATGTGAACGTGTAAGAGCCTGTCAATCTTTTCGAAGTCTACTCTTGTTAAGAAAAAAGCACAAAATAATAATAAAAGTAAAAAGCCCAAGTTTTAGATTTAAGCCCAATTGAAGCGTCTTTCCTATAAAAAACGCTTTTTAGAATGTCCAGTTTTATACACTTTTAAAGCATCCCGGTATATACATATATTTTATTTAAATCGTTAATGAAAAAGTACAAAATAATAGTAAAAGTAAAAAGCTCAAATTTTTAAATTTAAGCCCTATTGTAGCGCTTTTCCTGTAAAAATCGATAACTGGCATGGCTTTTTAGAATGTCCGATTTTATTAACTTTCGAAGCGCCCCTGTATATACATATATTTTGTTAAACCAATAGGATATTTTATTTAAAATTCTTCTCGAACTGTTTTTGACATAAACCGGTACACACTCAAGAGCGAGAAAGGTAATTTAATATTAAACATAAGTCGTGTTAAAGTATGCAAAGACACAATGAGATTAAGGAGCGCAGCATTTTTATTAAGAGAGTGTACAATATTTTGATGTGAAAGTGTAAAAGCCTGTCAACCTTTTCGAAATCCACTATCGTTAATAAAAGAGCACAAAATAATAATAAAAGTAAAAGCCCAAGTTTTAAATTTAAGCACTTTTGAAGCGCCTGCTCCGTAAAAAGCAATCACTGTCATGACTTTTTAGAATGTCCGATTTTATTAACTTTTGAAGCACCCCTGCATATACATATATTTTGTTAAGCCAATAAGATATTTTATTTAAAATTCTTCTCGAACTGTTTTTAACACAAACCGGTACACCCTCAAGAGCGAGAAAGGTAATTTAATGTTAAACATAAGTCGTGTTAAAGTATGCAAAGACACAATGACATCAAAAAGCGCAACATTTTTATTAAGACAGTGTACAATACTATTTTGATGCGAAAGTGTGAAAGCCTGTCAACCTTTTTGAAATCCACTATCGTTAATAAAGGAGCACATAATAATAATAAAAGTAAAAAGCCCAAGTTTTAAATTGAAGCCCTATTGAAGCGCCTTTCCTGTAAAAAAACGCTTTTAAGAATGTCCACTTTTATAAACTTTTAAGCACTCCTGTATATACATATATTTTGTTAAGCCAATAGGATATTTTATTTAAAATTTTTGTCGAACTGTTTTTGACACAAACCGGTACACACTCAAGAGCGAGAAAGGTAATTTAATGTTAAACATGTCATGTTAAAGTATTCAAAGACAAAAAACGCAACATTTTCATTAAGACAGTTTACAATACTATTTTGATATGAACGTGTAATAGCCTATCAATATTTTCGAAATCCACTATCGTTAATGAAAAAGTACAAAATAATAATAAAAGTAAAAAGCTAAAGTTTTAAATTTAAGCCTTATTGAAGCGCTTTTCCTGTAAAAAGCGATAACTGGCATGGCTTTTTAGAATGTCCGATTCTATTAACTTTTGAAGCGCCCCTGTATATACATATATTTTGTTAAACCAATAGGATATTTTATTTAAAATTCTTCTCGAACTGTTTTTGACATAAATTGGTACACACTCAAGAGCGAGAAAGGTAATTTAATGTTAAACATAAGGCATGTTAAGGTATCCAAAGACTCAATGAGTTCAAAAAGCCCAACATGTTAATTAAGACAGTTTTCAATACTATTTTGATGTGAAAGTGTAAAAGCCTGTCAACCTTTCAAAATCCACTATCGTTAATAAAGGTGCATGAAATAATAATAAAAGTAAAAAGCCCAAGTTTTAAATTTAAGCCCTATTGAAGCGCCTTTCCTGTAAAAAAACACTGTTTAGAATGTCCACTTTCATAAACTTTTGAAGCACCCCTGTATATATATATATATATATATTGTTAGGCCAATAGGATACTTTATTTAAAATTCTTCTCGAACTGTTTTTGACATAAACCGATACACACTCAAGAGCGAGAAAGGTAATTTAATGTTTAACATAAGTCGTGTTAAAGTATCCAAATACACATTAAGATCAAAAAGCGCAACATTTTTATTAAGACAGTGTACAATACTATTTTGATGTAAAGTGTGACCTTTTTGAAATCCACTATCATTAATAAAGGAGCCCAAATGAAAATAAAAGTAAAAAGCCCAAGTTTTAAATTGAAGCGCCTTTTATTTTATTTAAAAATTTTTTCGAATTGTTTTTTACACAAACCGGTACACACTCAAGAGCGAGAAAGGTAATTTAATGTTAAATATAAGTCATGTTAAAATATCCAAAGAAACAATGAGCTCTCAAAAAACGCAACCTTTTCATTAAGACAGTTTACAATACTATTTTGATGTGAACGTGTAAGAGCCTGTCAATCTTTTCGAAGTCTACTCTCGTTAAGAAAAAAGCACAAAATAATAATAAAAGTAAAAAGCCCAAGTTTTAGATTTAAGCCCAATTGAAGCGTCTTTCCTATAAAAAACGCTTTTTAGAATGTCCAGTTTTATAAACTTTTAAAGCATCCCGGTATATACATATATTTTGTGAAGCCAATTGTATATTTTATTTAAAATATTTCTGGAATTGTTTTTTACACAAAGCGGTACACACTCAAGAGCGAGAAAGGTAATTTAATGTTAAACATAAGACGTGTTAAAGTATGCAAAGACACAATGAGATCAAGAAGCGCTACATTTTTATTAATACAATGTACAATACTATTTTGATGCGAAAGTGTGAAAGCCTGTCAACCTTATTGAAATCCACTATCGTTAATAAAGGAGCACATAATAATAATAAAAATAAAAAGCCCAAGTTTTAAATTGAAGCCCTTTTCCTGTAAAAAGCGATCACTGGCATGACGCTTTTTAGAATGTCCACTTTTATACACCTTTGAAGCACTCCTGTATATACATATATTTTGTTAACCCAATAGGATGTTTTATTTAAAATTCTTCTCGAACTGTTTTTAACACAAACCGATACACACTCAAGAGCGAGAAAGGTAATCTAATGTTAAACATAAGTCGTGATAAAGTATGCAAAGACACAATGAGATTAAAAAGCGCAACATTTTTATTAAGACAGTGTACAATACTATTTTGATGTGAAAGTGTAAAAGCCTGTCAACCTTTTTGAAATCCACTATAGTTAATAAAAGGCGATCACTGGCATGACGCTTTTTAGAATATCCACTTTTATAAACACCCCTGTATATACATATATTTTGTTAAGCCAATAGGATATTTTATTTAAAAATCTTCTCGAGCTGTTTTTGACACAAACCGGTACACACTCAAGAGCGAGAAAGCTAATTTAATGTTAAACATAAGTCGTGTTAAGGTATCCAAAGACACAATGAGATCAAAAAACCCAACATGTTCATTAAGACAGTTTACAATAGTATCTTGATGTGAAAGTGTAAAAGCCCGTCAACCTTTTCAAAATCCACTATCGTTAATAAAGGAGCACGAAATAATAATAAAAGTAAAAAGCCCGAGCTTTAAATTGAAGCCCTATTGAAACGCCTTTCCTGTAAAAAGCGATTACTGGCATGACGCTTTTTAGAATGTCCACTTTTTAAGCACCCCTTCATATATTTTGTTGAGCCAATGGTATATTTTATTTAAAATTCTTCTCGAACTGTTTTTTACACAAACTGGTACACACTCAAGAGCGGGGAAGGTAACTTAATATTAACCATAAATCATGTCAAAGTATCGAAAGAAACAATGAGCTCAATGAGCGGAACATTTTCATTGAGACAGTGTACAATACGATTCTGATGTTTGCGAATCTACTATCATTAAGAAAAAATGAAGTATTAAATTTAAGCCCTGTTCAATCACGTTTCGCCAAACTGAAGACGTAATAAGCGACCACAAACACCCCCGTATCCAAAAATCCACAAACATTCATCAATTTTCAAAAAATCTTCCGCCATTTTGTTTGTTTTGACATTTTGACTTTGGAATCGAGATCGGCGACCCCCAAAACCCCCGTATCTAAAATTTCACATTGACACGTCAATTTTCAAAAAAATCTTCCTCCATTTTGCTTTTTTTGACATTTTGACTTTGGAATCGTGATCGGCGACCCCCAAAACCCCCGTACCTAAAATTTCACATTCATACGTCAATTTTCAAAAAAATCCGCCAATTTGTTTTTTTCGACATTTTGACTTTGGAATTGTGATCGGCGACCCCCAAAACCCCCGTATCTAAAATTTTACATTCATACGTCAATTTTCAAAAATCTTCCGCCATTTTGTTTTTTTTTCACATTTTAACTTTGGAATCGTGATCGGCGACCCCCAAAACCCCCGTATCTAAAATTTTACATTCATACGTCAATTTTCAAAAAATCTTCCGCCATTTTGTTTTTTTTTGACATTTTAACTTTGGAATCGTGATCGGCGACCCCCAAAACCCCCGTATCTAAAATTTTACATTCTTATGTCAATTTTCAAAAATCTTCCGCCATTTTGTTTTTTTTTGACATTTTAACTTTGGAATCGTGATCGGCGACCCCCCAAAACCCCCGTATCTAAAATTTTACATTCATACGTCAATTTTCAAAAATCTTCCGCCATTTTGTTTTTTTTTGACATTTTAACTTTGGAATCGTGATCGGCGACCCCCAAAACCCCCGTATCTAAAATTTTACATTCATACGTCAATTTTCAAAAAATCTTCCGCCATTTTGTTTTTCTTTGACATTTTAACTTTGGAATCGTGATCGGCGACCCCCAAAACCCCCGTATCTAAAATTTTACATTCATACGTCAATTTTCAAAAAATCTTCCGCCATTTTGTTTTTTTTTGACATTTTAACTTTGGAATCGTGATCGGCGACCCCCAAAACCCCCGTATCTAAAATTTTACATTCATACGTCAATTTTCAAAAAATCTTCCGCCATTTTGTTTTTTTTTGACATTTTAACTTTGGAATCGTGATCGGCGACCCCCAAAACCCCCGTATCTAAAATTTTACATTCATACGTCAATTTTCAAAAAATCTTCCGCCATTTTTTTTTTTTGACATTTTAACTTTGGAATCGTGATCGGCGACCCCAAAAACCCCCGTATCTAAAATTTTACATTCATACGTCAATTTTCAAAAAATCTTCCGCCATTTTGTTTTTTTTTGACATTTTAACTTTGGAATCGTGATCGGCGACCCCCAAAACCCCCGTATCTAAAATTTTACATTCATACGTCAATTTTCAAAAATCTTCCGCCATTTTTTTTTTTTTTTGACATTTTAACTTTGGAATCGTGATCGGCGACCCCCAAAACCCCCGTATCTAAAATTTTACATTCATACGTCAATTTTCAAAAATCTTCCGCCATTTTGTTTTTTTTGACATTTTAACTTTGGAATCGTGATCGGCGACCCCCAAAACCCCCGTATCTAAAATTTTACATTCATACGTCAATTTTCAAAAATCTTCCGCCATTTTGTTTTTTTTTGACATTTTAACTTTGGAATCGTGATCGGCGACCCCCAAAACCCCCGTATCTAAAATTTTACATTCATACGTCAATTTTCAAAAATCTTCCGCCATTTTGTTTTTTTTTGATATTTTAACTTTGGAATCGTGATCGGCGACCCCCAAAACCCCCGTATCTAAAATTTTACATTCATACGTCAATTTTCAAAAAATCTTCCGCCATTTTTTTTTTTTTTGACATTTTAAATTTGGAATCGTGATCGGCGACCCCCAAAACCCGGGGGTATCTAAAATTTTACATTCATACGTCAATTTTCAAAAATCTTCCGCCATTTTGTTTTTTTTTGACATTTTAACTTTGGAATCGTGATCGGCGACCCCCAAAACCCCCGTATCTAAAATTTTACATTCATACGTCAATTTTCAAAAAATCTTCCGCCATTTTGTTTTTTTTTGACATTTTGACTTCGGAGTCGTGATCGGCGACCCCCAAAACCCCCGTATCTAAAATTTTACATTCATACGTCAATTTTCAAAAAATCTTTCGCCATTTTGTTTTCTTTTGACATTTTGACTTTGGAAACGTGATCGGCGACCCCCAAACCCCCCGTATCTAAAATTTTACATTCATACGTTAATTTTCAAAAAAATCACCTGCCATTGTGTTTTTTATGACATTTTGATTTTGGATTTGTGATCGGCGACTTAAGGCACCCTCGTATCTAAAATTTCACATTTATACGTCAATTTTCAAAAAATCCTTCGGCAATTTTGTTTTTTTTGACATTTTGACTTTGGAATCGTGATCGGCCACCCCCAAAACCCCCGTATATAAAATTTTACATTCATACGTTAATTTTGAAAAAAATCACCTGCCATTGTGTTTTTTATGACATTTTGATTTTGGAATCGTGATCGGCGACCCCCAAAACTCCCGTATCTATAATTTTACATTCATACGTCAATTTTCAAAAAATCTTTTGCCATTTTGTTTTCTTTTGACATTTTGACTTTGGAATCGTGATCGGCGACCCCCGAAACCCCTGTATCTAAAATTTCACATTCATACGTCAATTTTCAAAAAAATCTTCCATTTTGTTTTTTTTTGACATTTTGACTTTGGAATCGTGATCGGCCACCCCCAAAACCCCCGTATCTAAAATTTTACATTCATACGTCAATTTTCAAAAAATTCTTATGCCATTTTGTTTTTTTATGACATTTTGATTTTGGATTTGTGATCGGCGACTTAAGGCACCCTCGTATCTAAAATTTTACATTCATACGTCAATTTTCAAAAAATTCTTATGCCATTTTGTTTTTTATGACATTTTGATTTTGGATTTGTGATCGGCGACTTAAGGCACCCTCGTATCTAAAATTTCACATTCATACGTCAATTTTCAAAAAAATCTTCCATTTTGTTTTTTTTTGACATTTTGACTTTGGAATCGAGATCGGCCACCCCCAAAACCCCCGTATCTAAAATTTTACATTCATACGTCAATTTTCAAAAAATCCTTCCGCCATTTTGTTTTTTTTGACATTTTGACTTTGGAGTCGTGATCGGCCACCCCCAAAACCCGCGTATCTAAAATTTTACATTCATTCGTCAATTTTCAAAAAATCTTCCGCCATTGTGTTTTTTATGGCATTTTGACTTTGGAATCGTGATCGGCGACCCCCAAAACCCCCGTATCTAAAATTTTACATTCATACGTCAATTTTCAAAAAATCTTCCACCATTTTGTTTTTTTTTTGACATTTTGATTTTGGAATCGTGATCGGCGACCCCCAAAACCCCCGTATCTAAAATTTTACATTCATACGTCAATTTTCAAAAAATCTTCCACCATTTTTTTTTTTGACATTTTGACTTTGGAATCGTGATCGGCGACCCCCAAAACCCCCGTATCTAAAATTTTACATTCATACGTCAATTTTCAAAAAATCTTCCGCCATTTTGTTTTTTTTTTGATATTTTAACTTTGGAATCGTGATCGGCGACCCCCAAAACCCCCGTATCTAAAATTTTACATTCATACGTCAATTTTCAAAAAATCTTCCGCCATTTTGTTTTTTTTTGACATTTTGACTTTGGAGTCATGATCGGCGACCCCCAAAACCCCCGTATCTAAAATTTTACATTGATACGTCAATTTTCAAAAAATCTTCCGCCATTTTGTTTTTTTTTGACATTTTGACTTTGAAATCGTGATCGGCGACCCCCAAAACCCCTGTATCTAAAATTTTACATTCATACAATTTTCAAAAAATCTTCCGCCATTTTTTTTTTGACATTTTGACTTTGGAATCGTGATCGGCGACCCCCATAACCCCCGTATCTAAAATTTTACATTCATACATCAATTTTCAAAAAATCTTCCGCCATTTTGTTTTTTTTTGACATTTTGACTTTGGAATCGTGATCGGCGACCTCCAAAACCCCCGTATCTAAAATTTTACATTCATACGTCAATTTTCAAAAAAAATATCCGCCATTTTTTTTGTTGGCATTTTGACTTTGGAATCGTGTTCGGCGACCCCCAAAACCCCCGTATCTAAAATTTTACATTCACACGTCAATTTTCAAAAAATCTTCCGCCATTTTGTTTCTATTTTGACTTTGGAATCGAGATCGGCGACCCCCAAAACCCCCGTATCTAAAATTTTACATTCATACGTCAATTTTCAAAAAATTCTTACGCCGTTTTGATTTTTTTATGACATTTTGATTTTGGATTTGTGATCGGCGACTTAAGACACACTCGTATCTAAAATTTCACATTTATACGTCAATTTTCAAAAAATCTTCCACCATTTGGTTTTTTTTTGACATTTTGACTTTGGAGTCGTGATCGGCCACCCCCAAAACCCGCGTATCTAAAATTTTACATTCATACGTCAATTTTCAAAAAATCTTCCGCCATTGTGTTTTTTATGGCATTTTGACTTTGGAATCGTGATCGGCGACCCCCAAAACCCCCGTATCTAAAATTTTACATTCATACGTCAATTTTCAAAAAATCTTCCACCATTTTTTTTTTTTTTTTGACATTTTGATTTTGGAGTCGTGATCGGCGACCCCCAAAACCCCCGTATCTAAAATTTTACAATTCAATTTTCAAAAAATCTTCCGCCATTTTGTTTTTTTTTTGACATTTTGACTTTGGAATCGTGATCGGCGACCCCCAAAACCCCCGTATCTAAAATTTTACATTCACACGTCAATTTTCAAAGAATCTTCCGCCATTTTGTTTTTATTTTGACTTTGGAATCGAGATCGGCGACCCCCAAAACCCCCGTATCTAAAATTTTACATTCATACGTCAATTTTCAAAAAATCTTCCACCATTTTGTTTTTTTTTTGACATTTTGATTTTGGAATCGTGATCGGCCACCCCCAAAACCCGCGTATCTAAAATTTTACATTCATACGTCAATTTTCAAAAAATCTTCCGCCATTGTGTTTTTTATGGCATTTTGACTTTGGAATCGTGATCGGCGACCCCCAAAACCCCCGTATCTAAAATTTTACATTCATACGTCAATTTTCAAAAAATTCTTACGCCGTTTTGATTTTTTTATGACATTTTGATTTTGGATTTGTGATCGGCGACTTAAGACACACTCGTATCTAAAATTTCACATTTATACGTCAATTTTCAAAAAATTCTTCGGCAATTTTGTTTTTTTTTTGACATTTCGACTTTGGATACGCGATCAATGATACCTCAAAGACTCCCAAGTGCCGAATTTTACTTTAATCAGAAGAGAGAAATTAATTTCAGGTAGCTCCGCCCACTCTGCATGTATGCGTAATCGTTGTCATAAGGGCACATAAATGTTAAAAGCAATCCTTTTCCCCATTAAGGCGTACGCGTTCTGGAATTAACGTATTTTAATAATTCAAATATGTAATCATTAAAAGAACAATCAACCTGTATATCTATAAAAATGTCAAGCGGCGGGTGTATTATGTCGAGATTGAGATGCAGAACTTGTCGGACCGGATAGATTAATCTGATATTTTTGGCCCGACCGTAGTACATTGAATCACATGCACATTGAATCTGTGACGTATTTCGGCCATTTTTCTTACAAAATCTGTCTGCAAACGAATTTGAAAGTGCTCGTGCCCTACATTGCGTGCGTCTGTCGACTCGAAATAAGCATGTAAGAGATGCCCAGAAGGTCGTTCTTTAACACCTCGGGTCTTGTTGGACCCTCGCAACCTTCAAAATTTCGTATTTCAATCTTAAAAGTGAATCTGTAGCTACAACTGAGTTTGACGTTTCCCGAGATTTATTTTGACTGTCACGTGAATCGTCATGATGACGTAAGCCATTTTTCTGTTAAAACACCGAGTGCAGGCTCCTCTTCAACGGGCGATATCTCTGCACACGCTCCACTTTTGAAGAAAAACTCTCCGTCGACCGGAAATTCAATGTCGCCCCTACCAACATGCCAAAAGACAGCCCTTAATTTCGCGTATCCAGAGAGGAGTTCTTTGCACAGTTTTGCCGTTTTTAGACGATTTTCGGGTCGTTTGGTTGCCATGGGCTACTCCGCTTTTATTATATATAACTAGCTCTAACGTCCGCTTACAGCGGGTCCTCCGCTTACAGCAGGTCCTCCGCTTACAGAGGGTCCTCCGCTTCCAGCAGGTCCGTCAATCTCTTTTAGTTTGAATCGCTTTTATCGCGTCCGCTTACAGCTTTTTCATAATTTCCTGTAAAAAGCAATCACTGTCATGACACCTTTTAGAATGTCCGATTTTATTAACTTTTGACGCACCCCTGTATATACATATATTTCGTGAAGCCAATAGTATATTTTATTTAAAATTCTTTTCGAACGGTTTTTTACACAAACCGGTACACACTCAAGAGCGAGAAAGGTAAATTAATGTTAAACATAAGTCATGTTAAAGTATCCAGAGAAACAATAAGCTCAAAGAGCACAACATTTTCATCGAGACAGTTTACAATACTATTTTGATGTCATAGTGGAAAAGCATGTCAATCTTTTCGAAGTCTACTCTCGTTAAGAAAAAAGCACAAAATAATAATAAAAGTAATAAGCCCAAGTTTTAATTTTAAGCCCTATTGAAGCACCTTTCCTGTAAAAAACGCTTTTTAGAATGTCCACTTTTATAAACTTTTGATGCACCCCCATATATACATATATTTTGTTAAGCCAATAGGATATTTTATTTATAATTCTTATCGAACTATTTTTTACACAAACTGGTACACACTCAAGAGCGAGAAAGGTAATTTAATGTTAAACATAAGTCATGTTAAAGTATCGAAAGAAACAATGAGCTCAAAGAGCGCAACATTTTCATTGAGACAGTGTACAATACCATTCTGATGTTTTCGAATCTACTATCGTTAAGAAAAAATGAAGTATTAATTTAAGCCCTGTTCAATCACGTTTCGAAGAATCGCCAAATTGAAGACGCAATAAGCGATCACAAGCACCCCGTATCCAGAATTTCACAAACATTCATCAATTTTACATTCATACGTCAATTTTCAAAAAATGCTGCCGCCATTTTGTTTGTTTTGACTTTGGATTTGTGATCGGCGTCCGCACACACCCCCGTATCTAAAATTTCACAGTCACGTCAATTTTCAAAAAATTCTTCCGCTATTTTGTTTTTTTTTGATATTTTGATTATGGATTGGTGATCGGCATCCGCACACACCCCCGTATCTAAAATTTCACATTCATACGTCAATTTTCAAAAAATTCTTCCCCTATTTTGTTTTTTTTTGATATTTTGACTATGGATTGGTGATCGGCGTTGGCAGACACCCCCGTATCTAAAATTTCACATTCATTTTCAAAAAACTTGCGCCATTTTTTTTTGAAATTTGGCTATGAATTCGTGATCGGCGACCTACGACACCCCCGGTATCTATAATTTAACATTTATACGTCAATTTTCAAAAAATTCGTTCGCCATTTTTTTTTTTACATTTTAACTATGGATTCGTGATCGGCGACTGCAAACACCCCCGTATCTAAAATTTCACATTCATACGTCAATTTTCAAAAAACCCTTCCGCCATTTTTTTTTTGACATTTGGCTTTGGATTTGTGATCGGCGACCGCAACACCCCCGTATCTAAAATTTCACATTCATACGTCAATGTTCAACAAATTCTTCCGCCATTTTGTTCTTTTTTGACATTTTGATTATGGATTGGTGATCGGCGTCCGCACACACCCCCGTATCTAAAATTTCACATTCATACGTCAATTTTCAAAAAACCCGTCCGCCATTTTGTTTTTTTTTTGACATTTTGACTTTGGATTTGTAATCCGCGTCCGCACACACCCCCGTATCTAAAATTTCAAATTCATACGTCAATTTTAAAAAAATTCTGCCGCCATTTTGTTTCTTTTGACATTTTGACTATGGATTGGTGATTGGCGTCGGCAGACACCCCCGTATCTAAAATTTCGCATTCATACGTCAATTTTCAAAAAACTCTTCGGCCATTTTGTTTTTTTTTTGACATTTTGACTTTGGATTTGTGATCGGCGACCGCAACACCCCCGTATCTAAAATTTCAAATTCATACGTCAATTTTCAAAAAATTCTGCCGCCATTTTGTTTTTTTGACATTTTGACTATGGATTGGTGATCGGCGTCGGCAGACACCCCCGTATCTAAAATTTCGCATTCATACGTCAATTTTCAAAAAACTCTTCGGCCATTTTTTTTTTTTTTGACATTTTGACTTTGGATTTGTGATCGGCGACCGCAACACCCCAGTATCTAAAATTTCACATTCATACGTCAATGTTCAACAAATTCTTCCGCCATTTTGTTCTTTTTTGACATTTTGATTATGGATTGGTGATCGGCGTCCGCACACACCCCCGTATCTAAAATTTCACATTCATACGTCAATTTTCAAAAAACCCGTCCGCCATTTTTTTTTTTGACATTTTGACTTTGGATTTGTAATCGGCGTTTTCTTTTTGACATTTTGACTTTGGATTAGTGATCGGCAACCTAAGACACCCCCGTATCTAATATTTCACATTCATACGTCAATTTTCAAGAAATCCTTCGGCCAATTTGGTTTTTTTCGACATTTGAATTAGAAACTCCCGAGTGCCCAGTTTTACTTTTAATCAGGAGAGAGAGAAATTGATTTCAGCCAGCTCCGCTCACTGTGCACGTTTGCGGCACATAAATGCCGAAAGCAATCCTCCTCTTTTTCCCCTTTGAGGAAATACGCGTTCTGGTATTATCGTATTTTAATTCAAATTTAACCCCTGCATAGATAAAAATATTAAATCAAGTGGGAGACCATTATGTATTCTGGAGATGCCGAATATTCGCCGGACCGTAATACATTGATCGGCAGTGCACATGAATTTGATATTTATTTTTCGCCTGTCCGGAATACATTGATATCAGTGCGCATTGAATCGGCCCTTTTTCTGACCAAATCCCAATGCAAACGGACTTGGATTTACTCGTACCTTCGTCTAGGTACCTCTATAGACTGGGAATATGCAAGTAAACGTTTCCGAAATGTCACTTCTTTACGTTTCTGAATCTTAAAAAGTGAAAATGTGAATGCGTATGAGACCGCCTGTCAGTTTGACGTTTGTCGGGATTTTTTATCCATTTCGCTAAACTGTATCCGTCTGCAGATGAACTTTAAAGTGTTCGTACCTTTGTATCTGTACCACTATAAACTGGGAATATGAAAGTAAAGGGTCCTGAAATGTTAGTACTTTATGATTTTGTATCTTGTTGTGCCCTCGAAACCTTTGGAATTTCAGGCCTAAAAGTGAAAGTTTGCATACATTTCGAATCGCCTGTCACTTTGACGTTTGTCGGGAGTTTCAGTATAAAAGGCTCCAGAGGAATTTTTGTTTCCCACGTACTCCTTATGGGGAAAAAAAATTGATGCAGCGTGATTTCCTACACGTGCTAAAATTTTCAAAAACTCTTTTCGCCGCCTTACCACCGTTTCGAAGCGATAAAAATACGCCTATACAACGTAGAAATGCACACCGGACCACGTAAAACTCGCAAAACTCCCCTAAAACGCCCACTTTAAGAAATCCTTCGCCTGTCGTTTTCCCACTTTGACCCCGTTTCCCCTCCTCTACTAAATCCGTGAGAACTGTAAAGGGTCCTGTGCGCTTTTAGTATATATAATAGCTCTAACGTCCGCTTACAGCGGGTTCTCCGCTTCCAGCAGGTCCGTCAATCTCTTTTAGTGTGAATCGCTTTTATCGCATCCGCTTACAGCTTCTTCATAATTTCCTGTAGAAAGCAATCACTGTCATGACGCCTTTTAGAATGTCCGATTTTATTAACTTTTGACGCACCCCTGTATATACATATATTTCGTGAAGCCAATAGTATATTTTACACACTCAAGAGCGAGAAAGGTAAATTAATGTTAAGCATAAGTCATGTTAAAGTATCCAAAGAAAAAATGAGCTTAAAGAGCACAACATTTTCATCCCCACACCGGTACACACTCAAGAGCGAGAAAGGTAATTTAATGTTAAACATAAGTCATGTTAAGGTATCCAAAGACACAATGAGATAGATTGGTAAAGTTGCACTCGACAATACCTCAAAAAACTTTGTTTTTTCAAAGCCTACTTCCTGCAATTTTTACATACCAAAAACTTATTTTTTTTAAATGGAACACCCAGTATTTTATTGAGGCATTTTGTTCCTTTTTATTCTCTTTCATTTTTGTTAGCAATGTCCTATACCTATCTTTTGTAATTTTTGAGATAATCATTATAGGAGCAATTAGCGGTCAATTAAAGTAAGGGCGTTGTTCTATGCACCCAAATATTCGTCCAATAAAGGCTAGAATGCGGCTGACTGCCTGATCAACTGTTAAAGAAAGTCGGTATACATTTATGTCAAACTTATAAAAGCATAGCTATTAGTTATCATCCAAATGAATTATTCTTATGAAGAGTTAATAGATATAATTGACGTTTTGGGCGAATCTGAAAGAAACTCTTTGCTAGTATCCAGACTTTATGCACAGCGATTCCTGGTAGAAGTCAACCGAAGCCAGAAACCTTCGAAAGTAGAAAGAGCCGGTTTGAGTGAACAGAAAGTATTGAATATGAAGGAAAGAGTGGAAAAGGCAATAACTGGTGAGGATAAGACGTTTATGGTACTTGCGAGTGTAATCGAACACACCTATACTTGTACTACGAAAATTAGTCGTCAGTTAGATGTAAGTCAAATTTGAGAATCCAGAATAATTAGGAAATATGGAATTCACCCGTAGCATATTCATACACAGGGTTAGATGAAAGAAATTTTGAGAATCGCTTACATTTTTGTCAATTGGCAGCAGATAAATTATCCTGGCTTTCTCAATTTTTTGCTGTTTACCAACGAAGCCATCTTCTATTAAAATAAATACGTTCATCGTCACAATTTCCGTTATTAAAACACATAAAACTCCCCACTTTATCACACCTGTAAACTTTCAAAATCGTTGGTCATTAAAACTGTGGGGAGGAATAGTGGGTAGTTACATAATTGGACCTTATTTCTTTGATGAATATGTTAATGGAGGAGAGTATCTTCACTATCTACGGACGGATTTTCAAAACTTTTTGAAGACATCTTCAAATATATCTGTAAACATCATCTTTAGTTTACTTCGATGTTAACCAACAGTGTCAAAAATGAAATAACGAACCTGGACATTGCCGGAATTAAAAAATTGAAATGCGATGCTCTTCATTCTGTAAAATTATTACTTTTGGAATAGTTGGATTTAACATTTACTTTGTTTGACAGTTGACTAAGAAAGTCGGGCCCCATTCCTGCCTTCCATTAGTTGAATGAATATTTGGATTTGGGTGCATAGAACAACAGCGCTCGTAATTCTTTAATTGACCGCTGATTGCTCCTATAGTGATTATCTCAGAAATGTAAAAGATAGATATAGGACACTGTTAACAAAAATGAATTCCTGCCTTCCATTGGTTGAACGAATATTTTGGTGCATAGAACAACAGTGCTCGTAGTTCTTTAATTGACCGCTATTGCTCCTATAGTAATTATCTCAGAAATTACAAAAGACAGGTATAGGACTTTGTTAACAAAACTGAAAAGGAATAAAAATAGGAACAAAAGGCCTCAATAAAATACTGGGTGTTCCATTTAAAAAAAGAAAGTTTTGGTATTTGAAAATTTCAGGAAGTAGGCTTTGAAAAAACAAAGTTTTTTTGAGGTATTGTCGAGTGCAACTTAACCAAATAATGCAGAATTTTCTTGGCTACAAGCACCACCAAAGTTAATATTTTTACTTTTAAAAACAATGTGAAAATGTTTTTTTTCTGAATACGTGTTTTGGTCAAATATTTTCAAAAAAAATTAATAACTCAAAAACTATTGGCTCAATTTTGAAAAAGAAAAAACAGTTGAACAGACAATTTAAAGTAGTACAAGAGAATCCAAAAATATATAGGGTGTCATTAAAAAAAAATAAGTTCCGTGCATTTCCGGTGAAACCGGAAGTGCGTTAGAGGTTCAAGTATTTTTACAATATGCGCCACAAGCAACCATGGATCCTCCACTAACTGTTTTTTCTTTTATTTAAAACACAAAAGAGCAATCGAAGAAGCGGCTACTAATAACTCATCCTGTATATAATAATAAAAAACGTTTTTAAAAATTTTATTTCTTATTATCTAGTACAAATGCACATGCACCTTTTCTGTTTTGGATGAGTAGGAGTGTGATCTCGTCCTTAAATTCCGCCATAATGGTTTCTGGAAGTCGCAACATTTCTTGCTTTATTTGCTGACAAAATGAGTGGATGTACATATTTACTGGTTCCTTGGGATGGAGGCGTATTTCTCTGCTGTCTTATCCAATGTGCTGGATACTTTTCATCCAGTTTCATGTTTTTTTTTTAAGCTGCAAGAATGGTGTGTATTTTGATAAAAAAAATATATACATAATACCAACCGTTGTGAATTTGCAAGAGAACTTGTGCTACGCTTAGATCACCGGTGGCGACTCTGGATCTGGCTGAGAGTTTCTATTTGTTGGTGTTTTTGGTAGAAATTCAATTGGACCTTTATTTGAACTACCACAAAAAAATATTGAGTAGTTACGGAAATGTTAAATAAACTATTAGACAAACCTTATTGGGCTCTCAACATTGTTCGGGTGTTCTTCATTAAAATCACATGACACTTCATCATCATCAGCTAGGTTGTATTTACATGTTTTTGGTGATACGTTGCCACTATCAAACAATCCCTGTGTCGAAATGTTTTCATCTAAATGGCTGTCAATGAAGTTTGGAGAATAGTGCGAATAGTGCTGAAACTTCTTAAAAAATATCACAACTTATTAGATACATAAAACGATATGTAACACTCATGTAAATAATGAAGTATATATTTATATAAAATTACTTTCTTGGTCGATACACTTCATCTAAAAATTTCAGCACTTCGAACAAATGCCACTTGCTTTTGAAGTTAGCCCCAACTCCACTCTTTTCATGTTTTTCTTGTTCTCTTTCGAGGCGTATATACTTTTCACGCATAGATTTGAAATACTTTTGAGCTGCTTCACCTAGAAATAGAAATGCAATAGTTTCTAATCATTACGATAAATTGATAGTATTATATATGTACCTCAAATATTAAATTGCGTCCCGATTTCTTCCCAAGTCCTAACTTTTTTTTCTGTATCCTTAAACAACTTATTGGACTTCTCGTATAAAAACAAAAATTGAGTTATAGTGTTTATAAATTTATCATCCATTTTTTGACAACACTTGAACATAACCTGTCAAATTTCTGGGTCATTTTACTTTGTCCAGATCGGTATTACAGTTTTCAATACATTACATTTTATTTTAATTTCTAGAGATGACACATCAAATAACCATTAAATTTGCTGCCAAATCTTAGAGTTTGTGAATGATAAAAATAGACAACAACTAATTCTAAGTCACACGACTAATTGAAAGTACTACTTATTTATTTCATTATGAATGAAGCTTAAGTGTAATTATTTTTTAATTTTATTTAATTAGCCTACTAAAGTAATTAATTAGTTATTATTTAGTAAACAGAAGCAAAGAGGAAAATTGTGTGAAATAAAATGCAAATACCCACAGCCGTCTTTACTTACGTAAGTAGAGACGGCTGTGAAATACCTCAACCGGAATAAAAGAATTGTGCACGAAAGTTGAGCAGTGGTCACATTCAGCAGACGGATCGGGAACCGTTCCAACTCCAATAGTTGAGTGTTCGCTGTACAGGACTGTTCATTTGGTACTTTGCACTGCTGCCATATGTTAGAATTGTACAAATTAAACGGAATAAAAAATAATAATAAATTGTTTTTCTGCATTATGTTTCCGCATGGTTTTTTTTTGTTAACTCCAATATCATAATACATTTATATGTGCACAATACCTTTAATTTGCTTATCTTAATTTTCTAATAACTTTCTTCAAAATTGTGTGTTAAGTGGGCGTTGGCGCATACGTACAGAACACGCTGACTAAGTAAGCGTAGAAGTTTTCCTCTCGCAAAAATGGCGACCGCTCCGCGACATGTTCAGAGAGAGAGTACATCCTCTGAATCCGTGAATAAACTGCTGCGCTATTGTCGTGTCTGCTGAATGCGACCAATTAGTGACCATACATCTAAAAGAATTAAAAAGTTGGAAGTGAAAGACTCCCTTTTGGGTTATACCAGAAAGTCACTTAAATTCTCAAAGTGATTGGCTTCTGAATATGCCATGAAATTCGTATTACACTGCACAAATTGTTCGCCCACTATTACCTATCAAAAATTTGTTGAACAATTCAAATGTAAACCAAAATTGTTCAGAATATATGTATTTTTTTATTGCGAGAAAGCAATGTCAAATTATGTGACTTGATGCTTATTTGTTGACCTTAACCATATTGTCGTTAGAACTATCATCGCGATTTTGAAAATCTACAATATAAACTATAAAATTAAATATTCCCTCTACTAACATTTAAAAATATGCGTCAGTCATAGCAATCATGTTTCGCTTTGATAATATACATTTTTTAAATAAAATCGAAAATCCACCTGCTGAAAATGCCGATTCTGATTGGTTGATGCTAATCAGCATGTCGCGCAACTTTTGAATGCTTACTTTCAATATTTTTCTCATTTCCAACACATCTGAAGAATATGAAAGACTCACTTTTATTATTATACTTATATTCAAACATACATAATAATAAATGCTAAAGCACTATACTATCTATATTAATTTTCTTTCAAACATTTATAAAATTGATCAGTACACTTTATACAGGGATGTCCCAAAAACATACCGACAAACTTTAAGAGGCGATTGGGTACCTACATCAAAACAAAGATTTTTTGTTTAATAAGCAATGTCTGTAAATGAGCGATATTAGCATAAAAGAGGAATAATTGTTTTGGTATTATTTTACAAAAAAAATAAGGATGACATTACACTATTCATCCAAACCCAGTTCAAGCAAGAGTATTTTATACAGTGACTCCATAAACTTTTATCGTGAACCTGCCAGTTTCTGTAGAATTTCTTCAATGTTTTCAATTTCATATGCAATTTTTAAATATAGTGTACTTTGTTAATGACATATCTAGAGTGAGTTCAAAATATGATAGATTAAAATGTGTTAATAGGTGCTGTTAAATACAATTACAATGAGGAAAAGCGGAAACTCAAGCATAAATAGATCTTTATATATTTTTACTAAGTATTCGGCAGAGAACTGTTACGCAACAGTTGTGTCTGCTGAATGCGACCAATTGTTAAAGTTAACCTGTACTTAATATAATACAACACTCTGTACACCATACTATAGTGAAACGGTGATTTTTGAAAAAACTATAGTTAAAAATAATAATCTCAGCCTATCAATATTTAATTATACAAAGTAGGTGTTGTATATTTAGACTGGATATGCATATGCTGGCTGAATTTTTAATATTTTATCATTGGCTTTTCGCAGACTTAATGTTTGAAATAGAAGATTTCTCAAGTTTTATTCTTCAGACTTAAAAAGAATTTACACTGTCCTTCAATAAAAAAATAACTTAAAGAGTTAAAGCTTTTAACACAATATTCTAAATGTGAACGTAACAGGCAGCACATGCTTTTTGCATGTGTCATTTATTATTAAAGCGAGCTCGTCAAGCTTTGTGTAATAAAATTATTGTTATTTCTTTGACTCAAGAAAATGTAATATATTAGCTTTGTTATTATACTCTGGAGAAAACTAAATTATAGCTCGAAAATTCGAAAATGTTAATGTGAAAAAATTCAAGCAAGGGCGAGTAAACGGCACTGTACTCTCTTAACACTGACATTTATATATGTTCCTTTCTAGAGATTCTTTATTTTAAAGAGATTTCGTTGGTTCTTGGGAAGGCAAATTTACTATAAACATACAATTCATTATAAGCTATTGCAAACTTTTGCCCCTCCCCTTCAAGTTATACAGTGAGGACGCGCGGGTTGGAATAAATTCATTTAAAATTTTTGGTTTTGTTTTATGGAAAAACGCTCGGATAGGTCGATTTTTATTTTTAGCTGCGGTTTTTTTGATGGTAAATTGATGTACAAAGGTGGTCCAAAAATAAGTTACGACCATCAAAATTTTTGTTTCAAATGGAAACATAAATAACTGCAGTTATTGATATGTTCAATTGTAAATTTCTCGATAACTGTTGAGTTTGGGTATAGGACATGGTACATGAAACATACTTAGAATTCGATGTAGAATTAACAAATTAAATAAAAAACATGTGTCCATTTGAAAAAAAGATTGATGGTCGTAACTTATTTTTGGACCAACCTTTGTACATCAATTTACCATCAGAAAAACCGCAGCTAAAAATAAAAATCGACCTATCCTAGCGTTTTTTCATAAAACAAAGCCAAAAGTTTTAAATGAATTTATTCCAATCCGCGTCCTCACTGTATAACTGAATTGAAACCTATGCGAATAGGAAGTTTAAACTATCTAGAATTCAGAAAAATGATGACTTGTACACAGCAATGCCTTGTTACCTGTATCGATAAGCAACATACAGGTTGTAGAAAATACTTACAAAACAATAGGTATAATCCTATGCACACTTATAACCAAATATTCCACTGTTTGCTATATTATTTAAATTGTCATATTCAAAATATTTCATCTAATAACGTAGCAACATGTCTGTAAAAATTTGTATTACGTGTCAAAAAATTATGTATAGTTATTATACAAACTAAATATGAATTAGCTACTAAATCGCAAGCAACCAAATTAAATACTGTCTGTTGTGGCTCCCACAAAACAATGTCTTCTTACTCTTTAATCGCTATGTTAATAAATATTGCTTAGATAATGCCCATTTTTCATTCGTTCTTTTATAATTAGAATCAGTCTATAAGTACACGTTCTTGAAACTAAAATTATGAACAGGTAGTGGAACTTTGCCCAGTAATTTAATGCAGACCTACCTTAGAAATGTCAAAGCATTTAAAAAATAACAAATCAATTTTCTCAAATTCAACACGAGGTATAAAACATTCTCAGGCGTCTTCATTTTGCTGTAAGATCTATAATTGTGTTTCATGTAATCATGCTTTGATCAAATAACAGATATATAAAGTCGTAAAAAGGCACTTCCAACAACACATATTATATTTCACTGTATTTGATATTCTATATTTTATAGTGTTTCGTTGATACTATCTTTAACAGACTTAAGCTGCATATACATGCAGGTAACTGTTTAACGGTTCTATTGTGCCTTTCTAAATTGCACATTTCCATGTCTTTGAAACTAAAATTAAGAACAGGGGTGTGAAGTTTGCCCACTAATTTAACATAGACCTACCTTAGAATTCTCCACAAATTCAAAATCATGAAACATTCTTAGTCGTCCGCTTCTTGCTATAAGATTTCGAAAGCCATGTAGATATACCTCATTGAAGATATGTCCTCGTGTTTCATTTAATCATGTTTAAATAAATAAAGGATATATATTTTACAGAGTTTTGTTGTTAGTTTGAGGTTACATTTTCAATTTTGTCTGTTGACAACCAACATGCCTCAAATACATAAAGCGAAGGTGTATGGTATGAGCTAGACACTTGTTTGGACTAATAACTATTTCTCCCCGGCAAATATTTTTAAAAAATGATGCCTTTCCTGTATTGCAATTTTCTGTTGAAATTAAAAATCGAAATGTGTATGTACCTGTAGTTTGTAATTGATTTCGCTCCTTTTTTAATATTCATACCTTTTAAAAGAAATAAATTTGATTTATAAATGAAAATTGTGTATTAAAAATATTTATTTACTTAGTATTTGTTTTATTCACAATCATTTGCACACGAAAATTAAAAATAAACTACCTTACGTGCACTATCAAAACAGACTTCCATACCTACGATAAAATTTGATATTTGTAAATTTGTAACGTGGTCTTTTATAATCATTAAGAGAATAATCAACCTGTATGCAAAAATGTAAAGTCAAACTATCGCGAGACCATTATTTCGAGATGCCGACGACATTGCACGTGAACGTATCTGTACATGGACATTACAGACGACTTATTGTTTACATGTATTTGTGACATATTGCGACCATTTTTCTACCGTGTCCGTCTGCATGAGGAATTTAAATCACTCGTCCTATCGATATCGAACGTCGATGAAGTCGGAATAGGAATGCAAATTGCCGAGAAATGTGTGTATTTTGCATTTCTGAATGTTGTCGTGTCCTTGAAACCTTCAAAAATCGGAATTTCACGCTTAAAGTCACACCTGCCAAATTTCTCGGTGTACCTGTCAGATTAGCGAAAAGTCACTTTTTCGTGTTCACCAATATATCTCAATAACGTAAGCCATTTTTATGTTACAAAATATTTGCACGCTCCTCTTTGACGCCGGATATCTCCGCACGCGCACCGAAAAAAAGGAAAATCTCTCCGTCGACCCGAAATTTAAAGATGCCCCTATGCCTAGGCAAAGGGACAACTTTTAATTTCGCGAATCCAGGGACGAGTACTGCGCCCCGTGCGTCCAATTTTCGTCCATTTTGAGCCGTCCGCTCGGTTACCATGGTGATTCGGTTAAGCCGTCTTTTCTCAAGAAATTAACACGAAACGGCCGTGCGCTTTTAGTATATATAATATAATAAATTTTAAAAACCTCTGACGCTCCTATATCTACGCCGATGAAAATAGGATATTTACGAGTTAAGTGGACTTTTTTGTGTCGTTTTCTTGTCAACATGTGAGTCAATAACAGATGTTGCAGTTCACCATATGAATAATGCTTGAATAATGCTATTCAGTAAATGTGTGTTGTTTACATTATTTCTTTGCTCCATTGTAACTCCATCGTAGTTTAAACCGGGGACGTCCGCCTCCTAATAAAAACCTCTGAAAAAGATTGTCATTTATTGGGATTATGAAAAAAAATATTTGTCTTGTTTGTTAATATTTTGGTCGATGCCCTCTTATTGCGCATCGAGAATATCAATATTGTGGCCTTTCACTTGGTTCTGATATAAGGTATTAGGGTTTTATCTTGCAGAAACGCGTAAATCGTAGATCATCCTTCTTTCTTCTTAGTAGGCAAAAAACTGGGTCGAATTTCAGTATTATTTTTGTTTCATTGTACCGACATACGTTAATTTATTTATAAGCAAAATAGCAAGTAATTGACTGGAAATATACCAGTTATCTGCCGTAATATTTCTATTCTATTATAAGTTGTTCGTGTAAAATGTAATACAGCTTGGGTGGGCTTCATGAAACTTTTTTTTATTGGTGAGTCCAACACCGCCCGAGTACTTTCCACAGTAAATATATGTATTGTATAAATAGCTGTTTTTAGCATCTGTTAGGCATATTTTGACGCCTTATTTAGCATATAAATTTTGAACGAGCACCTTCCCCTGAAACTGACAAGCATTTCACGCACGGTAGCAGATTGACCAAGACCGTAAACGCTATGTTTTTTTTATCAATTAATTGAATACAAAAGAAATTGCTGCTTCTCGAACATTTTTCTTGAGCTCTTCTCGATCTTCCGAATTATCAACAATGTGGCAAATCGTTTTATGCTCATAACGCATCTAAATACATCCTGCCGTTAGCATCAGGTGCTAATAGGCTCTCTAACTCCTCGTGATTGGAATTCAAAATCGATGTGTACACCAAGTCCCAAAAATACCTTTACTTCAATGATATTGACATATCTGAAATAGTTTTTCGTCCGCTTTTTTACATCGTATAAGCATTGCAAAGAGTTTTTTGTTTGTGGATTCCATAATTATAATACATATTGCCGTGGTATCTTGCATATTAATAAGATAATAGTAATAGTATTAAGACTTAATTTAAGTGTATAAAATATAAAAGAAACAATAATAATAAGTTTATTGTGTTTAAAAGAATTTTAACATGAGTATATTGGGTTGCATACACTTTCATGCAGACATTAAAATTGAATTTATATTTACAATTTAAATAAGTACTAAAATAAAAGAGGAGATAGAACTTAAGATGTATATATATTTCTTTTATAGAAAAGAGAAACAAGCTTTATGGTTTGTGTATAAACAGAATTCGATATGCACGAGAGAAAAATAATTGAATAATTATGTAAACTTGAGAACGTGCATAAGGTAATAGAAATTTATTAAATAAATCATACAAAAAGAATAAATATTTACCTTAACTTATGACTAGATAAATAAATAAAAAAAGGATATAAATAAAAATATTCTGAGACATCAGCAGTAGTGTTTTTTTTATAAACGACAGCTGGTAATAATAGAATACATTCAGGAATTTGTATATGTAATATCATGTTTCATAAATAGTAGAGAGGTTCTTGTACGGTTTTCGATAACCTACAAAATAAAAAGAAAATATAATGTAAACTTGGTTTGTAGTTTATTACAGATAGACATATCACCGTTGGAGAAGTTTTGAATAGAAAAAGGCAAACCAAATGGACCATGGTGGTGCAAGTAATCTTATTAAAAGGATACCTTGTTGTTTGCAATGTTTTTCTAATATTGCCGAGAGCTGGAAAAAGAACAAAAATAAGAATTGTACTAGCCAATGGAAAGAATAAATTCATAGACAAATATAAAGAAGAGTTATATTAATACAAGTATACCTACGTTGGAGAAACGCTGTGCGATTTATAGGAAGTTTTTAAGTTGTAAACAGACAATTCTTGGGGTGTTGACCTTTTGCGGTGAGGAACTGTCAAAGATACAACAAGTGCGTGTGTGTGTGTGTGTTCAAATCATTACGGCAACTTGAAAGCCAGGAGCACTGAAGATGCAGGGTGACAACTTAAATGGTAGTTTCTGAAGATGGCGTTGAAAACGGTCACGTGTCTTTCCCGGAAATATAAATTGAAGACAAGAATCGACACGATTCATTCATTGACTTTCATTCATTGACATTAATTCATGATATTAATTGATACACAGTTTAGCTGTTTATATAAATCGTAGGGTTAGATACACCACGATTCATATTGATTTCTTTTGTATCAGCGTGTTAATTTTATTTTCATTCAAGTTTCACTTATTTTATTTTCTTTGTTTAATTGTTTTTTGTGTAATTTTGTAAAAATATTGGGGATGCAAATGACCGAATTTGAAAAGTTTTTCAATGATTCAAAGTAAGTTAGAGGCAAAGACTTATCAATGTGGCTATACGAGTATTGAAATATATCGTGCGAACGTATATTCAGTATAACGTTATGCAACAGGTATAATAAATATTTTCCTGAGATAGTAATAAGCATTCTATAGTTTCAAGTTTTAAAGAGATAAAATAATTAATGGTGTTGAGTGTTAAGAGGATATAGCGTGCAAATGTATATTTTCTGGCACAGTATTTCGCATCATTAATAGTTACAATAAAATTATGATTAGGAATTAATGATTTAAGATTAGATTGGAAGTAAGGAAAATGTTTCTGGGTAGCGGACTCTGAAATGCTAGCTATAACGCGTGCGAATGGTTATAGATAGTAATCAGATTCAAGCTTTTCTCCAAACATTGACCATAAAAATAAACAATATACAAAAGTTAATTGAATTTATTTGTTGATAAACAGGAAAATATTTTTAAAGTTCTATTTTATTAAGTATAAGAAAATATATTCGTCTCATGAAGAAACGTTACAACCTAGAACGAGGTACAAACGTTTTTCTTATAATTATGTTTCTTTTAAAATAAATATAGTGAATACAGTATAGCGATGCTATATTTATTTTTATGTAATAAATATTAAATAAATTCGACAATTATGTTTTATATGATTTCTGGTTTTTCATTTTAAATAAGCTATTACCTTATCCCTATCTTAAATAAAAACAAGAGATTAGACGAAAGGAAAGAAATTCAGATACACTGAAGAGTTCATGAATACGTATAAAGTACGCGCTGTTAAGATAAATAAAATACACATAAGGATAATAAAAATTATCATCATTTTAATTATTTATGTTGCTGAAACAGCACACAACATAATTTATTTGGCAAGGCCTAATGTATGGCAATACTACAATTATCATATTCAAATAGTTATGTTGCCACAGCAATATGTTGCTTATTGATATCACTCAATAGAAAACTTCAAACAAAGAGCTGATCCGCTGTATCACTCAAACTTTGTGCTTTGGGAGTTAGGGTTGGAATCTTTTTTACAATAATATGTTTTCGAGTTCTTGACGACAGATTAACTTCTGAAGTGGACTCTTTATATCGATTTTTTCCATACAAGTGCCAGCTGTGTTTAGGAGTCGTCCCGACTTGATTATCATCAACTGAAACATACTCTGAAAGTAATAACTTTGTACAAGTACTTTCTGAATCATCACGTTCAACATTACTTTGTTCCGAGTTTGTATTATGTTGAGATTCTATATTATCATTTTCTGAAACCCCGTCTATATTATTGTCGTCACTGTAATCCACAACATACCACTTAAGTAAAATATCTTCGAACTCGAGATCTCCGAAATGAACGCGGTTTGAAAGCCCGGTCATATACTAGTTCAAAATTTATAAGCAAATTGTATAACACAAACGGAGACGTGCGGACTGATAAACTGCGCTTAGCGTACCCGTCGAAGTAACTACTCAATGAGTACTGACCTTGTTCTGCAAATTACTGTACCTAATAAGGTATAGCAGGAATTAGATGAAGTGATACTTTTGTCGATGCTCTTGTTAACCAATACCATTCACTAATATTCTTGGCGTCGTCTGGTACTCGATACGTCTCTATACACACTGTAAAAAATTGACTGAAAAATACATCTATTATAACTATAATTCTTCCAATAATTAAAATGTAATAATTCATTTACTGTAAGATCCCCTGAAGTTTTATGTGAAATTGCAATTTATCTGTAAAATCACAGTTAGCATGTAATTTTAGTTTTAAAAGTAATGTAAGATTGCTTTATCTCATAGAACTTTTACAACATTTAGTGTATTTTCATCACTTGTAATGTAAATTCGCTATTAGTTTCTGTGATTTCAAATTCAAAATATTGTGAAATTACAATACCTAATAAGGCTTCTTAATAAGTACGCTTAATAAGTATTCTCATTAAAAGATTTAACATGTCATAGATTAACCCACTTGTAATTTTTATATGTGCAAATACGTAATTTTACTTTCAAAAATTAATATAAATACTATTTATTATTGTATAGGTATCTAAACAGCATGATAAAGTAAACGAAATAATTGAGTAATAATTATATTATTTCCCACTACAACGTATAGGTTCAGCCAAGACCCTATAATATTTAATCCCGCCATAAATCAGTTGACGCCTGAGTGTGAATTGTAATTTATAAGTTATTATAAGGTAAGTTAATCATTGTGGTTTATTGTTCAGGAGGTTAAGTTTGCAGACTGCAGTGGGGCCCAACCTAGAGTGAGTAAGTTAGCTCTGTTGGTTTTATATGTAACGTAAATTACTATTCTGTTGGGCAAATTGTTGGGCATAATATGATGTATGTATCATTAATGTTCAGGAATGCGTAATGTATACAATAAGTAGTTTTCACTTTCTTTTAGTGGATGTATAAGAAGAAATGTAATCGAAAAATATAACGCCGATCAGATACATAGGCATTCAATAAATTGACTCGCCCGAAGATTTTATATTAGACAGAGCTCCCATGAAGCTGCTTAATGACACGTATACAATACAAAGAACATTTATAAAACGTTCGTAGCCTTCTGTCAACAGATCATAGAAGGATGGCCATTTTGACAAGTTGAGAAGAACATTTGTGCAAAAACACAGGTACTTATTTCAATTTGCAATTGAAAAAACATTATAAACGACATTCCACCTCCAGATGATAAAGAAAAATATATCAAATGCTTGACTACTCTAAAGAAGATATAAATTTTCTAATAATTAAAATGTAGGACATGGTACGTTAATAATTATTAATAATAACTGAAACATATTCTCATTAGCTGGGGTCCTAATTGTTTCAGGATTTGAATGTTTGTGAAAAAATCAAATTTAATGCTCCGTGCATCGTAATAACGAATGAAGGTAAACAAATTAAAATGTTCCCTTTTTTTAATTTTTTTCTCTTTAGTTGCAGGGTACTACATGTACTTGAAGAAAACAGAAGGGGTTAAGTTGTGAAGACTTACTTGCCTCTTTTAAAGCTCTGTTGGTATTTTATTATAACTTCAATATGAAGTAGCCTTTTGTTACGTACTTGAGTTCATTTAAATGTATTTTTTTAAAATTGACCTTGATCAGGGGAGGAAAGGCAGCAAAAGAAACTTTACTCAATAAGTTGAGAAATATTAGTTATTGAAATACTGATACGTCGATTACAAGTTAACTTTTTTGTTTTTCTTGAGAAGTTCATCGGTCCGGTTTTTGTTTTACTTTTTTTTTTCATATACACCTTGCAATATCTATTATTTTTGTAATAATAAAATTAACTGCAATAAATAAAATTCCTAGCTTAAACAACTGTTTTTTTTTATTTTTTGATTACAGTAGTGGAGCGGCAATCAATGAAACAAACATATCTTCTGCAAATTATATGGCAATATCTAAATTAAAAGCATTTTTAAAAAGTTATATGTGTACCAGATTTTTTAGTGCCTCGCAAATCCATGCAAAACTGAATAATAAGTATGCCTGTAAAAATCTACGTTGTTAATGACAAAGGAAAAGACTTCTTAATAATAAAACCTGAAAAACATTACAAGAGCTGTACGTACAATTAAGTAATCTGGTTGTAGATGCACACCTAATGTATGTATCTTAACAGGAATTGAGTGTACATTCACAGTTAGTGTACGTAGAATTACATCAAGTCGTTGTTTACTTACATAGCGGTGCTGTGATTTTACATTACACGAGTGTAAATTTTATTGTTAAAAATTGAAAATTACAATCATTTCTTGTTACATACATTACCTTGCTGTATCTTTTCCAGCTGAACAAGTAATATTAATGGATGTACTTGTAGAACTACATTTACATGTTTTCTTACAATGATTATAATTGGTCATGATGATTTTCATTGTAATTTTACACAAACACTTTTTAGAGTGCAGTAATAATAAATGATTCTAACAAAAATGGACATAAGAGTCAATTATAAACTAATTAAAGTATACATAAAAAAATAATTAATCCCACAAAAAATCAAAATGAATGCACGTAACAATCAAAATAATTCAATATAATTACAATTACACAAATCAATTTGTGGAGGTTAATTATTTTATCGTATCAATCTATTAAGTTTATTTTATGTTAAACATTTATTTATAGGTAATCATTGAGACTATAATATTACTAGGTTATCTTGGTTACTCATAATACGTTTGATACAAACTCATAATATAATAGATAAAAAATTTAAAAGCAAGTTTATTTTTGAACATGAGTATCTATTTTGTGCAATTATTAAATACAAAAGATATGTCATTCGTGTGTTCGATCACCAGATCTTCAGTTTCTTTACTATTTGCAAATAGTGAACATTCCAATGATTCTTTAGTATTTGCCACATTGCTTATTGATACGTTACCGACCTAGATCATCTGCGCAATTTAAACTGTCTTAATCAGGTTTTCTTCTAAATACCCACTGGTAACTTTGCTTGACGCCTATCCACCCAGTTTTTGCAAATCTAAAATGTCTCCATCGGCGTTAACAAGCAAAGTTGTTGAAGATCTTTCACTACAATGTTCGGTATACATAGTTGGATTTTCAAGGTTGAGAAATGTGCTGTTTTCTTAGGTATTTTAGGAAAGAAATGGATACCACAAGGCTGAATCGTACACTTTCCATTTCTGTACAAGACAAACAGTCTTTTAGTGGTAACATGTGACGGTCGTAATCCTACATATTTCTTATACAGCATGTGTAAAAACATATTGGGGATAAAATATATGTATACTAGGTATACCGACAACAACGTTCAGTCGTGCCGGTAGTGAAGTACGACTATAGCATTTCAGTCGGATAGAGTCAGCCGATGGATGTACATGTATTTATCTAAGCAGCACACGCTTCGTAAATACATATTTACCAAATAAGAATTCAAAATACTTCTGCGAGCTTTATTATATTGCGTATACAAAGCAATTATGGATGATTATAAAACTGTTCTGTAATGGTATTATGAAAACCAAAACAAATACTTCGTAATTTATAATTCAAATAATAATTTACATTCGAATTAGATTTTTATAAAAAATGAATTTGAATCATTGCATATTATTTATTTACTTAGTAAATTTATAGAATAATTTACTAAGAATTAATGTTTAATTAGAATTGTGCTTTTATTTTCCTACTGCGTTGTATAAGCAGTATAATAAAACTCGCAGAAGTATTTTGAATTTTTATTTGGTAAATATGTATTTACGAAGCGTGTGATGCATGCTTAGATAAATACATGTTCATCCGTCAGCTGACTGTATGCGACTGAAATATAATCATACTTCAATACACGGCCACGACCTGGACGTTGTTGCTGGTATGCATAGTATACATATATCCTATCCCCAGTATGTTTTTGCACATGCTGTATAACATCAAGGAATTGATATTACCCTCAGATACAAAAGCCAAAAATCTTGTTTGTGATGTTTTGTGTCAGGAACGGTAACGACAATCTTACTCCCTAAAATCTCAACATCGTGCATAGACATTTTGACTAGTTCATTACTTTTACAAGCTCCACCAACTCCAATTACAAAAGCTACTTTCATCATCAAAAATACCTCGTGGCGAGCTGTACACCTAAATTCATCAACTTGCTCTTTTGTGAATATTTTAGATTTTTTAATTCTATATTCAACATTCTTATTTTTAATAAATCTTATCAAATCACCGTACTTGTCGATTTTCACTATTTCCTTCAATTCCAAACAAGTTCGCAACATGGAATATTTCGGCCACAAGGATGAAGGAGAATATTCATTTGAAAGATTGATATTCTTTTTCGTAATATATTTTTGATTTCTCTGGCAGCAAATCGTCCACTGTTCGGTGCCTCTAGAATGCTTTCAGGAATATCAACATCTTGCGTGATTTCTTTTAAAAGCGAGCAAACTTTTATATATTTCTTTTATAAGAGTGACATTTGTTGATATGCCTCAAAAATCAATAACAATCATCATAAAATTCCTTTGATGATTCAATAGAGCTTTGAATATATCTTGAATATCAGCGATTTACACCAACTCGGACCATGCACAGCCGGGTCCTCGATTATTATAAATCGCATAATGTTCTCGTTATATTAATAGCTATAATTACCGTACAATTAATTTAATTGCATTACAAAATGTTCTATGATAGCACACAGCTTAATTCGCAGATATACTTTTTTTTCTTAATGACAGCGATTCAATACCTAATAAATTTAAGAGGGCTTGGTAACGGTAGTTACTTTTATTAATATTTCATTTATACAGAAGCTAGTTGACCATATTCTATTACGGCTGGACGCCCGCTTCAAGCTGAGTTCGATTTGAAATAGGCGTACCACTGCTTTTCGTGCAAATGTAAATAAAAGACAAATGTTTAAGGGTCCGCGTGCTCTGTCTTATGCTGAGGAAAAAGATACAGAAAAGAACTTGTCACCTAATCTAATCTGCCTGTAATTTATGGCTGCGTTATGGTCTCAGATAATCGCCGGTTGGCGCACTTGTTTGGCAGTCGGGAAGCAACCGCCCCTAAATTATACAATCTATATTTTCTCAAACACACAAAAAAAGTGAAGCTGGATATGTAAAATCACCTGCCGGATTCAAATTTTGAGTTGGAAAATAAAATCGAAATCGCGAAAAGGTCGAAAAAATCGTTTTTTTGTGTAAATTTTAAAATTTTCATTTTCTTCAATTATTAATACTTATCTCGTGATATCTCAGCAATGCAGAGAGCTAGGGATCTGTTTTTTTTAAAGGTTATACCCTAAAGTATTTGGATGATACTAGTGTTTTCGATTTTTCTTTATGGTGTGTAAATTTTATAAAAAACAAAAAAGGTTTAGTAGACCACTAATTTGTGTAAGATATTTTTCAGCTATCGAGTAACTAATCTTATTTTTCAGAATTTACCCATATAGGTATATGTGAAACAAAATAAAGCCAACATTCCAAAATTATTTTTTGTGCAAGAAATAAATTTCTAGATCGTTTCAGAAGCAAATTATTGCGAGTCAAATATAATAATTATACTCCCTGCCCGCAAGCCGTGTGAGTCCTAGCATGCGTTTCTAGCAGGTATAGCGTTAGGGACGGGAAGAGATTTTGCTTTTACTTTCTGATACGTAGTATAAGGTAGTATTGTGACGCTGACACTGTATATGTACACTATATTGTAAAGAAAATATCAACCGTTTCGATAAAATAATGTCCGAGTAACGATTACTTTCTTAACATACACCGATCTCAGAAGTATTTTACAAACTGCGTAGAAACTGCCCGAAATGGTAGGCGGAGCTACCTCTCGACACAATGTGCGAGCGTACCACATACTCTATTTGATTTCAGTGAATTTCGCCCAAATTTCAAAATTTTGTTTTCCGTTTCGTGACCTTATTTTTAAAAATTAAGAAAAAATAAAATTTATGTATTGCTGTTGAGTGTTACATAATTTTAAATAAAGGCTTGTTTTTTGAAATTTCTTACATTTTTATTTTTATTTAGGGCCCTTTGGACAATTTCGAAGAAATTACGATTTATCCATTGAAATGCATTTTTTTCTTAAATTAGCATGTAAATTCGGTAAGGTTTTCATGAAAAATACGATTAGGAAATGGGAAAAACGATTTCGAGGCCCCGCGTATAGGCTTAAAGTACTGATTCCATACCAAGGAACAACATTCGACTCCTGGCCGTACCAAAAACAATAAAAAGCGCTCAAGTCCACTTGAAGCTCGCCAGTCACTACCGACACGATAAGAAATTTTAAGATCATCACTAAAAAATAGAAAATCGCAATTTTGAATATAGTATTTTATATTGTTGATATAAAGTGGAAAAAGTAATTGGACCCAAATTACGCGCCTGATGTATACTAGAGCTCTCAATTACATCACTTGATGTGGATCAGGCTATCAGTACATTTTGATTAATGATTTGTTAAATAGAGCCTTAACCAGCTTAAAATATTCTCAACTAAACATAGAGCTATAATTTACAAAGTGAAGAATTATGGTTAACTTTAAATCTTATGGAGATCAGTATAAATTAAATCTATCTGAAATCGGCACCCCACTGTTTTAAATGTAATTATTTATTGTACAGTAATAAATAAATTGGTTTCAGAACTTCGACCGGGGTAAAGTCATGATGTTCAGGGGTAACTGCATTTGAATATTAAAGCAATAGTATATCCGTAAGAAAGATTCCAGTAATTTACTCATTTCAAATAGATCATTACTCTACTGCGATAGAAAGATTTCACTGGTACATTCCATGATGCACAATAAGGAAAACGGTTACAAGATCAAGAGACAACTTTCTTTTTTCTTCTTTTTTTACAGGCGATTTTAAATAACTTAATTTTAACTACAAAGTCAGGATGGAAAGTCAAATTATTAATTATATTAGAGTTGCCATAGTTAATGTTAAATGTATTAATTAAAGTCCTTGTATTATGATGATACACGAACACGACACGGCGCAGTGCTTACATGTGTTGCTCTGTCTTTTTTAGCGATTTTTGTAAGTTTTACCTAATCAATCATTTATTTACAGTATATGTGTCAAATCCACATTTTCTTCTTGTTCTTCTACTGTAATTATTAGAAAGAACCTTGGCTGTTTTTACACGAAGCTTATTTTTCCTGGAAACCCGAATAGAAGAGATATTTCCAGCTTCCTTCCGTATGTGTCAGGCCACGCCTTCTTTATAAGATAAGATAAGTGTTATTCGTTTTCTCCTAATCAAGTGTGTCTGTATGTTTCTGTTAGCTTTATTTCTTGTTTTATTTTAAATTTAATTTCTTTATATCATAAGGTTCTCTCGCTCTGAAATTTCATGTATTTTCTCGTTGCCAACTTTGTAGCACGAGTTAAGGCTATGCCTTAGTTTTATGTAAGGTTTGCGTTGATTGAAGCTATAGAACGTTAATTAAATTTTCATTTTTAAGTTTCCATTTAAACATTTCGAATCTATTGCCAGAACTTAGCCGTTGTTGGCATAGAATAATTTCAGTTTACGAGGATTAAAGTACAAGTTTGTCATTTAATTGTCATATCAAATTAAATTTTGGAAGACTTAAGCCGGATTTTCATTATTTCGTTTTTTTATACAACCATTTGTTATAGTTTCATTTAATTTTTAAGTACATTAATATTTATATTCAGTGCGTCCACGTATTGACACAATTGTAAAATTCTTTGTAAAGCTGAGATCTCGAGCTAACGCTAAATATTAAATTTTGAAACTAATATTGATAATATATGTGCGTTATATAGGCAGTCCAGAAATAAGGTACCTCTGTCACTTTAATTGACATTTTCACATATTTTTATTTTTGTCTATAATAAATTAATATCTCTCGTAATCTTATGTAAATATTTGTTCTTTTCTTTTAAATTTCTAATTTTATAATTAACTTTATATCTTAAACAACTAGTGGGAGTATTAAATTGTTTGTTGATGGGAATTTGTGGTTTTGTCTTGTCTTTTGCTATCTTGAATACTTAAACTGATTTTTCTCCTGGTTCAAAGATCATTTTGGGGAAGCGAATATTACACATAGGGAGATGGCGTCCGTATATTCATCCATCTGAGAGTCTGTGTAAATCCACGACCCCACAAACGATTGAGTTGGAGGCAGTTTCTTTCACCATATTTATGATCTGGACGCAAGGGTAGTAACTGGTAAGGCATCCTTGAAGGTATAAGCATAAACTTTTCGAAACTTTGCTGCCTTTTAAGAAGCGATACAATTATTTTAGCTTGGCCATTACTTTTTGCTATCAGTGTCGAAGGATGAATAATTTTTAGTTTGATGACGACGCCATTTTTCTGCTCCTTTGTTTGATTTTGACAATTTAATTTAAATTAAACTTTTGGAAGGGCGTAGCATTGTTTTCATAAAAAGATTCAATTCACTCATTTTCTTTTCTTAAAACAAATGTAAAAGTAACAAATGTTAAGCGATTCAAACCAAACTTTGAAATGACACTGTGACATACGTAGCCGCAGTAACAGTTTTAAAAGTAGTCTTTGGAATAGTGGATAAAACGTTAATATTAGAAGAAGGTTGACATTGGTTGATATCTGCAGCTTAGAAATGATAAGGAACAACAGCCGTAGCAACTTACGATCCATATCCACGTTTGTGATATTTTATTTATAATATGGCATGAGTATAATTTTGGTTCAATAGACGAAGAATGAGAAATATAAATGATAAATTCATACAACTATTAATTGAGTTTATTATTATAATAATTATAATTAATTATTATCGCTTTAGAAATAAAACTTATGAATAAAATATATATTCACACGACTGTGTCATTTTCCATATTTGAGATGACGTAAAATGATAATTAAACCCATTTTATTTTCCATCATCTTCTTGTGTCACCTACATCAAGGAACACATCTAATATTATTACAAGGAGGGAAATCATAAATACGAGGGGGTACCCAAAAGTAACCGGAATAGCATTGCCACCCATCGAGCTTTTGTAGTACTGGTTTCTGCCGCTAGGGCCTGCCTAGCGCAACTCGTCGCCAGTTCAGTGCCGCGCGGGCCGTTGACCTGGCACGTTCTGTTCGTCAGTAGTGACCGTTTTTGCTAGTGCTGTTTTACTGCTGCTTCGTTTTTTTATGATGGCAAATTTAAGTGAACAACGTGCCGCTGTGAAATTTTGTTTTCTACTCGGTAAAAACGCTGCTGAAACTGTTTTAATGTTGAAAACTGCTTACAAAGATGATGCTATGGGGAAAACTCAAGTGTATGAGTCGTTTTCTCGATTTAAAAATTGCGACATGTCGATTGATGACAAACCTCGCTCTGGACGTCCATCAACTGCCCGAATCGATGAAAATGATGAAAGAATTCGAGAGCTTGTGCGCACAGACCGTCGACAGACAATTGATCAACTGTCTGAAATCAGTGGAATATCTTGGAGCTCGGTTCAGCGAATTTTAACAGAAGATTTAGGAATGAAACGCGTTGCTGCCAAATTTGTTCCTCGGGCTCTGACTGACAATCAAAAAGAACGTCGAGTGGAGACATGTCGTGAACTGAAAGAACAGCTTGAAACTGATCCAGATTTTCTTTCAAAGGTAATTACTGGTGATGAATCGTGGTGCTATGGTTACGACCCAGAGTCAAAACAACAATCAAGCCAGTGGAAAACACCATCGTCACCCCGTCCAAAAAAATGTCGCCAAGTCAAGTCAAACATCAAAACAATGTTGATTTGTTTCTTTGATGTGAAAGGAGTTGTTCACATGGAGTTTGTTCCCCCAGGTCAGACTGTCAATCAAACCTTTTGTTTGGAAGTGTTAAGAAGATTGCGCAACAGTGTTCGTCAAAAAAGACCCGATTTGTGGCAAACAGGTGACTGGTTCTTCCACCATGACAACGCACCTGCACACTCAGCCATCACTGTTAACCAGTTTTTGGTTAAAAATAACATGGTTCCGCTGCCCCACGCACCTTACTCGCCTGACCTGGCTCCGTGCGACTTTTTCTTGTTTCCACGCATGAAAAGGGGCATGAAAGGACGGCGATTTGAAACATTGAAGACATCAAGAAAAGAACGAGACAGGAGCTTGCAGCCATCTCTAAAGATGAGTTCAAACAATGTTTCGAACAGTGGAAGCACCGCTGGGACAAATGTATTACTGGTAATGGAGAGTATTTTGAAGGGGATAAGGTTGTTTTGTAAATATTTGTAAATATATAGCATTTAAAAAATAATTCCGGTTACTTTTGGGTACCCCCTCGTATATGCCCTCTGGTAAAAAAAAAAAGTAGTAAAATTTTGTGAAATCAATCTTTCGACTAGCTGTGTTTGTAATGTATAGAAACACGGCTTTACAAAATTTTCCACCATATTTCACTCTGAATCGCTTATTGGGTGAATTTATCAAGGAAGGAACCCACCATAAATCAATGAATATTGATAAAGGAAAGCGATTTTACAGGAGAAAGAAAATACAGGTATCTTATAAAATATCAATATATTTCAATGCATTATATAGAGTTTACACACAAAACTAAAAATAATAAGTTGGGCGAGTTTGACAGATATTACGTCATTCAGGTATGCTTTCATTTCAGTAACATATTATTAAAATAATTTAGTAATTGTATATCGATAATAGCCATCTTTTGTGTATCGATGACCTCTTCTTAAAACATTCACCATTCAGAGAAAATCCCGTATCATTATAATCTTAAGCCTTCCAAATAAATAATTTTACCCTTTTTTGTTTTAATTAATATTTAATTTTGCATAAGTATTTGAAATTTCTATTATTTTATATCTTAAAATAGACTTCGGCTTCTTAGTCAATCAGTTTTTTCTTAAAAAGAATAAAATTATTTATCTCGATGATTTCATAAATAAAATTATTTTAAGAGATTAAATACTGAATGTATAGCGACAATATCTATACATTCAGATGCAAAATAATACTGTTACTAGAAATAACTACATTCCCTGATATAAGTTTAATAATTTTTTTGTTTTTTTTTTCTATTTAAAATTTATATTGTTATTTTATTAAGCATATAGAACATGATTTAATTTATAAAAATAAGTTTTTTAATCTCTCCCAATCATGTTTAAATTGATGATAATATATGTACATTTATATGGCAAAATTTATTAATTCCTTTACACATTCTAATATTTGTAATAATTATTATTAGCATCTAATATGTAGTCTTCATTCAGTTGTTTACTGTAATTCATCTAAAATTATAGATTTTTATGTGATATTTTTATTGGTAAACCTTAAACAATAACTCTATGTCAGTATAAATACAGGGTCCGCCATCCGTCTGGGATTGTCATATTACGGCTTTAATATTGCAAAATTCGAAAAGTTATGTAATGTAGGTGGTAGCCGACTAGTAGGAGCACAAAATAAAATTATTGGTAATTATACAAAGTGCTCAGGAAAGGAGTGTGATGTCAAAGTTGTATTTTTTTAAATGGAACACCCGGTATATTATGTGATTTTTGAATTGCGCAATTAAAAATATTGGGATTTCATATGGGATTGTATTGACATAAAGCTTACGTTTTGGGAGTTATGGACGCATCAATTGGAAAAAATGCCATAATCTAGCAGAATGTGGATTGGTTAGTATAGTGTTTAGAAATATCGTGCTTATCATGAAGTTTTCCACGTTAGTATACTTTTATTCCGAGGTATTAATTTTAAGCTACATCAATCTGTTATACAGGGTGTTCATCATACGCGAATACTAATTTTTCTCAATTTTTTCAAATGGAACACCCTGTATATTATTACCAATTGTTAATAAGGGCACTTCTAGCTTTCATTTGATATAAGGGTATGGCTGTCTAACTCCCATAGTTTTCAAAAAACATTTTTAATAGCATTTTGTAGAAATTATTTACATCTACTCGTACATTGATATTGCACTACGAAAATAAGCACAAAGTTTTTAGTGGCCTTAACGTAATGATCTTTCTTTATTATCCAACTGCCCAGAAGGGAGCCTGTGGCCACAGTTGCTCTCTGTCTTTAACAACAAAAATACACATACGAATAAATACGTATTGTATAAAAACTCATGTAGGCATGGCTAGTTTAAATAAAATTGAACAAAAGAGTTTGACTTTTTCCTTGTGCGCAGCTAGTCTGTCATTGTTGTCATAATTTTGTGATTAAAGATGAATTTTTCCGTTCCGGAAATGATAAATATGGTATACATTTTGGGAGAATGTTCTGGTAACTGTTTATTAGCAAATAGGTTGTACGCGCAACGTTATCGGAATTTACGTAAACCTAAGCCAACGGCATTTGAAAAACTAAAAGAAAGGTTCGATGCTAGAGGTAGCGTTGCGTATCCTAAAAAGGTATTCACACATACTCTAATTTCTAATGAAGATAATAAATTATCTGTGCTGTTATCCGTAGAAGAAAATCCCCATGCGAGTGTGAGTAATATCAGTTTAGATACGGGAATTAGTGAAACATCAGTTAGAAGAATACTGAAAAAATACAATTTTCATCCTTATCATATGGAACTTCATCAGCAGTTAAATGAAGATGACTTAGAGCATAGACTAGGATTTTGCCAAGAAATGAGACAAAGGCTCCAAATCCGCCCAGAAATGTTAGTCTGTATTCTGTTTAGTGATGAGGCGTCATTTCGACACAATGGTTCACTTAACAGGCACAATATGCATTATTATGCCACCGAAAATCCCCACTGGGTTAGATACATTGATCATCAACATCAGTGGTCATTAAATGTTTGGGGAGGCATACTAGGATCACATGTTATAGGACCGTATTTTTTAAATGGTAAATTGACTGGCGAAAGATACTTAGAATTTTTAAGAAATGAACTTCCGCTGCATTTGGACGATGTTGATTTAGCAACTAGGCAACAGATGTACCTACAGCAGGACGGTGCGCCAGCACATTATCATCAAGCAGTCAGGAATTATTTGCAAGAGTGGCTTCCTGAAAGATGGATAGGGCGAGGAGGTCCTATCTCATGGCCTGCTAGGTCTCCTGATCTAACTCCGGTAGACTTTTTTCTGTGGGGACACATAAAACAACAGGTTTACTCAGTAGCACCAACAACAGCCGAAAATATGCAAATTAGAATTTCTCAAGCATTTAGAAATATTTCTCCTGAAATTTTGGAACATGTTAGGATATCGTTTATTCGAAGACTTGACATTTGCATAGCAAATGATGGCCGAGTTTTTGAACATTTGTTGTAAATTTCCATTTTTGATATTACTTTGTGCTCATTTTCGTAGTGCAATATCAATGTATGAGTAGATGTAAAATAATTTCTACAAAATGTTATTAAAAATGTTAAATTTCAAACGTTAATTCGATGTTTCTTGAAAATTATTGGAGTTAGACAGCCATACCCCTATATCAAATGAAAGCTAGAAGTGCCCTTATTAACAATTGGTAATAATATACAGGGTGTTCCATTTGAAAAAATTGAGAAAAATTAGTATTCGCGTATGATGAACACCCTGTATAACAGATTGATGTAGCTTAAAATTAATACCTCGGAATAAAAGTATACTAACGTGGAAAACTTCATGATAAGCACGATATTTCTAAATACTATACTAACCAATCCACATCCTGCTAGATTATAGCATTTTTTCCAATTGATGCGTCCATAACTCCCAAAACGTAAGCTTTAGGTCAATACAATCCCATATGAAATCCCAATATTTTTAATTGCGCAATTCAAAAATCACATAATATACCGGGTGTTCCATTTAAAAAAATACAACTTTGACATCACACTCCTTTCCTGAACACTTTGTATAATTACCAATAATTTTATTTTGTGCTCCTACTAGTCGGCTACCACCTACATTACATAACTTTTCGAATTTTGCAATATTAAAGCCGTAATATGACAATCCCAGACGGATGGCGGACCCTGTATATACAATGTTATGCTTTATTTATTATTCTTGCTGAGCTCCGCATTATCTTGGCATCGTGCAATGTGTATGATACCTTAATTCTTATTTCTTTTGACCGTGCCTGTATGTTTGATAATTACTGTGACATGGCCTACGTTTATTGACTTAATACACTTCATTCTCTTTGAACTAGATTTACTGAAGTTTAATTCTAGGTCCCTAATAGCACTCAGACGTCTAAAACGCCTGTATTTTGAGGTTACTTAAGACTACGCTTTATAAGGAGTGTTTTCCGTGCTCGTAAAACCTATGTTATGATGACCTACCTGTTCACACCGTTTGTTCTAATTTTCGGATGCACACTTTAATGGGTTCAACGACATTTTGAGTTTTCAGGTTACGATATCTGTGAATTCCCATATGGATTCATCTTTAGTTTTATTGTGCTACCATGCAGCCTTTCTGTGAAGGAGGTTATTGCACTGTGATGCTTTTCAGCACGTTTGTTTACATGTGTCCACTGCATCATGTATTGTAGCAGTCGAAAACTTTCTTGGGCTCTCTTGACTGTTTATGCTTACTAAAAAAAAGGGGACGTATTTGTAATTGGAAGTACAACTGGTCATTGTGCATACTTATTTCCTTCCTTCACGGACATGCTCCTGTTGTTATCAGAGGGGTTTTCCGCGGGGATCTCATCTTGGGACTCGTTGTCGTGCATAACCTTTAGAACATATATCGTCGCATCTACGTCCGATACCATTCGCCTGCAAAGACCGGTTAGATCGGAGCAAAGTCCGTCGATGCTTGTGTGCATTATCTGATAATAATTAATCTATTTACCTAGTATCTGGGCTATTTTCCGTGGTGTGTTTACTCTTTCAAGCATGCCGTGCATATTGTTTACAGATCTGTTGGTTACTTGTCATGCGTGCGCTGGTGTAACGGACAGTTCGCACAATACCAACTTTTAGGCGTGAACTTTTCCTTTCGTGTTATCTAACTTTATAATCTTATGTACATTGTGAGTGTATTTCAATAACTTTTGTCATCATCTTAAGTTCCGAGGATGTCTGTGTTTAATTGTGTAGGTCACGTTACTAACGCTCTCTTTTGTAATTAAGTTTTGTGTTCGTTAATTTTATTTAAATTTTTCCCGCGTTCATACCCAAATTGTTTCCGTGACTCGCTATTTGAATGCCTGCGTGATGGCTATAGCGCATTAGTTGCAGAGAGCACATTTTCCGTTTTTCAATTTCAAGTCGTACTTCATGTGGGGTGCATTTGTCCAAGGCTACTTATTTCTTGAAAATTAATTCGTATGTCATAAGAGAAGACTTTAACGCTGCGGCGGCTATAACAGATAAGTAGTGATTTCGTTATCTTAGATAGATATTTTCGGGAGTGTTATCGTGAATTATCGTCACCCTAAAATTTTTGTGGATCCTCATGGTGTACTGCAAGTTTTTCCATATCTTGGGCATTTGGTGACTTTGGAAATCGTTTATCGCGGTTCTCCAGGAAGAGTTTTATCTCTGCGTTTTCTTTTTTTAAATCAATAGGAACTTTTATTTGTACGGGGCAATTCAACATTAACTGACGCCAACATGGCGGCCGTACTTTTCCGTTAAGGATCCCAGCGTCCTAGACGACCCTTTGTTGTACTTTGCCATCCAACACAGAGGCTTCTGCGAGGAATCTTCTCCTGCGTTAGAACCATCAGCAGCTAGGGAGTTTCCTTTCGCACCAGTGGCCAGTTAAGTACAACAATAAACTTTTCCTTCTACATGTGTCTCGGCTGATTCGTCTAATCTAAATTTTTTGCCAGTTAGGCAGGACAGTACGCAAGTCTTTTAATTAACTAGTGACTTGCTGACTTTTTAATAAACCACTAATTCATGTGCTAGGTGTCAAAAACCGTAATTTAACGTATGTTTTTTTTGTAAATTTGATTATGCTGTATACTGGGAGATTCCAGCAGCAGTACTTTTGTTTTAGTACTCACTGTTTACGTACTCTGATACAACCGAAGTACGCTTCAAATTTATTTTACTGGGTTTAATTCCCTACAGTATTATCTTTGACTTGTCATAATTTTGTAGAATAAAATTATCAATGTTTAACCGCGCTAATTAAATAACCTTTGTTTACTTTAAATTCATTTCGTTAATTTTTTTTTAACTTTAGTTGACTGTTTAACATTTAGCATTTCATCTTTATAGTATTTAACACATCTACCTCTTACAAAATTCAGAACATTTATATAAATCTATCAGATTGGAAATCGTAGATTTTAAGTTGTAACGCCTTTAGTAGGCTATTTATTTTTAATCTTTTGTAATGATATTGTAAGGTCGAGGAAACGTTTCTGCTACCGACCTACCTCTTGTGAATACAGCGGAGGTTATGTTAATTTGTTAACTATTTAATTCAAACTTGCTGAGGCTAAGACCTCTAACTAACCACTCAATGTGATTGCTATCAGTCGCATCATTTTGTTTTTTCATTAATTACTTATTCCAAAATACATAAATAGTGCGTTTAAATTCTAACATTTACCTTCACTTTCTTTTCCAATATTACGATCTTTTTTATATTTATACCAAGTTTGTTTAAATATATAGATTACTGTTTACCTTTTCATTTGTTTTTGGTTATATTAACCCCATATCTTTTGACGTAGTTAGCGCATGAAAAAGGTTTGTATATCGGATCCTATACAGGGTGATCCGTAGGTGAATCCCGCTGGAGGACACAGCCAGTGGCAAATCATTAAGAACGCAGGTAGGTTACCGTTTAAGGTAGCATAGTGTCCTGGTGCCCGGACAACGTCGCTCGCGTCGTCGCCGACCGACGCTCTATTCTTTGTTCATTTTACCTGAAGCGTCACGCCATCTGCGATTTGAGTTAGCTCGGCCCTGCGTTTTTCATTTTCATCCACCTCACTACAGAGATCTCCTGATACCGTACCTTATCTTAGTCTATTATCTTAATGCGACGTTGATGCGGGTGTAACAACAAGTCGAGTCGTCACCCTTATTTTTTTTGTAGTAGCATGAACTTTCTTAATATAGAATGGGGTTCTTAGATTTTGTGTCAGTTTTATCATTTACAAAGCTAAGCTAAGAGAAATAAGTTATTTGTATTAAGGTTTCATGTAACCCTTGTATACGGTGGTTAAATATGAACAATACCTTTTAACGATGAATACTGTAAAAAAATCGTTCCATATTGAAATGGTATAGACCGTGAGACTGTCTTTTAATATATTATTTAACAAGTCGCCCACGTTGGTGTGTCAATATTAAACGGAGTGAACGTCTGGTATACGTATGTATAAGCTTTTTCAGCTTTTCATGAAACTATTTTGGATACACTTGACAACACAACCCCCGAGAGAGAATTATATCAACGATTTTAAAAGGAATATGCGAAGAGAATAATTAAAAAAAAACTATTGCAAACCACATATAGAGTGCTCAAAATAAATCTAAGATTGTATGGAATATTATTTCACAACACACTGTTAATAGATCGTGTTGGGCGGACAGTTGCATCCTCTCCCAGCAAACCAATTTTATTTTCTTCGCGACGATGGAAGATAGCAGAGACTCACAGATCCAAATAGTGATGCTTAAGGCTTGTAGTAGCAGAAATTCGAATTGTCTGAACAATATTTTTCTTTACTTCAACAACTGAAGGGGAAGTTCGGGCCATCATACAAAAGCTGCGTATGAAAACCACTAAAGATGTATATATAGCATACTTGTACGACTTTTGAAAGATATAAGTCGAAACTTAGAGATACACTACTATTTATGGAGTATGGATGTTTCCCCTGATAAATTGAAGATGGGAAGAGCCATTCCAATATTTAAGGGTGGTGACGCGAAGCAAATGAGATTATCGATCTACATCTGAAATACCTGCGATCTGAAAGATTCTAGAGACATTTATTAAAACCAGATTAATCGAATATTTTCGTAAGTTTAATATCATCCAGATATTCTAGCATGCTTTGTAGAAAATAGGTCCATTTCAACAGGTATTGTCGAGGTGTTGGAATATTTGGCGGGCACTATTCATGATGACCTGTCTAGACCTGAAGAAGGCATGTCGTTGTGTGATCCATGCGACGTTATTAAACAATTAAAGTCCTACCTTAAAGATCGTTGGCGAATGGTGTCGTGGACGGATAAGGTTTCGGAATGGGTCTATGTCACTAAAGCGGTTCCACAGCTCCTTTTTAGGGCCACTGATATTTATGTTTTATGTGAATGCATTCAGCATTCCGAAAACAGAAGTGATAATGTACGCGGAAGACATGACTTTCCTGCTGAGTGATAAACAACGCGACCAGTTGGAGTCAGAAATGGATAACGCCATGGTGGAAGCTGGAGAATGGTTTAGGAGTAATAGTCTAAAATAAAACAATGATGAGACCCAAAAACTATGTCTTACAACCAAAAGAAATTTGAATTCTGAGCAAGAGGTTCGGTTCCGTAGTATTACTACTCATATGGAATTAAGCAAACAATTGGCATCGCTGACGTATTATGTGCGGCGAATTATGAATTTCACAACGTATGATGCGGCGACAGCAGCGTATTTGGCAAACTTCCACTTCTGAGGCGGATACCCGGCATGCGGTGAGTCACCCATGGTGGGGACCGTGTTTTGTCCCCAGAAGCAAAGAGTGCGAGCACTGGGAAAAGTGCCTGCATGATCCTCATGCAGAACTTTATTTGGGGAACATAATATTCTAACATTGCCGAGTGTTTTAATTTTGGATGGCTTGCTGCATATTCATCAAAGTGAATCTGTACAGAAATACGCCGGCATACACAAAATTACCTGACGCGACATCGTGCTGACTACGTTACTGTGTTCCATCGCCTGAAAGGGATAGCTAGCTACAATCTACCAAGCTGCCTGGCTCCATAATAGAGTTGGCAACAAAATAAGCTGTAGAAATAATCAACTTATCAAATACTATTTTAAACAAGTATTTCTTTTACTCCAAAGAAGATTTTAACTGTAAATTTTAATTTGTGAACGTTATATTTTGTCCTTCGGATTTGAATTATATTCCCTAAGTTTTTATATGTTATCTTTATTGTTTCTTAAACTTGTTACTGTCTTAATATATTTTCGACAATTACACTTTGTGACAGTTAGTGATTTTTTATCTATCTAATCTATGTTTATTAACTGTGTTTTTTTAACTACGTGTAAATGGGTTTTGAAATAAAACAATATATATGTGCAATTGTACCTTAATGCCGTTCGAGAGCATGTATTATAAGAGAGTGTTTATTTCTTAATCAAATCATGTGATGAAGACATTCTGGCGATCCGAAAATCAAATTATTGATACACGCAAGACATGTTTGAGAATATATAAATCTGAAAATATTTAACAATATACATACATATTTAATAATGCTGCATTATGGCTTGCTTTATGGTTTGCCTGTAGCGTTGTTAAATTGACATGTATAAATATCGCTTCATTTGCTGTCGTTATTGCCCTGTTAATAATTCCTTACGTTTCATTGTTTATATCAAAGAGTCTCGTGCAAAGTATGTTCATTGACCGAAAGTTTATAGAAAAACCGTAACACCGAAATCACGTACATTATTGCACAATATATCAGTTTAGTCCGCCGTTTATTTTATATTATTGGTTTAATAGAATTTATTTTGTTTCATACAGAATAAGATGTTCGAAAAAATGGAATTTTGAGTTGAAGGTTTTGTAAAATACATGTTTTTTTTGTAAATAAAATTCGTTGTAACTAAAGTCATCCGTCGTTTATTTCGTAAAAGGAAAAAGAAATATAACTGAATATCTACCTAAATTGATGATTGCCTTAGAGCTTAATACAATTTTCGCATCAGCACTCACCGATAATTAAAACCAGATAATCAATTAATGAAATAATACATACAAGACGTCAAATTTATAGCTTTTATATTATTTATATTTACGTCAGAAAAGAAAGTCGCAGGAATCGAGGGCGAGAAGACCTTGGCGGCGTACACCGCATTTTATTCAAATAGGCCTCCCAACCAACACCTGAAAATTTGTCTAGCGTAGCCCAGACAGCACAACACATCTCAAAGACTTCGTGTTTATGTCCGTACCACGCCTGAATATCTGAAAACCTAAAAACGACATCTTTAATACATCTTTCAAAAGACATCTTAAAGTTTACTCAAATGGACGTCTTTAAGACGTTTTTCTAACGCCTTTACCAATCCTCCTGACATTATAGAAAAGATGCATTCAAAACTTCATAAAATATGTCTCCTACTTCTTTTCTTATCTAATAAATATATTTTTTGTAAAATTAACTATTTAAATTTTAATTAATACCCAAGCCGAATGAATATTATATAAATCGATTTCTATTAGCTATTAAATTTTAAACAGCTTTATAAATATTTGATAAGTAAGACATGTTTATAATATACCCTGAAAAATGTCCATTTTTAACCAATGTAATAATTTATTTTTCAAAATATTAAACTTTTTTAAGAGTTTTTGCATATCTAAATCTTTCTGAAAACTCAGAATTATTTAGATATGAAAAAAACATCATACAAACGTTTAACAAAGTTAAATTATTAATTTTATTTTAAATTTGCCATAAAACTCGATTTAAATTTCCCGCCCTTTCGCCTATCGTTTAACGTGGAGTTTACTTTTACCCTACTTTTACTTAATTTTTTTTCGTGTTGCCTGTGTATTTTCTTTGTCATTATGTATGAGCTGTTTGCTGTTTGGTGATATTTTCTTTGAGTGATAGTGTTTAGTTAATTTAGAACAAAGAAAATAGAGGTAGATTTATAATTTGGTTATATAACGGTTAAACGGTTTTAACAGTACACGTGCGGGATTATTTCAGCGGGAATGATTGTATTGTATGCAATGGCGGCTATGCTATAAGACATTGTGCATTGTGGTGTAATAGTTTGGCGTGATTTTACCCGAGTTTTCTGCTTGTTTCAAAAAGTGTGGAAAAATAACTGTTAAACTTCTCTTTTTGACTTGGGTTGCACACGTATAATTTATACATAATCAGACACATAAAACATACTACAAAATATGAAGCGTCGTATAACATTAAATAAATATTATATGCGTGCAAAGAGGGCTAACCTAGAGAACTTATCTTCCGGTAATTCAGTTTATGAAGAAGAAAACTTTGAGACCAGCTGCTCCAGTTCTAATCTTCCTGCAGAAAACCAAAGCGGAGTCAGAGGCTCATATCTAGTGATGACTCATCAGATGGTTCCTTGGATGAATGCCTTATTAATCTACACACTCCCCGAACAATAAAGAATTTCAAACAAAAATTGGGTGAGCAATATATATAACTTAATAATTTATCTTTCTATTTTAACGTTAACTACAATAAAGTAGCCAATGTATTTTTTTTGTTTCTAGATACTTCCAAGTTAAAAGAGACTTCTATTTTGCAAAAAAAGATGCCACTTCAAAACCAAGAAAATGTCAGTACTAAAGAATCAGAAGGTACCAATGAAGTGTCACATGTTTCAGAAGTTAAGCAGAGCGAGCAGTGTGACAAATGCAATGAGAAAGCAAGTATTTAATTATGATATATTTTTTATTGTAAATATTGTTATCATTGTAATAACGTACTAGTTACATTTTCTTATTTAATTCCGTTTAATTGTGGTATTTCAGATAAAAACTTTAGGGTAATACTCCAGCAAATCCATACTTTGGGAGGGCTTATGAGTGACACTTTATATGAAATTAAAGAGATTAAGGGACAGTTGGCCCAAAATCTCCTCCCCAAGTCACCAATAACAACTGAGTATAGTTTGTTTAAATCTCCAGGATTTAATTTTCCCATTAATTCCGACGAAGAGTTTGACCTTTTAGAAAACCATTTGGGCAATAAGGAGAATTTTTAAAATTGTGTAAGTCTACTTTTATGATTTTTAAATAAACTTGTCCAATTGCAACTGTTTATAGACAAATTTTTTTGAAACTGTTTTTGACAGTTATTTTTAGCAATCAATACCAGTCAATTCAGCAGCTTTTTATACAGTGTTAGTAAAAGTAAAAATTAAAAATAATACCACATTTAGCAGAAGTTATTCGACATGAAAAATTAACATATTTTTTTCTAGGTTGGCGAACTGTCCAAATTAGGAGGTTCCTCAGTTTATGATATTATCAAAAGAATTTTGACTTTGGTGCTATCAAATGAGCAAACTCTGAAGTACAGCTGGCTCGGTCGCAAAGGAAAAAGGCCTTTCAATAAGCTTAATATTGCCAGAGTTTTATTAAGTAAGTTATAAAAAAAATTGTATCTTGCAAATATCCAGCTGTCTGTATAAATTGCCACTGAACCATTGCTTTAAAATTTTCCCAAAATAGTGTTGCTTTTTCAGGGTCTGTCGAGCAGTCGGGTCTAGGTAAGACTTCAAAAGTGGCTGAAGTTGCTATCCAGGCGTGGTTGAGAAGAGCCGCAGATCGAAGAAGTGTGATATTAAAACGCACTTAATTTATTGTATTTGATAATGGCACATAATAAATCTTTTTCTCATAATGAGCTTTTCAATTCATAGAAAAGAGGTTTAAAAATAGGTACTTAAGATGTCATATAAATACGTCTTTAGGATGGCATATAAATACGTCTTTAAAATGTCATATTAATACGTCTTTACGACGTTGTTTTTTGTAACATTCGATATCTTAAAGATGTCTTAAAGACGACGAAAGGCGTAAACAGGACATCTGCAAGATGTCTTGAATGTCTGCACATGGCATCTTTAAGGCGTCTTTAGTATGTCTCTGTGCTGTTAGGGAGGTGGTTGCGGACAAACAGACTATTAATTAATAATTACCAAAAAAGCTTGAGGACATTTAGATTAAATTGAAAAAGCATGTTTGAGGGTGCGCTAACGAACCAACAGGCACCAACACAGTCCCACCGTTTCTTTCCCTCACGTTCCAGATTCTTATGGAAAACTCTTAGATTATACCAAACTACTTTTTTCCCGGCACTTGTGTCGACGACTGCATTTTAAACCTATGTTTGGAGAGAGAGAGAGAGGAAAAACTTTTAAGTTTTGATTATTATCGAAATATCTTCCATGAGCTAACTGACTCATAACTTATAATCACTAACTCATACTATATGTAGTTCTACAATGTATGTGTTTATTTCATCTTATATATTACCTAATTGGTATACTATTTTTCTAATATGTCTTTATTTGCAAAATGGCAACACTGTAAGATGATCTACATATATTCATGCTTAAAAATAGTTTTTCTTGAAAGTAGAAAAACAAGGTATGGAAATATAATCTATCAATTCTCTTAATCGAAGGTTGATATCTTTTATATCGGACAATCAGACCCTTTGGTACGGATTGCAATATGTTTCAGTCATTGATCAATATAAATTCTGCAGCTCCCATTTTAACGACTTTGCATGATATACCTATATATTTTTAATTTGTCACTTGCTTTCTTGTTTTCGTTTTCATTTTTGTGATATAGGTATATGAATGTACTCATTATATTATGATATATTATATTGTCTAGTAATTGAACTGTATTACTCTGATTGGTCATCAGATATAAATAAAAGGTATTACTATTATTAAATGTAAATTATTATATTCAGCCTCATTTTGTCACACCCACGTCCGAATATTTATCATAAAATTTGGCTGATTATCAATGACAAATAGGATAAATTTATTTTCCAGTATAATATCTTTAGAAATATAATTTTTATTTTATGAAAACACTGGTTAATCTTTTAATCTGTAGCTTGTACTGTTTTATAAAACGTCATGATCATTTAATCTGCCAGTTAAAATATTAAAGATTTTCCTTAATCTAGGATATAGAACGTCATGTACGTAATTACAAGAGCTATCGTAAATGTATGAAAATTATAATATCGACTTTTATTTCATATACCAACAAGCCTTGATTTCCAGATATTCAAATGTATGTACTTATGATGCGGAAAATGCTATTTACGGAAACGTAAATAATACGCATGAGTGGCACATTTATGATAACTTTCCTCTGTATCAATTTACCTTGAATATAAATGATGGGATTCATTCAACCAATAAAAACAACATATCTTTCACTCACTTTGTATCTACGTTTCCATTATTCACAAATGTAATTGACTTTAAATTTTCAAATAATTTTAAAACGCATATTGGTTGAAAGTAGTGGTTGCTATTTGCACTATCCTTGACTAGTTTTATTTCCGGTGCACCACTTCAAAGCTTACAAAATTAGATATATACAGAGTAGTGGATGCTCAAGACTAATTACAGTAGTTTTATTACTAGGTAGGCTAGAGGCCAGTTTTTCCAACTCCGATTAAAATACTGGGTTAACTAATAACTGATCACTCTAAACGCCACTTTTCAATAGGAAGAAATAAACCGGTTACCTAAAAAGTGTTTGGGGATCTATTGTACAAAGTTGGCAATTGCTAGTGCATCTGATCTAAATTAGTATAGTTTGTTTTAATAATATTTGCGCCATTTTCTACATGGGAATTTCTTCTTTGTGCTTTTTGCCCGTATTTTATTTTTTTAAGATTTCTGTGTAATCAGAAATTTCATTTTAGTAAATAAACTGTGGGCATTTCTTTCGTGAATATAATAGCATGTGATGATTTCTGTGTACGTAGAACATATACAGTGTGGACATACGAAAACTTAATATTGAATTATTTCTGGTGTTTTTGAAAACAAAAACTTAAAATTTTGGGTGGTTGTTTAAGATATAGGTAGACAATGATCAGTGTATTTCATACCGCCCCATCGGGTCACCCGCCGTTGCCGCCACCTCCACTCCACTCTTTATTTTCTTTGTTAATTTTGAAATAACACAATTCTTTTGATATTCCTATGTGAAAGAACTAGTTATTTACGTCACGAAATGTGTGAGATATTTAATGTTAAACTTTTCAGATATACGAAATTATTAACTCCGAAAAATCACATGTTAGTCATGGAAATAGTCTGTTTTAAATTATAGTTATTAAAATTGTGACTTTTGTGTTTCATTAATATTAATACTTGTAAAATTGTTCTTAAAATTCCCACTTTTTTGTTGAAACGGTTTACACTCTGGAAGAGAGAACTGAAATTGTGATTTTATATGGAAATGCAAACAAAAATTATTCCCAAACGGCGACGTTATTTAATGAAATGCATCCAAACATAAACAGATGTTGTTTATGTAAGAACGCTAATAGAAAAAAATTGCAAACTGAATCTTTAAATAATAAAAACGGAATACGAATGATCGTGGTGTACTAGATGAAACTACGCAACTAGTAGTTCTTGGGCATATTAATTTACATCCAGAGCTTTCGTTGGGAAAATTATCCGAAGTTTCGAAAGTGCCAACCTGCCATAAGATTCAACTTCACTATAAGTTGGGTGACGGTGATTTAGAGAGCGAGAGAGAGATTTTGTGAAATAATGACAGATATAATTCGGCAAAATGAAAATGTTTTGCGAAATATTTCTTCAGTGATGAAAGTTGCTTTTACTTTAATAGTCTTGTGAATAAATACAACTGTCGATATTGGAGCGACGTAAATTTCCAATTTTTCCTAGAAGGCAATGCACAATATCCCCAAAAAATTAATGTATGGGCTGGAATTCGTAATAACCAAGTAATTGGCCCAATATTTTTCCAGGAAAATTTAAATAGACCTAAGCACCTACAGTTTTTGGAAGAGCTAATACATCCTCTTATTATACAGAGTCTATAACTATACTTGAAACAAATAGAGACGGAGCAATTATACTTCCAACAAGATGGAGCTGGGCCACATTACTTTTTAGAAATTAGAAATTATTTGGATAATGTTTTTCCATGATATTGGGTAAGAAGTAGGGGTTCTATTGAACGGTCAGTTCGCTCCCCCGATTTAACTCTCCCAGATTTCTTTTTGTGGGGACATTTGAAGTGCGTTATTATAAGACATCGCCACAATCAATAGCTGATTTACGTAATCGAATAACAGGGGAATGTCGAAATTTAACGTCACAACTGTTCGAAAATATTAGAAATAAAAATAGATTTTATTTATGTTTAAATGTAAACGGTGAATAATTTGAGTATTTAATTTAACTAAAATGTAGTGAATAAATCTTGTTTTAAGTCTTTTCATGACTAACTTATGATTTTTGGGAGTTAATTATTCCTGATATCTGAAACCTTTAATTTTAAATATATTATAAATTTCATGACGTAAGTAAGTAGTTTTTTCATAAAGAAGTATCAAGAAATGGGGTTCTTTCAAAATCAACAAAAAGAATACAGAGTATCATTTAAAATCGCCGGCGGGGGGTGATCCAATGTCGCGGTATAATATACACTATTATTGTCTCTCTATATTCTGAACAATCATTCAAAATTTCAAGTTTTTTTTTCTTCAAAAACACCAGAAATAATTCAGTATTAAGTTTTCGTGTGGACGCCCGGTATAAAATTTCTATTATGAAATAAATAGCGCGGCAAGCTTCAGTGATACTGAAACAAAGCGTTCTTAAGCTGGATTATCAATCACATTCCAACGGTATAAAATAATGCACTTGTCATTGCCATATCTGAGATGATTTCAGTTGCACTAAATTTATGTATGATAAACAAAGCAGGATGCCTTTACTAAAAAAGATCATATATCAGACCGTTATTAAAAACAATAAAATGTAACTCATTTTATGACCATATTGTTTAATGAATGAAGGTTGATTGAGAAAACCTAGTTTCCAAATTGATTTACATGTTTTGAACTTTACACTGCCATTAACAATTATTAGTGTAGAATTTAACTGCATGGCAACTTTACAATCAGATACATTGCAAAATTACTTCCATATATTCAATTGCATTTGTAATTTTTCAATATATTTTAATATGTTAATGACATGTCTAGAGCGAAATCAAAATAATTCGACTAAAATGATGTTGGAAGGAGCAAACGCAAGCATAAATTGCCACAGAATATTTGGGATCATCACGAATTGAGATAATTTTTTAGAATTATAGAATTAAAATACTTCCAAAACTGGATCATCCTCATCAGAAAAGATAATATATTCGTGGTTATCAAATAATTAATTATATTTCTTCTATAAGCTAAAACTTACGCATATTCAGTATTATGTCATTCTTATTTTTAATTACATTGTTCATTTTATTTATAGAAAAAGCAATCATTGACGAAAATGATTATTAATTAATTCCAAAGAATGCTTTCCTGAGAAAAATAAATACATATAAGAATATAAGCATTGTCAATAACAAAATTGAAATTATCCAAACGATGGAACTCTATTTAAATAAAAAATAAAAAGTTGATATAGACTTTTGGCGCACGCTGTATAACTGCAGTTGTAAAAATATATCACACGAAAAGGGTGTGATCGATTAATTATGGCTCCGTGCCAAATTTCAAGTTTCTAACTAATCTGCAAGTTTAAGAATTTCTAATACAAGCCCTGCACAAAGTTCTCTGGAGATGGGTAATTATGTGAGATATGCTATAAAAGCAAAAAGAAAATTTAGTCAAAATTGCTTTGAATTTTGTAAAAAGAGAAGAAATTCAAAGTTATTCTAAAACTCGTTTAACTATGAAATCTATATATAAAACAAAATTTTATGCAAAATACCGGCACTTCGTCTTTAGTGTTTAATTAACAATTTGAACAACTTTCAAAGTATTTTGTGATATTTTTCTAAAGGTTATCTACTTGGCAAAATATACCAAATAAAACAATAACATAGAGCTTCTAACGATGTATTAAATTAACTATATAATGGGTGTCTGTAATTAACTTACGCCTTGCGATTTAGAAATTTTTAGTTTATTAAATTGGCAACTTAGAAACGTCTTCCTTCATTTGTTCTGCCGCCAGTGTCGTACCTAATTATTTAAATTACAAAATAAACACCACTTTTACTTTCTTATACGTAGTATAAGGAAGTATTGTGATGATGAAAATTTTCGACCTCGAGATTTTTGCAGATGTCCACGTTTTGAAGTCCCCTGATACCAAAAAATTGGTTTTTAAAAAATGTCTGTGTGTCTGTGTGTGTGTCTGTGTGTGTCTCTCTCTCTGTGTGTGTGACCACGATAGCGCTCAAATCGCTGTAGATATCAATTCCAAATTTTGTATTTACGTGTATAATATCCCTTTTGAGATCTGATTAGTTTTTCAGTAAAATCGGTAGACCGGAAGTAGCAGTTTACTTCAGCGAAAAAATCGAATTTTGACAATATTTCGTCAACTACTAAGTTTAAACAAATTTATAAAGAATTCATATATACTTAAAATTGAAATAGAAAATAATTTTATTGAAAAAGTTTTTCGAAATTCCTAGCGGAAGTAGGTCTTTTACTCTTATCGAAAATCAGTTTTCTGCGATTATTTCGCAAGTCATGCTTTTTAGACAAGTACGTTACGGGTATAAAAGTATTTAAAACATAATTTTCAAAATCTTTTGTATAAAAGAAATTTCAAAATTCAGACCGGAAGTACCACTTTTACTCTTATCGAATAACGATTTTTTGCAAATATGTCGTAAGTTATGCATTCTATATATATTTATCAAGAGTACAAAAGTATTTAGAACTGGATTTGCAATATTTTTTGTATATATGAAATTTCAAAATTCGGACCGGAAGTAGCACTTTAACTCTTAGCGAGTAGCACTTTTTTGATAATATCTTGCAAAGTATGCATTCTATAGAGATTTATTAAGAGAATAGAAGTACTTAAAATAGGATTTTGAATAATTTTTGTATAAAAAAATTCTTAAAATTCTATAATTTGAAACGCTCATACGTATAAGAAAGTCGTGTGGTGGCCACACCTCATTTTTTAATCATATGATCATGCTTACGTCCAACTATATAATTGCCAACATGATGAAATAGCCTTAATAATCTGTAATTTACAATTTATATTATGTTAAAACTTATCAGTATATGTCGATAATTTTCAGGGTTAGTGCTAGAAAACCCTCTAAACTGCGTTTATGGTATTCTAATTCAATTTTGACAACTAATTTGAATTTCCACAGGGGTAGAAATTGCAAAACGTAAAACTCGCTAAAATGCAAATTGCGGGAACCTAGATCAATTACGGACACATTTATGACAATAAAATAACAATGCAGAAGTAATTTTAAACAAAGTTAGTAAAATCCTTGTACACAGGCATGTAATGACAACGATTTCCTTTAAAAATATTCGAGTGATAATATGAATATTAGCTAATGTAATAAACAAGAAGAATTTGAGCAGCGACAAAGCAAAAATGTTTTGTATAAGTGCGTGTAGGTATGTATGTCCATACTTATTTATACACACTGATAATGCGGTTACAGGTAACTCTGTCATAAAGGCCTACAAAGAATTATAGAATAAATATAATACACAATAGCTCAAAAAATTGGAAGCTTTTGAATTAAGAAATTATTCTTACTAATAACATTCTATAATTCATACATTTATTAAATTTATAGAGAAGTTGTATACAGCATGTGTCAATTTTCATTAGTCATAGGCGATTAATCCATGCAGTACGTGGCAACATAGTACCCCTTCTTTCTTTTCCAATGCCAGCACGACCGATGCATGCTCGTAAATACAAGTTAGCGTGGTTAGCAGTAACTATTCGACCACCGGCTTGGGTGTTTGTAATGCGTTCAGAAATAATATTTACGAGTTGCAGGGATTTGTTTTTCTTTTTCCTATCAGTAAATGCAGAGAATTATTAAGCTGCGTTCACGCTGCATGACACAAACAAAAGCGTAATTCTAATAAAATTAATTATAAGGTAAATAAAAAAGGATTCTGAAAATAGTAATAAACTACTAGATCAGGAGATCGCGGCGGCCATTTGATGTTTCCCGTTCCAGTAATAAGCTTTTATTTCAGACTAGATCGCAACGTGTTCGCAGCTAAACATTGAATGTAAAATCTGGTGGAGAGAAGTGGGAAGATCGTTGTGATGTCGATTGTTGCCGGGATTGGTGACAGACAGTAGGGGTGCCACGTTGCCACGTATTACTTGTACACGTATAAATCGCACGCAAACATTGAATCCTTATACGGTATAACACAGACTCCAGAATATGTCGTGAATGAGATCGATCTTTTACTGTATAACTTAGTTGTATCTCTTGAGTTTCCTTCCAGCGGCGTTTGGAAAGGAGTAGTTTCAAGGGGCTAGATATAGTGAATAGTAAGGTTGCAACAGACCCAGAAATAGTAGTTCGTACTGTTTTCTTCAAAAATTAAACTGTGTTATACCATAATGCAGTGGTTCTCAACGTGGGCGGTAGCGCCCACCAGTGGGCGCTGGAGGATTTTGGGTGGGCGCTGTACGGTGTAAAGGTAAAGCTACACTACACAGTAAAAAATTAGTAAAATTATACAAAAATGCAAAATGTTTAATATCCGCGCTCACCAATGTTCCTATTATGCATTGTTAACCCCATCGTTGCTATGGTTACGTACATGCTGTTTCTATTTCTGTGCTTAACTATGTTATTGTATGTATGACGTAACGCGCGGACTTTGTGAGTCAACGTGAGTATAGTGGACCGCATCTCGAATGTTCCAAGGTCGAGAGAGTTCGACTTCCAGAAAATTCCATGCAGTGCGGTATATATAGCGAAGTCATTATTCGCATGATTCATTCTATTTACGATAGTCAGCGATAACGTTCGAACAGAGACAAATATTCAGTGTACGATAGTTGTGTGATTAATTAACAGAGTGTTAATCAAAAATATTGGACATTTAGCACACACGGTTCTGTTATAAAATAAACAATATATATTTGAGTTGAATTAAAACTAGGTAGAGCAATCGAAAACCGTTTATTACAGGTAATAAGCATTTATTGATGTTGGTAATGTTTTTAATAACTCAAATTATTTTAGAAATCTAACTTATACAAAATACTTTAATTATATTGCTCCAACCAAAATTGTTTAACATTGTTTAACATTGGTCTTTTTTACACGACAGCAATGGCCCCTCCAGGCAAAAAGCAAAAGGTGGTACGCCAGTATTCGGTCGACTATATAGCCTTCGGTTTCGTACCAAGCCCAGCGCATCGCACAAGACCAATGTGCCTCATTTGTTCCAATGTCTTCTCAAATGAAGGTATGAAACCCTCTCGTATGCGTGACCATCTAGAAAAGATGCATTCGGACAAAAAGGACAAGCCCGCAGAATACTTCAAAAAACTGCGTGATGACAGGGAGAAAACTACCCCGTCCATTTCGTCTGCTTTTGCCAAGGTGACAGATATTCAGCGTGATGGCCAGCTGGCATCGTATAACATTGCATATATGATTGCAAAGGCTGGCAAGCCGCACACTGTGGGGGAAACACTGATTCTGCCTGCCGTGAAAGAGGTGATTTCGACTGTCTTACATAGGAATGCGACAGAAATAGTGAAGGCTATCCCCCTTAGCAACGACACGGTCTCCAGAAGAATAGATGAGATGACAAGTGATGTCGAAATCCAGTTGGTGGACATTCTCAAGAAGACCAACTTTTCCATCCAGCTTGATGAATCAACTTTGAGTGATAACACTGCCCTTCTCATGTCTTATGTGAGGTACTTCGACGAAACTGGGGAAACAAAAGAGGACATGTTGTTTGCAGAGTCCTTACCCCTTGACACAACTGGTACATCCATCTTTGCTGCTGTCAAGAAGTACTTTGAAGAAAAGGAAATCCCGCTAATCAACATTCACTCCTGCGCAACAGATGGAGCACCAGCAATGGTTGGGCGATACAAGGGGTTCCTTGCTCTTCTCAAGAAGGAGCATCCAGATATCATGTGCATACATTGCGTAGCGCACAGAGAGCATCTTGCAGCGAAACGGCTGACCCCCAGCCTTCATGACTCTCTCAATCTCGTGATCACGGCCGAGAACGTAATAAAAACAAATGCAAAAAGCGATCGACTATTCCGCAACCTCTGCCAGGAAAATGACGAGATCTACAATCGGCTGCTGCTTCACACCGAGGTGAGATGGCTCTCTAAGGGCAACTGCTTGGCTCGATTCTGTGAAATGTTCGATTCAGTTGTCACTTTCCTGCAAGTCAAACATGAGAAGTTGGCCGGTGAGCTGAAGAAACACAAATTCGACATTTTCTAATTGGCTACAATCTTCAGGAAACTCAACGAGTTGTCTCCAGATTCAGGGTAAACTGGTGACATTCATCGACTGCAAGAGCGCAGTGACCACCTTTATCGACAAGCTGGCCCTTCTCCGCAGTAATATCGTTAGGAAAGAACTTTACCAATTTATTGAAATTAATCAAATGACAGAGACACCCACAGATGAAGATCTTCTTCGATATGGGGCTCATCTTCAGCAATTAAAAGAGGGCCTTACATCGCGCTTCCAATACCTCATCGAACTGGATGTACCTGCCTGGATCACTGACCCGTTTGGAGTCGTGCTGGAAGACGTTGACGTTAAATTGCAGGAGGAGTTGGTGGAACTTCGCAACAACGAGGATTGCAAAGTCCGAATCAAAACAGGCTGCAAGAAACTCTGGCAGAACCACAGCATGGCAGGACTATTCCCTACAATGTGGGGAATTGTTCACAAGCTTCTTCTCACGTTTCCGACTTCATATTTAGTGGAAACCGGATTTAGTGCGGCTACATTTCTGCACTCAGACAAGAGGAAAAGGCTGGACATGGTCAACAGAGGGGACTTGCGGCTTTATTTGTCTCTGCTGACTCCTCGCGTGAAAGAGCTGGTGAGCAAGCACCAACCTCAAGGATCGCATTAGTGAAGACTGCATGGGTTGGGCTCACAAATTTTATTAATTTAATTTTGTTAAATAAAATTCAATATTTCAATAATAATTTTTGTTTGTATTAATTAATATTTTTAAATAAATTTAGAGGTAGAATTTATTACTTCTTGTTTTAATTACTGTGCCCAGGTTAACTAGTCCATAATCCATAGTCGTAGTCCATGACGTCTCCCTTCGCGATTTTCTGCAGTGGGCGCTGGGATCTATACAAAATCCAGTAAGTGGGCGCTAGGCGAAAAAAGGTTGAGAACCACTGCCATAATGCAATAACAATTTTTTTTTTGAGACAATGTGGTTTTTATTCAGTAATGACAACTATCGCTTTGTCCAGAAAGGCAGCATATGTTCCATTGATAGTTTGGCGCTTTGCGACATAGTCGATAAGAAGTATCCCCCCCCCCCCTATCTTCTGATCCAAAATATAGTTGCCATTACCTTTCCAGCAGAATGAAACGTAATGACTTCATATGGCGGGCGACTATCAGGAAGCTTTTATTGCTGAAATTGGCTTTTCGCAACAAGGCGACGCACAAAATCCACTGAGCTGATATTAAAAAGCTACAAATTATCATTTACTAAACGCAGAACCTACCTGTCAGAAATGTACACATGCCAATGTTAATATGTAAATATTTTATATAGATTTAATAGACTTTCCCAGATTATTGTATATCTTTTCCACTTTCACTCTTTGGGAATGTGACATAGCATCATGAAGTTCTTGTTGGAATAGTTGTAACGTATGTAGAACAAGTAATATTGCAAAAGTAGTAGAAGGTCATCGTACAGGGTCTCGTTATATAGACAAAAGTAATCATAGGAACATTAGGCATTCAGTAATCAGTATTCATTATGAGTATTGACTAGTCAGTATTAAGTAATTAAGTATGTACACAGAGATCGTAGATGTTTGAGCGTGCCGCTTCATCGATATATTAACTTTAGCACCAGTTTGCTACACGTTCATTCTTGTAGTACGAATATTTAGTTTGTATCTAACTTCGCTAAAGTGGCTGTCAGATTTGTCATACATTGTTCAAGAAATGTACTGATATTCTCTCTCAATGGTCTGTATATTAATATGATTAGAATATTTCATATTCTTCTATACGTTTTTTGAATGTGAACGGTAGGGCACATCGCATGGTCTAGTAGGTTCGACTCGTTTTACTTCTAAATTATTGAGTACCAATGCCATAGCAAAATAATTATTCTAGAAAGCTTTAGTAGTCTTGATAATACAAATAAAACTTATTAAAATGCTACATCGAACATTTTAAAGCAACTTCTTGTTCGGTAATGAGAACAGATTGTATTTCTCACATCACTGACAAAGATTATTTTTCAAATTGATTTTGCGTTTTAACTCTTGTTACATTTTTTAGCATGTGAACGTTAAATAGTAAAGAGGATGTCTTAAAAACAGTACACAGTGAAATGTTATATGTTACGATAATTAAGAAAGTTTCGACAAACTTCTTTGCATATTATTTTCATTTCCGTCATTCACGTGATTACTACACCTACACAGTTTTTGGAAATGAAGCAATAATGAGACCTACTTTAAATATAACGATGGTTCTCATGCTACTAATTACATGTTATCAGCTTTAAATCTGACTTCTCGAAAGTTTGGAGCATCTTTTACAAATCGACTTGTTTGCCTGAAATATTACATACTTTTTATATTAAACCGAGTCAAACAAGTCTATTATGCAGGGTGGGCATAAAATTCGGGAATTGTCTAATAACTTTGTTATTTTAAATGTATTCCCTTCCAATCTATCAGGATGGATGTAAAGTTTAAAAACAACTAAATATTTATGACATTTACTTTTATTTAACTTCTTTTTAGCAAAATATCTCCAATGAAACACCTGCAAATTTTTATATTTTGTGGTGGAGAATAATAAACTACTTTAGAAAAAATTACGTAATATTATGCTGCAAAAGAAATAATACAAACATTTTCAAAATGCTATAACTCAAAATCAAAATTTTTAGAAGCTCAATTTAAAGGTTGTTGATATTATAAGAAATGTTCAAATCCTGATTCATTTATAACTCGGCAGTGATGTCATAGGTCATGAAAATGTAACGAATTTTATATCATCTGTGACGTAATATGATGTATTTCAATATTTGTTCATCATTCTACCTGCTGAGAGTTAATTGGTGGATGTTTATACGCTTGTAATTTCACAAAAAAAGAAACAGTAGGGATAGGTCTGGAGAACGCGCTGGCCTTTTAATTGCTACTACGCGACCAATCCAGAATGAAGAAAATTTACAAAATTTGCCCATTAAATAGGAAGGGTTCATCCGGTTTAAAAAAATTTAGGAAGATTAGGTCTGTTTCTTCTTGTAAGAAGATTATCTTACGATATTGTTACCAGCTATACCATTCCATACATTTACTTTATGAAGATGCAGCGTATGGATTATACTGAGACAAAACGTTGTTTCGCTTGAAAATATACATTTCACAAAATGCAAATGTTTTCTGATTAATTCGCTAAATATACGCAAATTGCGTGATTTTGATTTAGCTAGCTTTAGGATTTTGTGGACTGACTTTTGAGAAATTGAGTATATTTGTTCCAATTAGTTTTACTAATTTGGTTATCTTGATTGAGGGGACACGCTGGCCTATTAATTGCTACTGCATGACCAATCCAGAGTGAAGAAAATTTACAAGGTTTGAGCGTTAATTATGAAGGGTTCATCCAGCTTGAAAAAAAATTAGGAAGATTAGGTCTGTTTTTTCTTGTAAAGAGATTGTCTTAAGATATTGTTACCAGCTATACCATTCCATACATTTACTTTATGAAGATGCAGCGTATGGATTATACTGATACATAACTTTGTTTCGCTTGAAAATATACATTTCACAAAATGCAAATGTTTTCTGATTAATTCGCTAAATATACGCAAATTGTGTGATTTTGATTTAGCTAGCTTTAGGATTTGGAAGATTAGGTCTGTTTCTTCTTGTAAAAAGATTATCTTACGATATTATTACCAACTATACCATTCCACACATGTACTTCATGAAGATGCATCGTATGGATTATACTGAGACAAAACGTTGTTTCGCTTGAAAATATTATGCAATTCCCAAAATGCAAATATTTTCTTTTTTTGAATTTCATATATGTAGGAAAATTTTTCTAATAAGAAAATTTTCTTGTCACAAAATTATATTAATATTAGACATAATGGCATTGCTATATTAACAAAAGTGGCTTTGTGATACATCAGCCTGCTCAATAATTACAAAACGAAAATCTCTCACTATAGACTCGTTTATGTATTATTCATTGTTAGCAAGGGGAAAAGTCGTTTTTACAAATATTATATTTGGCAACTACACAATATTTAGTAATTCTGACCCTGACCTAAACCTTCCTACCCAAAACGCCCATTTCTCAAAAGGAAAAATATGAAACAAACTAGGTACGTTAAATACAAACAAATTAATGCTTGTTTTATTGAGCATTTTTATTCGTTTATACTAAATTCCACTTATCAATAATCGAAAAAATTCCACAAAATCAACAACATAAATAGACATACTACTGCGACTATTTCTGCTATGCTGTAAAATAATTTTGCTATTTACGTCGTATTTACAAATATTAATATATAATTATAATGTATTATTTGAATAAATCTATGCGCACCAGCTGCACCATGCCAAGTTCGCGCAACAAACTGACAACAAAGAAGGCGTACTGTGCAATATTTACATCAACCTATTAGAGCCAAAGACAGCTGTTTTTTACTTTCTTATACGTAGTATAAGGAAGTATTGTGATGATGAAAATTTTCGACCTCGAGATTTTTGCAGATGTCCACGTTTTGAGGTCCCCTGATACCAAAAAAGTGGTTTTAAAAAAATGTCTGTGTGTCTGTCTGTCTGTGTGTCTGTGTGTGACCACGATAGCGGTCAAACCGCTGTAGATATCAATTCCAAATTTTGTATTTACGTGTATAATCTCCCTCTTGAGAACTGATTAGATTTTGAGAAAAATCGGCAGACCGGAAGTAGTAGTTTACTTCAGTGAAAAAATCGAATTTTACAAATATTTCGTCAATTACTAAGTTTAAACAAATTTATAAAGAATTCAAATGTACTCAGAATTAAATTGAGACAAATTGTCTTAAAAAAGTTTTTTGAAATTCCTACCGGAAGTAGGTCTTTTACTCTTATCGAAAATCAGTTTTTTGCGAATATCTCGCAAGTCATGCTTTCTAGGCAGGTACATTACGAGTATAAAAGTGTTTAAATGATAATTCTAAATATCTTTTGTATAAAAAAAATTTCAAAATTCGGACCGGAAGTACCACTTTTACTCTTACAGAATAGCGATTTTTTGCAAATATGTCGTAAATTATGCATTCTATATATTAAGAGTACAAAAGTATTTAGAGTTGGATTTGCAATATTTTTGGTATATATGAAATTTCAAAATTCGGACCGGAAGTAGCACTTTTACGCTTAGCGAGTAGCACTTTTTTTCGAATATCTTGAAAAGTATGCATTCTATAGCGATTTATTAAGAGAATGAAAGTACTTAGAATAGGATTTTGAATGATTTTTGTATAAAAAATTCTTAAAATTGTATAATTTGAAACGCTCATACGTATAAGAAAGTCGTGTGGTGGCCACACCTCATTTTTATTAGGAGATTACCAATAAAAAACATTATTGTCAATTTCATTTATGTTAATGTTTCGAAGTTACCAGAACCAAAAAATCATGATATTGGTATTCTTTGACTGACTCATACATCTTCATACACCAAGAGTACTTTCCATTAAGCTAGAGCTTTGAACTTTGGTACATAGAGAGTGTCTAAGGTGTTGGTTACGAGAAAAACTACCACAAATCCAATTTGTATCATAATTACCCTTACGCACTACGCGGCAAGATGCAGAATTCAACGAAAGAAAATATGCCGAGACGAGAATAAAGTACAGCCGGGCGGCAAGCATCGCCTAGCGTGAGAAGGGATTAACATCTACAAGTACCATATCGCGCAGGCATATGCACGCGAGCCGGTATGGTGTGCGAATGTATGCTACTATTAACTAAACGAAAACTATAAATTGCAAATAGCATAAATAAAAAACTTGGTATTATTTCACAAATTCTTTTCAAAACACTATGTACATTTTGCCTTGCGGCATCATCAGGAGTTCAACTCAAATTAAGAGTAAAGTTCTAAAGACTGTTATTTTATCCTAATATTTTCAAAAATTAACCGTTTCATCTTATTGGTATAATTAAAGAAATAATGAACACATCATTTAGCAATGGGGAAAACTGACAATACTCAAATTTATTAGTGGAGAATTTATTATATCTGTCTGGTCTTTAAAAATCTTGCCTGATACGAAAGTAAACCCTCTTTAATATAGTAACTTTCTGAAGCACTCATATTTCACTTTTATTTAAATTAAACAGTACCTCCAAATTGTCTAGTGAAAATTAATGTCCAGTTTCCAAAATATAATTTGCTACACTAGACCTCACTTTAACGTTACTCTCTGTTTGACCTATATAAAATTTATCACATCTACTGACCAATTCTATAAATTCTGATTTGAATTATTAAGTTTTCTACTTAATTTATCAATTAAAAGCGAGTCCTATCCATTATTATGTGCAATTAATTTGATAGCAGTCAATTCTTGAATCAAGCTGACTGTTAATAAAAGCGCAGTTGTGACTTGCTCTAGAATTAATCAACGGGTCTTGTTTAACTTTCGCCTGAATTTTACTAGTTACATACAATCCATTTATTCTTTTACTACGTATACAAAAAATTTAGCCCTTGAGAGGCTGCAAAAGAGCTCCGTGAAACATGTTTTATGAATAATAAGTGACATGTTACCTGATGGTACTGATTATAACGCAATTTTAAATCCACCTGATTTTATAGCTTTATATCATGAAGGAAATGGTCAGTGCGAAGTATTTGAGAAAACTAATTAACAGTCAACCCTAACATCCTACCTTTTATATGACGTAGACTTTTTGGTTGCAAGGTATGTTACGTATTCGACTAATGATTTGTTGGTTGCCAAACCACGAACAAATGTTTTGATTCCGCTTGTAATATTTTTCTTACTGTCATGCCTTTTTTATTCGTTCCCTTTAAGATTGTTGGTAACTATACTAGACCTAAACGAGTCAAATTGTTTGGTAATTGACTCATAATAATATTTAAAATTATAATATGTATTTTTTTATACTTTGCTATTATAATTATGCTGATGCTGATTATTTTGCACTGTATTATAATTATAGACCGCACACGAAAGGTTGAAGACTCATTGCCCATGGGCGCGCTATTGAAATTTTCTATTTTTCAAGTTTTAGCTTTTTTTAAATAATTGGATAACAAGTGGGTGGTGATCTATAAAATACAAAATACCTTATTATTTGTTCATTTTGTAGTTCAAGTCGAGTAAAGAAGTATTAATATTTAAGAACAATTCTTTTTTAAGATTCTCTTCTGTAAGGTTTGTTCTCTTTGAATGAAGTAAATTGTCGTATACCTACTACACAAATGTTTGTTTGACGAGTTGTTCCTTGTTCTGACACCAGGGCAGCTGTTTGGTTGGGTAGCTCCGTAACCCATGTTATATTGTGAATATTTTGACGATATTTTATATATATTCTAATTATACCAATCGTTGTTTTAACACTATACTGAAGTTTTGCGATTAGTTAAGTACCAGGTGTGAATAATAATAGTATATTACATACCAAGGTTGAGAAGATGACTATTATTGCCCGAGTGGCGAGATTAAATTCCGAGGCGCGCAGCGCCGAGGAATTTAATCCACAAGGGCAATAATAATCTTCTCAACCGTAGTATGTATACTATTTTTTGTACCAGTAGTCTAATTGGATCTTTACACCTTAATAAATATGAATAAATTTACTCATACATTCATGTAAGAATGTCCTTGTAATAAAACTTCATATAAACAAATAAGTAGGCTATATTTTGATGTTGACAAATAAGTTTTGACATAAATGCTGAAACTAAAGGTCAAGTAGGTATTTATTAGATTATTTTTCATTCCATTTATAATATCTGAAGAGTTTAGATTACACCACCTGCAATGCGCGAGATTGCAGAACAGGCAGTTGAGAACTTGCTTCCGCATATATCTAAACACTTATACATGAAAACATATACAGAATTTGAAAAAAATGAGGTGTGGCCACCACACGACTTTCTTATACGTATGAGCGTTTCAAATTATAGAATTTTAAGAATTTCTTTTACAAAAATTATTCAAAATTCTATTCTAAGTACTTCTATTCTCTTAATAAATCTCTATAGAATGCATACTTTGCAAGATATTATCAAAAAAGTGCTACTCGCTAAGAGTAAAAGTGCTACTTCCGGTCCGAATTTTGAAATTTCATATATACAAAAAAAATAGCAAATCCAGTTGTAAATACTTTTATACTCTTGATAAATATATATAGAATGCATAACTTACGACATATTTGCAAAAAATCGCTATTCGATAAGAGTAAAAGTGGCACTTCCGGTCAGAATTTTGAAATTTTCTTTATACAAAAGATATTGAAAATTATGTTCTAAATACTTATATACCCGTAACATACCTGTCTAAAGAGCATGATTTGCGAAATATTCGCAAAAAACCGATTTTCGATAAGAGTAAAAGACCTACTTCCGGTAGGAATTTCGAAAAACTTTTTAAATAAAATTGTTCTGAATTTTAATTTTAAGTACATATGAATTCTTTATAAATTTGTATAAACTTAGTATTTGACAAAATATTGGCAAAATTCGATTTTTATACTGAAGTAAACTGCTACTTCCGGTCTACCGATTTTACTGAAAAACTAATCAGATCTCAAGAGGGAGATTATACACGTAAATACAAAATTTGGAATTGACATCTCCAGCGGTTTGAGCGCTATCGTGGTCACAGACAGACAGACAAACACACAGACAGACACACACACACACAGACATTTCTTAAGAACCACTTTTTTGGTATCAGCGGACCTCAAAACGTGGACATCTGCAAAAATCTCGAGGTCGAAAATTTTCATCATCACAATACTTCCTTATACTACGTATAAGAAAGTAAAACCGTGTAATTCCAAAAATATAGTAGTAACTTCTCAAAACGTACTTCTGGCTTATTTTCAAAAATATTCAAAACATTAAAAAGCCTCGACTTTATGGGCCCATTATTCAATATTAAAAGCTACACTTGGCCTAAAAGAGAATATTAACATATCAAAATATTTTAAATTAGTTGCCTTTTAACCCTTAGCTACTACCCACCAGAAATGGATACATTCAAACTATCCACGGGTCACAATGACCCAATTCTTAAAAGGCATTAATAAAAATTATTTGAAGAAAATAAACATATTTATTTATTGTTATTAAACGAAAATATACTAAACAAGAAAGTAAAAAACATAAAACACCTTAAACGCAATTTGGACAGATTTTTTTGAAGCACTTTTGGCAGACCGGTATTTTGCAAGAATCACAAAAGGTGCTGCATTTTCGATCCTTTTTTGACGGACAGAAAGCACATCTCTTCCTTTTTGATGCTGGTTGGTGTTGTTGAGGGACTTCTTGAACTTCTATAATAACCCCAAGTAAATCGGCTGTCAAATCTCTAATTTGCGTGGTATTTTATTATTGTATATTCGCGATCTCATGTGTGGCTCACATAAGCTACGTCCAAGATCCCTGAGGAATTTAAGTCGTGAAACTTCGTTCCCGTTCATAGAAAATTGATACAATACTCTGGCATTAATTGCAGATACGTTTAAAATCATATGAAAGATCGCCATTGTCCATCGGCGGGACCTACGAGATGTTGAGTAGTTGGAACATTTTTGGTCCAGTGCGTCAACTCCAGCTTTTGTATTATTGTAAAATAAAATGATATCCGGTTTTTTTGACGTAACGTCCACACGATCGTCGTTATGCATAGTTGAGATTAGAAGTACAGCCTTGTTGGGCTTGGGTACATGGGACACAATGGTGTGGTTGGAAGTAAACCCAAAAATGGATGAACCAAGTTGACGCTGTTTGGAAGGTAAAAACTCCGGTGAGATAAATCTTTTTTTTTTCAACGTACCGACATAGGTTAGTTTCCGTTTTAAAAGTTCATTAGTTAATTCCATAGAGGAATACCAATTATCACCGGTTACGTTTCTGCTCGTACCAGTTATAGGTTCAACAAGGCGAAGTACAGTTTCTGTTGGTATTGAAAACTTAGAACGTTCATTGCGTTTTCCACTGTATATTTCTGAATTAACCATGTAATGTGTCTTTGAGTCCGCTAAAATCTGCACTTTTAATCCGTATTTCGCCGGTTTACTCGGTATATACATTCTGAATCCGCAACGTCCTCTAAAAGGCTTCTATAGCAGAAGAAGGGGGATTTTGTCGGGCTTCGCCTTTCAAGCCGGGAAGTGCCTTTATTATATTTTTCGAATTTGCTTTTGCTCTTGTTGGTGGTATTTTTGACCATTTACTTCTATCTTTACCATACCACGATGGCCTTTTCTGTACCGTTTGTGTTATGTTTTCATCTTCGCTCTCAGTACTAGAGCGTTCCGAAGAAAGAATTTCTTCATCATTTGGCCCCCATTCGATTTCACTATCGGTACCGTGCTCACTCATTTCTTCAGCATCAGTCTCTTCAAAATCACTTTCATCTCCTTTGTTAAATAATTGACCACATGCAGGATTTCTATTTTCAGTGTCATTTGTGCTGGTGCTTGTTGTCGGAATCGAAATGTTGTCGCTCGCCGTATCCTCTTCTGGCTCGACATCTTTCCAAAATTCATCATTATCTACTATTTCCAGCAATTCAGCGTCAGTAAGTGGTTTATTTTCCATAATCTATAAATACACAAAGACAGTATAAGAAACAAAAATTACATGTGATATTTAGAGCTATAAATTGCATATAAATAATAAAAGACAATATCAGTTACACGATAAAATACTTACGTTATTACTACCCACGGGTCAATTTGACCCACTAGCCCTTATAACACTACCAAACAGCTACTTTCGCTGGCTCGCGCTTTACTACTGGTACAAGCCGGTAATAACCCGAGAATACTGAAGCGGCGAGCGTCCCCATCCTCGCGGTTCACGAGATCTTACACACATGGACATATCGTTGGGTCATTTTGACCCGGGGGTAGTAGCTAAGGGTTAAAAAGATAAAATGAAAATTATAAGCCCAAAAAATCATTAGTATTTACTAGAGGAAATTATAATATTCCTTACTGAGGCACCCGATACATGTTACATTGCAACTAAGGTAGTATGTTTATACTGCTCTTGTAATTGGTGTTGCTGGTGCATGCCAAAGTTATGAGCTGTGTAATTTATTAATTTCTGACGTCATCATGAAAGACGATTTAATTATTATTCACATCCGCAATAGCAAAAATGGTTTGTCTCTAAAGTTTGAAATAATGGAGCCACTTTGGATCAAAATAATTAAAAACTATTTAAAAATTAGACCAATTCTAGATATAGCAAAATTCTTTATTAGTGTACGTAATGGTAAATGTACTAGACAAAACATTGGACATAACACAATAGGACAGATGCCAACAGAAATTGCCCTTCCGTACAACCTAGGCTACACTTTTAGCTGTCAATGGTGGTAATGTCCTTCAGTTAAAACAACATGGTGGTTGGAAATCTAGTGTAGCTGAAAGTTATATCGAATATTCGCTAGTAAATAAAAAAATATATAGCATGTATGTTGCAAGGTCTACATCTACTTACGCAACCACACCTGCAATAAATACAAGAATTTTCGATATGAACCAAATTCCATCAACATCAGCAGTACAATCAGGCTCTATTTCGACTGAAGATATTGTAAATACTTATGGAATTAACACAATTAACAATACTGTCATTAATGTGCCTACAGATCTGAATCAGAACTGAACCATCAATAAATCTGACATAATTGCACTATCAATTTTTATAAATAAATTAAAATTCTTTACATCTGTAATAGTTACGCGTTATATTGTTTCCATATTATGTTGTTACATAACCTTAAAATATAGTTATATCAGGTTATATGTAAATAAGGTAAAATATCTTTACATCTATAATAGTTACGTGTTAGGATATTTGTTTCCAATTATACTTCTGTCATACATATTTTGCTATTGTTAACATACAGTTAGTTATTTTACCTTAGAGGTCGAACATTTATAAGTTTTAGAGTATGATTTGTGGTATAAATCTAAATAAAAATAAACTTGAATAAACAAACTGCAATGAATTTTGAAAGTTGACAACTTGACATACATACTCTACATACTACTGCGATTGCATGGTTGCGGCATTCGCTTTATTTGTTTTCATTATTTCCCTAGGTCAATAATAGCCTCATTATTTACCTGTTATTAGTTCCAGGTCTAGAAATGACGTTTCGTGGCGCTTTGTTATGTGTAAAAATGCTATGATTTTTTACTACTGGTACAAAAAATATATTATATGATATATCTATTTATTTAATACGACTTAAATTATAATAAATTAACTTAAACGACGTCAAAAATACTGTTACTCAATGTAGTCTGCCTTGCATAGGGCGTGGCTTCTCTTTATATTAGTGTAATTCTGCTTACATGAGATTCTGTATTATATATGATGAAATCATGTGAGGGTTGCAATAACATCCTTGAAGATAGAAAGCGTCCTTTCTACATCGCAACTGGTTATAGGTGCGTGCTGGAAATATTTTTTTATTTCAGCGTATTTAGCAGTTAGATTTTGTGTCATTGTCTCCATATACAATTGCCGCAATGTTATTAAATCTGGATTTCTATTAAAAACTGCGTTTTACTTTTGTTGAAACCACATCCGAAGTCACTTGGAATACTTTTGAAATTATTAATAGCCACATCTAATATAATGTATGAATTTCTTAGCTTCCAACCATGTTCCCCATTTAGTTATTACTGGCGAGGGAGGCAGTGACA